>JARQOC010000002.1:287227108-287624620 GCA_033576535.1 Allobates femoralis | reverse complement strand
TTCCTGAAGACTGTGATCAGGACCCAATTAGTGCTGAATATTGAGGTAGCGTGGTTACTAATGTTCATATCACTCCTTCCCACTCCACACAGATGCCTCATAACCATAGTTCACTCCTTTTTATATTTCTTTGTTTCACTGTGTCCCCATCCACTCGCGTCCACTACAATTAAGCACTTATCATTATCGTATATCCTACACATACCCTCACTCTATGACATAGTGCCTTAAATATGTACATGTAATTGTACGGGGGCGTGGCCTAGCCTGCAATGTAAGCGGACGCGTGTGCCTGGTCTCTCCCGCCGACACACACTGCAGGAGCCGCCGCTGAGCTGACAATTGCTCCGGGAACGGACCAGCACGTCCACGGAGTACCCTGCCTGTCAGCCTGGCGTCACAGGAGGGTGAGATGACCCGCACAAGGCAGCGGGAAGTCGGCGCCGGCAAGCCCTGCAAAAGCCAAGATGGCGCTGAGGTGCGGGAAGAGGCAGCGCGGGCGAACGCTGCATATGCCAGAAAACTGAATGCTGCAGCTCACCTGGAGAAATTTGCAAGAAGAGAGGCAGGGGAGAGCAGCACTGGAGGCATGGAGGGAGACCCTGGCTGTGAGGAGGAGGTGGAGGTGCAGGACACAGCTAAGCAGGTACAAATGACTGTGGATCCATTACAGGGGGGGCAGCATGGGGCACTGCAGCATAATGTGGACACTGTGCAGGGGGAACCTTCATTGCGTGATATATTTGCAGTGGTGTCTTATTGCAAACAAAGCCTCACCACTTTGACCCTCCAAGTGTCAGGAATTTCTGCTGAGATTACCAACATTAAAGCAGCAATGCAAAAGGCTGAGGTGCGCACGGGGGAGGTGGAGGAGCGTGTAAGCACAGCCGAGGACAGTATTGTAACCATACAAGCAGCCCAGTCAAAATTTGATAAGCAAATTATTGAAGTTATGGCAAAAAATGACGATCTTGAGAATAGATCGCGCCGGAACAATATCAAGATAGTTGGAGTTCCGGAAAAGGCGGAGGGAGCCAACCCGACAGAATTCATTGAAAATTGGCTTTTGACTAAGTTTAGAGCGAATAATCTCTCTAAAGTCTTTGTGGTGGAGAGAGCTCACAGGATTCCACTCAGACCCCAACCTCCAGGTGCTGCCCCCCGGGCTATGCTGGCCAAATTGCTTAACTACAGGGACAGAGACATGATCCTCCGTACGGCCAGGAACATTAAAGATCTGACAATAGACGGACAGCATATTTCCTTCTACTCGGATTATTCCCGGACGGTACAGAAATTACGCATGAAATTCTCGGAGGTAAAGAGGAGATTGAGAGACATGGGCCTGCAGTACTCCATGATGTACCCAGCCAAACTTAGACTAGTGGCGCTGGGCAAGATTCACTTTCTGCAATCCCCGGAGGAGGCTATGGACTGGATTGAGAAGAACGGAAGAAGAGTCCGAGAATTTAAGGACAGCTGAACGCTGACTGGAATAGTCCCTTTATGCTTTTTGGTATTTTTCTTTTTTAATTGCAGGTCCTGTGTGATAATGGAGATATAGCTGGACTGACGGCGGCAACTGCAATATGGAAATGTGTTATTTTTCCCCTTTTTTTTTTTTTATATATACATTTATTTACTTAAGGCGGGAGAGGCCTTTGGTTGAGAAAACTGTTATTCTTTTGATAGACGTTGCAGAGCGACTGTTTTGCTGGCGGTATAGGCTAATATTCACCCACTCTCTGCTAAAGAGAGGTAGATAACGGAAGGGGTGGAGAAGTGGAAAGGAGAAGGAGAGAAGTTTATTATTATTGTTAGATGTTTGCGGTGGGGGAGGGTGGTTACATGGAATTGGTTTGGGGGGTGGGAGGGGTGGGGGGGGATCAGGAAAGACAGCGTGCTACTACTTTGAGAATACGAAATTGCATGGGAATGTCTAATTGGATACGAAATAGCTGAGAAAATTAAAATCTTTAGCTGGAATGTGAGAGGTTTGGCGGACCGGGGTAGACGAGCAGCTATCTTACAGAATGTTATGTCTTTTAAACCGTCTATAATTTGCCTTATGGAAACTCACCTATTAAAAGGGAAAACTGGTGTTTTAGCTAGAAGGTGGATTCAGAAAGGGTACCATGCCACTTACTCTGCATATTCAAGAGGGGTCTCAATATTGATACATGCTACAGTTCCATTTGAGGAAGTAGAGGTTAAAATAGATAAGGATGGCCAGTATGTATTTCTTGTCTGTAAGATATTTGGCAAGATATTTTGTGTGGCGGCGGTCTATTTTCCACCGCCATACAACGGAGGGAAATTACTGGAGATCATTGATTTGACCAGACACTGGCCCGGAATTCCCATCTTATTTATTGGGGATTTTAACAACGTCATGAATCTGAAGTGGGATAGGACGGGCAGGCCACATGGTAGATTTGAAAAGGATGAAGATACACAATTTGCTAAATTTATGGGAGAAATGGGCCTGATAGACTTGTGGAGAGTGAGAAATGCTGGGATAAAATTATACTCTTGTTATTCCTCCTCTCACAACTCTATGTCTCGGATAGACATGGCCTTTGGAAACAAGCTGTTAGACTCTAGGATGACGACGATTGTGTACTTGCCACGTGTAATATCTGATCATAAACCCCTGACAGTGAAACTACAAATGGGAATGAATGGCACCAGACTGGGTAAAGAGTGGAAAGTGCACCCTGCTTGGTTGGAGAATTTAGATATGCAGACAATAGCGGAGGAAGTGGAAGAATTTTTCCAGAACAATGAGGGGAGCGCAGGGACTGATATGGTATGGGATGCTGCAAAAGCGTTTATACGGGGGCTCTTGATAAGGGACATATCCAGACGTAAAACCCAAAATAGAGAGAAAAAGGCTGAGAAATTGGAGGCTTTGAGGAGGGCGGAGGAACGATTGGCGATGGAACCCACTGCCGAGACGCAGCAGTCAATGAAAATCGCACAAGAAGAGGTAGACAAAATGTTTATGGCCAATGCTGCTAGGAGAGTAGAATTTCAAAAAGCAGCTTTTTATGAAGGAGAGAAAGTGGGACATCTATTATCCACTATAGCGGCAGCGCAAAGGAAGTCAAGCTATGTCTATGGGCTGTCTTGTTCTGACGGGAGACTGGTGACGGACTCGACCGGGATCCTGCGGGTGTTTGAGGAGTATTACCACGAACTTTACACTTCTAAATTGGGGGTTTCTGGAGAGATAATTGATAGATTTTTGGGGGAAACCATGTTGCCCAGACTTAGTGAAACAGATCGAGACACTTTGGAGGGACCACTAACATTGGAGGAATTGGAAGTAGCTATGGCTTCTATGAATAATAATAGAGCACCTGGGGCGGACGGCTTACCAATAGAAATCTACAAACATTTTGGGGAGGTGTTGTTGCCCAAACTGAGAGATGTCTTGTTGTCAGCATTGGAGAAAGGACAGTTACCAACATCTATGAGAGAAGCGACCATAGTGGTGATACCGAAAGAAAATAAAGATCCCACATCACCGGAGTCATACAGGCCTATATCCCTACTGTCGACAGACGTCAAGTTGTTGGCTAAAGTGCTGTTGAACCGTCTGACCGGGGTGATCACGAATGTTATACACCCTGACCAGACCGGGTTTATGCCGGACAGGTCAACGGCCATTAACTTGAGACGGTTGTTCCTGAATGTTCAAATGAAGGCAGATAATTCTGGACATAGAGTAGTGGCGTCTTTAGACGTACATAAAGCCTTTGACAGTGTGGAGTGGGAATATCTTTGGCGAGTTTTACAGCGTATGGGCTTCGGTCCGGTTTTTACAGCATGGGTGCGGCTGCTGTACTCCTCCCCGATGGCTCGGATTAGGGTAAACGGAGAGAGGTCTAATACATTTAGTCTATCAAGAGGCACTAGACAAGGTTGCCCCCTCTCTCCGTTGTTGTTCGCCCTCGCCATGGAACCGCTTGCGACAACATTCCGGCAGACGGACACAGTACATGGATTCCGATACGGATCGGTGGAGGAGAGGATAGCCCTTTATGCTGACGACATTTTACTGTTTTTACAGGACTCCGGGGAGTCATTGACTAATGCCATAGACATCATTGATAGATTTGGACGAGTATCTGGACTGCGGATAAATTGGGAGAAATCATGCCTGATGACGGTGGACAATGAGGTGGGTCTGTAGAGGGACGAGACGGCCCATACGCAATTAAAGACGGTAGAAGTGTTCAAATACCTAGGTATTAAGATAGCGGTACCAGTTACAGAATATCTGACTCTTAACATACAGCCCACGATAGGACTTTTGAAAGAAAAGGCGATGACATGGAGGAAGCTGCGCCTCTCGACGGTGGGTCGCGCCAATTTAATTAAAATGATATTAATGCCAAAGCTGCTTTATGTACTACATAACTCTCCAATATGGATTCCCCAATCAATATTTCAGCACTTAAACGCGATATTTAGGGATCTAGTATGGGGAGGTGGGCAGCCGAGAATAAGATTAGAGACCCTACAAAGACCCAAGGAGGAAGGGGGGATTGCCCTACCTAACCCATTGTTATATTTCCTAGCAGCACAATCATATAAGGGGATGGGCAGAGAGGGCAAGTAAGGACTCATTGCAAGCAATACTTGAAATATATATTCATAGGAGACCTTTAGTGCAGGGATTAGAGATAGGTCTATTTGGAAAAGGTGGGAAGATGTGCCCGACTTTTGGACTCTTGCACAAGCTGTGGGGGAGGGTGAAGAAAATTAGAGGGATTACTGGGATGACGTCATATACACCTGTCTGGGGCAATGAGCACTTAAGTGAATTCCATAAACTTGGGGAATTAAAGGATTGGATACAAAAAGGGATAGTGTACCTTCATCAGCTGGTTGACCGTCATGCTCTCAAATAATTTGATCGTCTAAAATCGGAATTCCAGCTGACTGATAAAAATGGGTTTCAATATGTACAAATTCAACACGCTTACACAAAGCAGAGGAGAGTGGGGGATCTGTGTGTATCGAGAGATATTGTCCTTGATTTTATTTGCATGTCGGGAAGAACAAAAGGAGTGATTTCTACGGTATATGCAGACCTTCTTCATACATTTCTGTTGAAATACCCTGTGATGGCAAGGGGAAAGTGGGAGGCAGATGTGGGACCCATATCGGATGATAATTGGGAAACGGTATTGGAATACATCCCAAAATTGTCAGTTAGTGAACCAGGGAGAATGTCCCAGCTCCTACTCATTCACAGGGCATATAGATCTCCAGAATTTCTCTATAAAATAGGGGTACGTACGGATTCGGAGTGTCCGAGATGTGGATCAGAGGAAGCGGGAGTCCTACATATGATCTGGGGATGCCCGAGACTCGCATCCTTTTGGATAGTAGTCCTTGCCCTGATAGAGGGGAAATATAAATGTGACATCCCGCGGGACCCGGTAGTGTGCGTTTTGGGGTATGTAGAAGAACTTGGGATAGACAGTATCGGGAAGATAGCTGTTGCCCGCCTTTTATATATAGCTAGAAAATTGATAGCTAAATATTGGATTAAAAAAGAGCCGCCCTCTAGACAAGAGTTTATTAGACAAGTTGATTATGTAGTAAAACTGGAAGAAAGAATTTATTTTAAAAGAAAGAACACCAAGTTCCAGGAGAGACTCTGGGCGCCGTGGAAAGAATCGTAATATAGATACTAGTTGAATGTTTCATTTGGTATTGTATAAAAGGGATTAGGTACGGATATTAGTTACTAAAAAGAATCAAAACTTTTTTAACATGCAATATGTAATGTATGTATATAATTTGGAATCGCTGTCTGAATTAGGGGAGGGAAAGAGTTTATGCTTTAATGGGATAAGAGGGAGGGGGTAGGGGAGATGAAGTAACGTTAGTGGAATATTATACAAAATGACAAAATGTGCATGTGCTTTCTTTTTGTAAGTTGTTAATGTTTCTAATAAATAAATCTGATTTAAAAAAAAAAAATACATGTAATTGTACATATCTATACTAACATGTGATTTCGATTTCTTTATTATTTATTATGGTCTTTAACTTCTTCATAGGCAGCAAAGTTTATCTGAATTTTTTTTCTGACGTTATATGAGGTAATATAAATGTCAGGGGTGAACCCCCAACATATGATAAGGATGGCCTTATTCTCTGTTTGAAGCATACTACGCACCTTATGTTAATTGTTTTTTGTTTTCTTATTATCACCCATACACAGAATCTCAATGTTGTTTTTTAAAGACAACCACTTGATGTTGTTATTTGTATAATTTGATTATTATACTTTACTCATTAGTGTTCTTTTCTGTTTCTTTTATGTAAAACCAAAATTGTAAAGGCAACAAAAAAGCCTGAGGAAGACTCAGTTGAGTCGAAAAAGTTTGCAGTATAATACAAGAAAATTCTGGACTGCCCATATTCTCATTTTTTTGTGTGTGTCTTTGAATAAAAAACACTATAACAGCAACCTTTTGGACTTTTGATCACTTTATTGTGTGCCAGGACTAGTCTATAACCATTGACTAATTTTTCATCCTGGGCACCACCATAATCTGTTGAGCCAGGCTTAAAGAGGACCTGTGTTGAGGGGGAAGTGATGGCATAATTAATAATACATGACACCTAAATATATTTCTCTTTGTGGGCATGTATGTGTATATATCTATATTTATGCCCACATTGGTGTAATAGGCCCTTCATATTTTAGTTATAACATTGACCAATTCAGTTGTATCTGATGGAAATCTGTTCTACTGACATGGTTAATTACCATATCAGAAGATGTCCATTCTTGCATTTCAGTGTGGGAAGCTATCAGATAAGACTCTTAATTTAAATATCAAAGATCTACAGGCTGCTGGCACAAAGGGTTATTCTCACCCCTTCTTCTAACAGTCCACAGCAGCCAAGATGTCTGAGGTGATAGGTAGACATGACTATTCCCATTGTTTGCCAATCTATAGTGGCAGGAGATACCTCATTTCAATATAGTGCATGGTGAGCGTGCACCCTTACAACCCTGTCAGAAGTGCACGGATGAGGAGGTGTGTCCGTCACGTGCACAGCTGAGGGATAGGTTAAAATGAACTGAGACACAAGAGCTCGCTCTCTTTTCTACCTGGACGCACGATGATATAGGACATCGACATCTGGCATAAGTATCATCCAATATCTCTGTCTATAGCTCTCTCTATATCTCTCTGTATATCTCTCTGTATATCTCTCTCTTATAATCAACCCTTGAATTGCTATCTATCTTCTATAGGGATAGTTAGATCATTAATATAGTGTGCATGTATATTTAGGTAACGTGGGTATTAGTAACTGTGGGTGCTTTACATCATTATAACAGTTATTGATTGTGTATTAGTTTTGTGCTATCTAGAATATATATATATTATGGTTGTAGACTTTTGGGCGTGTTTAATAAATATTCATTTATTAGAACAGACTTGTTTCCATTAAGTCATCGGTATTTACATATATATATAGTTAATCAGCTTAGGAACAGAAAGTGGTAAGGAAGGGAAGATTCTGGATATCGGTGATTGTAGTCAGAACTGACAATAATAACCGATGAACAGAACCAGCCCTACAACAAATTGGCGAGCCTAGGCCCACTGTTTGAGGTTGTTCTAGTGTCTTTTGTACTGAAAACCTGTGGTCATCATCTGGAGCGGATCAGGCCACAGGAACGTGGACACAGATAACAGGAGGCACGGTGAAGTGATCCGTTATTCTGTGCGTTCAGTGCCCTGATAGCTCAGACGGTGACACAGTTTTCAGTCTTAGTAAGACACAGGACACAGTCCTCATCAGAGAACCTTTTTCTGATTTTAACGATTTTTCTGATTCCTTTACACGATTCACACGTCTATCGGCGAGGCAGATCATCACGTCACTTCGTTCAAACACCATCAACGTTTGGTTCATCTGAGGAGTCCAGCTGGTCGGGAAAGAAGGCGTTCCGGAGTAAAGGACCTTTTTCCAAGCAGCACAAGAGGGACGAAGGAACAGACGACACCAAGCAACATGGCCTCTGAACAGGTGAGTATGAACTTCTCCACCCTTAAACACCTGGTACAAATAGCATGGTGCCTTTGCCCACGAAACAGGTTTGTGTTTCGGGTACTGCACAGGATGGGGAGACCACGGCAACATGGTCCACGTCTCCCATGGATCAGAGATCCGGAGCTATAGAGTCCAGGGGACAGGTGGAACGGTCGCTACATTTCACTCAAACACCAAGGGAGTATACACGTAGCGACCGCTTCCAGGGTCAGGACGAGAGTTGGGGATATGGAGGTAGGTGGGAAAGGGATCACACCACTTCCAATCCGCCAAATCGTTCAGTAAGGTCAGATGAATTTTATCCTAACCGTAACAGTATGGAAAGGATAAAATTTCTGTTACGGATTTGCAAGGAGATCCCAAAATTTGATCCCAGTCTAGATGCGTTTACTGCATGTGATATCTTTGAAGGTCACTGCAATAAATATTCTGTGGCTCCAGAACTTCGAATGGAGCTATTCAAGTTGTGGTTGCCTACACACCTCAATCAGAGGTATGAGGCAATGGGGAGCACGGAACCCAGTAATGGACAGTTTCATGATAAGGAAGAACGCCTTTCCTTACTAATGACACTGGCAACGGGCCACGGGGACGTGACTCCAGAAATCCTGATGAAATTCAGACCAACTATACACGATGAACCTTTATCGCTGTGTAGTCGGTTTGAAGCTATGTACAGGAAGGTCACTATGGATCAAGGTATCGGTATTCCACAAGGCATGATCCGCATGTTTGTGGAAAAATTCCCATACCTTGATACTGCAATTAGGTTGAGTGCAGCGAGGGAACCATCGCTCACTGATGAGGCCATGATTATTGAGCAGTGTAGACAAGATCTACTGCACAATAAAAAGTCGGTTAAGGTTAGGGAGCATGTGCCTGTACACGTTAGATCACAAGATTAACGTGTGCGCCATGCTAGAAAGAAGTCAGCTGTTCGCCCCTCGGCCCCACCATTTGAGAGGACAGGGAGCATTCAATGCTTTCTATGTTTGCAATTTGGGCACATGAAGAAAAATTGTCCTCAGTGGGTACGGAGCCGAAACAGCCCTGAAAAATCTGGCAATAATAATGGTTTCAAGATGAAACCTAATTATGCCAGAACAGTGGGGGAACAGGCTGATGGGTTTCGGGGATATTTACAAGAGCAGACACCAAAATGTGTTGCCACTGTAAATGCCCCAGTTGATAGTTCAGGGGTTGTGGAATCTACTGATTCCACAACTAGAACTATGGTTGAGGATCTCCAAATTGCAGTATGTACCTCTCAGGTACCTACTGGAAATCTTGTCAACATCGATTGACAATTAGGGATCCCTAAAGAGCTGGCTCCAGTATGTCCTGTCATACTGGATTCTTCAGGGAGGCCCCACATAAAAGCCAGAATTAAAGATCAGGACACACAAATTATGCTTGATACTGGTGCGGAAATCTCCATTACCAATATCAAACATGATTTGCATCCAAACAGCCCTCAGTGTGTGGTGATCGGATTTGATCACCAACAAGGGGGGATGAAGGCCCACAGAATTGAGGAAGTGATTGTCCAGATTGCCAAACACTTAACCCTCAAGATCCCAATGTGGTATTACCCTGGTTCTGACAACATCATAGGAACTGATGTAATGACCCAAAATGGATGGATCCTGGATTTGGCAAACTGCATTGTGTGGAAGGGACCCAGACAATCCAAGGTGTGTGTCATACAACGCCAGTGTCTGGGATCACCTTTGCCAGCAATGGAGAATTCAGTTGATATGCTCGAACACAAATGGCCAGAGGTCTCTCATAATATAGACCTTGAACCCATTGTGTACGAACATCCTGATCTGTGGGCCCAGGGTAAAAACGACTGTGGAAGATTGATTGGTGTCCAGGTGGACATACAGGGGCCAGACCCACCCCCTCAACGTCAATATCGCTTTCCACCGGAAGCGACACAGTCGATAGTCAACACTGTCCTGGAATTGGAGACCAAAGGTGTGGTCATAGAGGGGAATTCAAAGTGTAACAACCCTCTATGGCCTGTGAAGAAAAAGGACACTGATGCGTGGCGTCTCACCATAGACCTACGTGTCCTTAATAAGTACACTCCGATGTCTGCCCCCGTAGTTGCACAAACTCCTGACATAATGGCGAGGATAAGTGGCAAAAGCCGCATATT
Source organism: Allobates femoralis (assembly GCA_033576535.1). Taxonomy (NCBI): domain Eukaryota; kingdom Metazoa; phylum Chordata; class Amphibia; order Anura; family Aromobatidae; genus Allobates; species Allobates femoralis. Next base: position 287,614,359 of record JARQOC010000002.1, on the reverse strand, counting down.
CTCGACCATTGATGTCGCCAATGGGTTCTTCTCTATTGAGCTCACAGAAAACTGTAGGTACAAATTTGCTTTCACAGTGGGGAACAAACAGTACTTGTTTAATGTGCTCCCCCAGGGGTTCCACAGTAGTCCTACGTATTTTCATCAGGCATTGGCGGCCGTACTGAGCGTGTTTTCTCGGCCGGAATGTCTCCTGCAATATGTAGATGACTTACTCTTGCACACAGAGACCATGGAAGAACACTTGATTCTGTTAAGGGAGCTCTTGGGACTCCTATCTAAATCTGGACTCAAGCTGAGTCCTCACAAGGCAAATTTGGCCAGAACAGAGGTGACTTTCCTTGGGGTGCAGGTCTCTTTTGGAGCCAAAGGAATTGTGGCAGCCCGAGTGGAAGCTATGGTCAAGTTACCTCAGCCTGGCACTCTACAGGACTTACGGAAGTTCCTGGGAGTGGCTAACTTCATGAGGGAATTCATAGAGGATTTTGCTGCCAAAGCGAAACCCCTTTATGAACTCCTCAGAGGAGAAGAACCCTCACTCCAGGGCTGGTCAGAAGCACAGGATGAGGCCTTTTCAACTCTGAAAAGAGACCTCTCCTCTGCACCTGTGTTAGCCACCCCCAACCCAGATGGAGAAATGGCCATCCAGGCACATGCTGGGACTGAGTCTATCTCTGTTGTCCTTCTACAGCAGATAGGACATGACAGTAGACCACTGGGATACTTTTCCCGACTCCTCTCGCCAGTCGAACGAGGGTTCGACGAATGTGCCAAACAACTGGCTGCCATACACTATGCCGTTAAAACCACTGAGCATATTGTACCCTTAGTCCCGTTTTACGTTTAGATGTCGCAGATCAGCAGGGGAGGACCCCGATAACACCGGAGAAGAGACTCGACATTCGCCCTGACACTCCTGTGAGACTGCAAAAGATTCCTCTTGGTTTTGGTCGTGAGCTCAAGCGTCTCTTGTTAGATTTCAGCGAAGAAGACGACATACTCCGAAATCTTCATGAGGCTGAGAATCAAGCCGCAATTCAGCTTGAGCATGACAAAACCAAGATAACGAGGATTACCAATGCCTTAGATACCGACTCTAAGGTGTCCTGGTGGGAAAGTATATTTGGCTATAGTCCGACAGCTACATCATTCTTTAATTTCATTATCCACCCTGTGATTGTTCTTCTGGTTCTTGTTCTTGTTATGTACATTGGACTGTGCCTAGTTTACCGGAGAGTAAAGAGACTCGCCCACCAGATACAAGAGAACCAGGCAGAACTTCACGAATTTAACCGCCGAAGAAGGTCCAGGACTTAGCACTAAAAGTCCTGAAACCTTGAGATGATATTTGACATTCATTGTATATCTTGTTTGACTTTTACTTTGATTTATGGTTAAGGAATGGGGGAGGGAAATATAGTATTGTTATATACTGTTTAATTTTTACATTGGGATATAGGTTTGTTTGTTTTTTTTTGTATGAATGAGGAAAGAGTAGGGTTCTGTAGGGACAGGCCCCATCATTGTCTAAGGTATTTGCTACTTCAACCCTTGAGTCGGTAAAGTTCATAAGGGATGGATTGAAGGTTAGTTGAACTGCGTTCTTTTCACAGTCAACTTAGGTATGCTGATATCATCCCCTACCCAATAAACTCTGACCTGCCTAGTAGAGATTCAACTATCTATCCATGGAAGAACCACATTAACGATAGATGCTTCAATCAAGCTTGCAGGAGAAGTCTCTGTTGAAAGTCGTGCCTCAGCCAAGAAGAATAACCAGATCCCCTTTAACAATTTAACAATTGATCTAATCCCAAGAAGGAGGTGCTCCAAGAAACCACCTGGTGAGGCCCAGCTACAGAGTGCGTTCCCCGGTAGTCTCTACACACCAGACTTGAAAAAAAAAAAAAAAAAAAAAAAATAGAAAATCTGGTAGGGAGAGGGGCGAGCACAGGAAAACTCTGTGGGCCGATCAAGAGACGGTGCAGCAACTCCAGAATCTAAGCAGTCAAGCTGGGAAGAAGACTACTTGGGGATAGGCGTGTTTTTCGAGATTGGCAACGACAAGATCAGAAGTGTACTGACAAATAGAGAACTTTATTCCTGAACCAAAGAGACCAAGAAGATCCACAAAGATGACTATGGTGTAATCTATGGATGGAGACACTGGATTACGGCGAACGGCAGGGGAGAGGTGATGGCGATGGGTGATGTCTAGATACCTAAGTGCAAAATTTTACTTCATTTCATCCTGAACGGTTATTGGTGATAGGATTGAGTAGGCAAATATATTCCACACTTCCCACTCATTTTATTGTCGTATTTTCCGACAAAAGGGGGAATGTTGAGGGGGAAGTGATGGCATAATTAATAATACATGACACCTAAATATATTTCTCTTTGTGGGCATGTATGTGTATATATCTATATTTATGCCCACATTGGTGTAATAGGCCCTTCATATTTTAGTTATAACATTGACCAATTCAGTTGTATCTGATGGAAATCTGTTCTACTGACATGGTTAATTACCATATCAGAAGATGTCCATTCTTGCATTTCAGTGTGGGAAGCTATCAGATAAGACTCTTAATTTAAATATCAAAGATCTACAGGCTGCTGGCACAAAGGGTTATTCTCACCCCTTCTTCTAACAGTCCACAGCAGCCAAGATGTCTGAGGTGATAGGTAGACATGACTATTCCCATTGTTTGCCAATCTATAGTGGCAGGAGATACCTCATTTCAATATAGTGCATGGTGAGCGTGCACCCTTACAACCCTGTCAGAAGTGCACGGATGAGGAGGTGTGTCCGTCACGTGCACAGCTGAGGGATAGGTTAAAATGAACTGAGACACAAGAGCTCGCTCTCTTTTCTACCTGGACGCACGATGATATAGGACATCGACATCTGGCATAAGTATCATCCAATATCTCTGTCTATAGCTCTCTCTATATCTCTCTGTATATCTCTCTGTATATCTCTCTGTATATCTCTCTCTTATAATCAACCCTTGAATTGCTATCTATCTTCTATAGGGATAGTTAGATCATTAATATAGTGTGCATGTATATTTAGGTAACGTGGGTATTAGTAACTGTGGGTGCTTTACATCATTATAACAGTTATTGATTGTGTATTAGTTTTGTGCTATCTAGAATATATATATATTATGGTTGTAGACTTTTGGGCGTGTTTAATAAATATTCATTTATTAGAACAGACTTGTTTCCATTAAGTCATCGGTATTTACATATATATATAGTTAATCAGCTTAGGAACAGAAAGTGGTAAGGAAGGGAAGATTCTGGATATCGGTGATTGTAGTCAGAACTGACAATAATAACCGATGAACAGAACCAGCCCTACAACAAATTGGCGAGCCTAGGCCCACTGTTTGAGGTTGTTCTAGTGTCTTTTGTACTGAAAACCTGTGGTCATCATCTGGAGCGGATCAGGCCACAGGAACGTGGACACAGATAACAGGAGGCACGGTGAAGTGATCCGTTATTCTGTGCGTTCAGTGCCCTGATAGCTCAGACGGTGACACAGTTTTCAGTCTTAGTAAGACACAGGACACAGTCCTCATCAGAGAACCTTTTTCTGATTTTAACGATTTTTCTGATTCCTTTACACGATTCACACGTCTATCGGCGAGGCAGATCATCACGTCACTTCGTTCAAACACCATCAACGTTTGGTTCATCTGAGGAGTCCAGCTGGTCGGGAAAGAAGGCGTTCCGGAGTAAAGGACCTTTTTCCAAGCAGCACAAGAGGGACGAAGGAACAGACGACACCAAGCAACATGGCCTCTGAACAGGTGAGTATGAACTTCTCCACCCTTAAACACCTGGTACAAATAGCATGGTGCCTTTGCCCACGAAACAGGTTTGTGTTTCGGGTACTGCACAGGATGGGGAGACCACGGCAACATGGTCCACGTCTCCCATGGATCAGAGATCCGGAGCTATAGAGTCCAGGGGACAGGTGGAACGGTCGCTACATTTCACTCAAACACCAAGGGAGTATACACGTAGCGACCGCTTCCAGGGTCAGGACGAGAGTTGGGGATATGGAGGTAGGTGGGAAAGGGATCACACCACTTCCAATCCGCCAAATCGTTCAGTAAGGTCAGATGAATTTTATCCTAACCGTAACAGTATGGAAAGGATAAAATTTCTGTTACGGATTTGCAAGGAGATCCCAAAATTTGATCCCAGTCTAGATGCGTTTACTGCATGTGATATCTTTGAAGGTCACTGCAATAAATATTCTGTGGCTCCAGAACTTCGAATGGAGCTATTCAAGTTGTGGTTGCCTACACACCTCAATCAGAGGTATGAGGCAATGGGGAGCACGGAACCCAGTAATGGACAGTTTCATGATAAGGAAGAACGCCTTTCCTTACTAATGACACTGGCAACGGGCCACGGGGACGTGACTCCAGAAATCCTGATGAAATTCAGACCAACTATACACGATGAACCTTTATCGCTGTGTAGTCGGTTTGAAGCTATGTACAGGAAGGTCACTATGGATCAAGGTATCGGTATTCCACAAGGCATGATCCGCATGTTTGTGGAATATATATATATTATGGTTGTAGACTTTTGGGCGTGTTTAATAAATATTCATTTATTAGAACAGACTTGTTTCCATTAAGTCATCGGTATTTATATATATATATAGTTAATCAGCTTAGGAACAGAAAGTGGTAAGGAAGGGAAGATTCTGGATATCGGTGATTGTAGTCAGAACTAACAATAATAACCGATGAACAGAACCAGCCCTACAACAACCTGTCACCCCACTACTGCATTGCAAACTAAATGCAGCACTGAATGTAGCATGTCTTCTGCATTCAGGGAAAGGGTTCCCCATGTCTCTAGCCCCCCCTGTGCCCCGAGAAATACACTTTAGAAAGCTTAGAGACAAAAGTCAGGAGGGAGTTCACTTATCTCAGAGTTCTGCTTGTCACACATCCTCCCCTACTCCTGCCTCTCTGTTCAGCCCGTGTGTTCTGCCTCCTCTTGTGTGTGTGGCCCCCCTCCTCTTCAGAGTCTGCTGAACACACAGGCAGAACAGAGAGGCAGGAGGAGGGGAGGATGTGTGACAAGCAGGACTCCGAGATAAGAATACTCCCTCCTGACTTTTATCTCTAAGCTTTCTAAAGTGTATTTCTCGGGGTACACAGCACACAGACACATGGGGGACCCCTTCCCTGAATGCAGCAGACATGCTACATTCAGTGCTGCGTTTAATTTGATATACAGCAGGGGGTGACAGGTCCTCTTTAACCTATTCTATATTTCGTCCCAAGGTCCGACTGGGTCCCGGCTTCCACTATATTAACCCAGTGTGCCGTCAGTGAGAAGTACCCTCTCTGCCCACAAGCACTTGTACGGAAACTGATAGAGAGATGAAAGATCAAAGCTCCACATTACATTGGTATCTATAGACAGCAGTGCCCCATTAATATCTATAGACAGCAGTTTCCCCATTACATTGGTATCTATAGACAGCAGTGTTCTCATTACATTGGTATCTATAGACGGCAGTGTCCCCATTACATTGGTATCTATAGACGGCAGTGTTCGCATTACACTGGTATCTATAGATAGCAGTGTCCACATTACATTGGTATCTATAGACAGCATTTTCCCCATTACATTGGTATCTATAGACAATACTGTCCCCATTACATTGGTATCTATAGAATGCAGTGTCCCCATTACATTTGTATCTATAGACAGCAGTGTCCCCATTACATTGGTATCTATAGATGGCAGTTTCCACATTACATTGGTGTCTATAGACAGCAGTGATCCAATTACATTGGTATCTATAAACAGCAGTGATCCTATTACATTGGTATCTATAGACAGCAGTGTCCCCATTACATTGGCATCTATAGACAGCAGTGATCCTATTACATTGGTATCTATAGACAGCAGTGATCCCATTACATTGATATCTATAGACAGCAGTGATCCCATTACATTGGTATCTATAGACAGCAGTGATCCTATTACATTGATATCTATAGACAGCAGTGATCCCATTACATTGGTATCTATAGACAGCAGTGATCCTATTACATTGATATCTATAGACAGCAGTTCCCCATTACATTGGTATCTATAGACAGCAGCTCCCCATTAGATTGGTATCTATAGACAGCAGTGTCCCCATTACATTGGTATCTATAGACAGCATTTCCCCATTACATTCATATCTATAGAAAGCAGTTCCCTATTACCTTGGTATCTTTCTCCCACTAATTTAAAGGGATCCTGTCACCTCCAAAAAGCCACATAAGCTACAAAAACATGTCCCTGCAGCATCCTATGACCATTCTCACACTCCTTTAGTCTCCTAAAAGCTTTCTGTCAAAGTACATAAAAACATATTTGTACTGACTCATTAGCCATGATAATGAACAGGGACCATATTCATTAGCCCTTAGGGTGTGTTTGTTTGGTGCCTTGGTCGTCATAAGATCACGTCCTAATGGGCGTGATGTTGTATCCATGTTCTAGGCAGGCCCTCCCTGCTTTCCATGTCCCAGGCTTGGCATGAAATAACGTGAATCACGTCATTTCCAGTTTGGGTGACGTCAGTACACCCACACCGCTCTGTCCTGCCTCAAGCATGCATGCGCAATGCGGTGCTTGAAGCCGAACGAGCGGCGTGGGTGCACTGACATCACCCGACCTGGAAATGCGCGATTCGCGTCATTTCATGCCCAGCGTCCGACGTGGAAAGCAGGGAGGGCCTGCCTAGAACATGGATACAACATCACGCCCATTAGGACGTGATCTTATGACGACCAAGGCACCAAACAAACACACCCTAAGGGTTAACGAATATGGTCCCTATTCATTATCATGGCTAATGAGTATAAATACGTTTTTATGTACTTTGACAGGAAGCATTTAGGAGACTAAAGGAGTGTGAGAATGGTCATAGGATGCAGCAGAGACTTGTTTTTGTAGCTTATGTGGCTTTTTGGAGGTGACAGGATCCCTTTAATTCCTTCGTTCAGGCATCAAATCGCTGCAGAACTGGTATCAGGAAGCTGCAATGCTTTACTACGGCCACAAGATGGAGCCTCTGTATAACTGAACTATCTCTGTACCTGGAGCTATCGGGGAGCTTCCTCCGCTCTCTCAGCTCTTCCGCCCTCTCTGGCTGTGTGACTCCTCCGACCTCTATGGCTGTGGCTCCTCCGCCCCCTCTGGCTTCGCCTCTCTTGTCCGGGATTTCACATTCCTGTGGCTCCTCCTCCGCGGTGTGACGGTTGTTGGCTGCTTCTGTGGCTGTAATTCCGGTAGAACTCGGAGACGTCATAGACAAACATGACGTCGGCGTGTGGGCGGGGCGCCGCGGGTTTCAAAGGGGCGTGGCTTATGGACGAGGTGATACGGTATTATTGTGGATGTGCAGGGGAGAGTAATGTGATCTGATAGAGTCTGCAGTGATGTCACACTCATGTGACTGATCGCATGACTCTGACATCACCACAGGTCCTGTCAGCACAGAGCAGCCAGGTAATCTTTCTGCACTCAGTCCCCACACACAGAGCACGCAGCCACTACACACATTCAGTCCAAACACACTCCTCCACAGCTCACACTCACCCCTCCACAGCTCACACTCACCCCCCCCACAACTTGCACTCACACCCCCTCAGCCTGCACTCACTCAGCCCACACTTATCCCCTGAGCACACACTCACCCCTCTCAGTTCACGCTCACCCCCTCAGCCTGCACTCAATTACCCCCCTCAGCCCACACTCACCCCTCCAGCCCACATTCCCCCCCTTTAGCTCACACTCACCACCCCTCAGCCCGCACTTACTCTGCACTCCACCCCCTCAACCCCAATGACTCACCCCCCTCAGCCTGCACTCACCACCCTTCAGCCCACTCTCAGCCTGCACTCACCCCCTCAGCCTGCACCCACCTCCTCTCAGCCCACACTCAACCCCCTCAGCCTACACTCAGTCACCCTCCCTCACCCCTACACTCACTCTGGACTCACCCCCCTCAGCCTCACTTAACTGTCAGCCCACTCTCAGCCTGCAGTCTCTTACCCTCCCTCAGCCTGCATTCACTCAGCCTGCACTTACCCTCCTCAGCCCACACTCATTTAGCCCACATTCACCGCCCTCAGTCCACACTCACTTACCCCCTCAGCATGCACCCACCTCCTCTCAGCCCGCACTCACCCCCCTCAGCCTGCACTCACCCCCTCAACTTACACTCACTCTGGACTCAGCCCCACTTATTCAACCCTCAGCTCACACTCACTCAGCCTGCACTCTCTTACCCTCCCTCAGCCTGCAGTCACTCACCCTCCCTCAACCTGCAGTCACTCACCCTTCCTCAGCCTGCAGTCACTCACCACCCCTCAGCCTGCAGTCACTCACCACCCCTCAGCCCGCAGTCACTCACCCCCCCAGCCCCCACTCACCCCCCTTAGCCCACACTCACTCAGCCTGCACTCACCCCCCTCAGCACACACTCAGCTCGCATTCAACCCCTTTCAGCCCACACTCATCCCACTCAGCCCACACTCACTCCTGCAGCTCGCAGTCACCCCTTTTCAGCTCATATTTACTCACCCCCTCAGCCCGCACTCACCCCCCCTCAGCCCACACTCACTTATCCCGCTCAGCCCACACTCACCCCCAGGTTGCACTCACTCACCCCACCTCAGCTTGCACTTACCCACCCCCCCCTCAGCCTGCACTCCCCCCGAAATCCTGCAATCACTTACCCTGCACTCACCCCCGTCAGCCCACACTCACCCTCAGCCCGCACTCACCCCATTCAGCCTGCACTCGCTCACCCTCCCTGCCCATACTCGCTCTTCCCCCTTCTGCTCACTCTAGCTCACCCCCCTCTGCCCGCACTTGCTCACACCCCTTTGCCCACATTCACTCATCCCCCCTCTGTCCTCACTCACTCCACCTCTGCCCGCACTTGATCGCGAGCGTGATCAACCTGCTCAAAACTCGGCCCGCAGCCACTGCTTGCAATGAAGAACTGTGCCAGAGACTAACCAAACAGAGAGGGACCCAAGAGCTTGCATGGGTGTGGGGGCAGAGAGTGTGCATGGGGGGAACCTGAGAGCATGCACGGGGGCAGAAAGGGACCACGGGGGGCAGAGAGGAACTACGGGGAGGGGGGGAGCACAAAGGGACCAGAGTGAGGGGCAGCGAGTGAGCACGTGGGGAGTGGAGAGCGACCACAGGGGTAGGCCCAAGATTGTGCACAAGATGGGGCAGAAAAGCAACACAGTGGGGAGTGCAGAGTGAGGGGGAAAAAAACAGCGGACAGGGGAGAGATAGCACAGGGAGGAAAGACAGCCGCTGCCCCCAGCACCACAAAGCCCGCCCCCATCGTGATGTCACCGCTCACCTGATCCTATAGCATTGGGCCCACATCTAGTATATATATGTATATATATATATATACACTAACACAAACAATAGAGACTGCTTTGAGTTACACAATAGCTGTATACAGTGGCGTAACTAGAGTCCGATGGGCCCCGGTGCAAAATATTGACCTGGGCGCCGCCCCCTCGCACGTGCGCACACACACACGTTGCTCAGATGTATGGGCCCCATGTAAGATTCTGAATCCTATAATTCACCCCTCTCCCCCTTCATTATGTATTAATGTCCCTCATCCTGCTATATATGGTCCTCCTTTTGGAATATGCTCTTATCCTGGTATATATGGTCCCTCATTATAGTATAATGCAACCTCCTATGCCTCCATTAAGTATAATGCAGCCTCTTAGCCCTCCATATATTATAATGCAGCCTAATAGCCTTCCATATATCATAATAGAGCCTCATAGCCCTCCATACAGTATAATGCAGCCTCATAGCCCTCCATATAGTGTAATACAGCCTCATAGCCCTCCATACAGTATAATGCAGTCCCCATAGACCTCCATATATTATAATGCAGACAAATAGCACTCCATATAGCATAATACAGCCTCATAGCCTTCCATATAGTATAAAGCAGCCTAATAGCCCTCGATATGGTATAATACAGCCTCATAGCCCTCCTCCATGCAGTATAATTATTATTATTTATTTATAGAGCACCATTGATTCCATGGTGCTGTACATGAGAAAGAGATACATACAAACAAGTTAAAAGTACAACGAACAAACAAAAAGTGACAGACCGATACAGAAGAGAGAGGACCCTGCCCTTAAGGGCTTACATTCTACAGGGCAATGGGGAGGGAGACAGAAGGTTGGGTGATGGTGGAGCGCTGGGTTCAGTGTGGTGGAGCGACAGGTCCAGTGGTGGTGGAGCTCTTGGTTCAGTGATGGTGAAGTGCCGGTCCAGTGGTAGTGGAGCACTGTGTACAGTGGTAGTGGAGTGCCGGGTCTAGTGGTGGTTGGGTGCACCGTGGTCATTGCAGGCTGTAGGCTGTTCTGAAGAGATGGGTTTTTAGGTTCCACTTGAAGGTTCTAAGTGTAGGGGATAGTCCGATGTGTTGGGGTGCAGAGTTCCAGAGGATAAGGGATGCTTGGGCGAAGTCTAGCAGGTGGTTAGATGAGGAACGTACAAGTGTGGAGTAAAGAAGTAGGTCTTGGGAGAATCGAAGATTGCGAATTGGATGATATCAGGAGATTAATTCAGAGATATATGGGGGAGATCGATTGTAGATGGCTTTGTAAATCAATGTTAGTAGTTTGAATTGGATACGCTGGGGAATTGGAAGCCAGTGAAGAGATTTGCAGGGGGAGAAGTGGAAGAGTAGTGAGGAGAGAGGTGGATTATTCTGGCAGCAGAGATGAGGACAGACTGGAAAGGTGCCTGAGTGTTAGCAGGTAGGTCCACAGAGGAGGATGTTGATGTAGTCGAGGCGGGAGACAATGAGGCATGCACTAGTAGTTTAGTAGATTGAGGGTTGAGGAAAGGACGAATTCTGGAAATATTTTTGAGTTGGAGGTGGCGAGAGCTTGAATGTGTGGTTTGAAGGACAAGGCAGAGTTAAGGGTTACTCCGAGGCAGCAGATTTCAGGTACAGGGCAATTTCATTTATTCTGATAGATAGATCAAGTAAGGAACGTGCGCAAGAAGGGGGAAAGATGATGAGTATGGTTTTGTCTACATTTAGTTTTAGGAAGCGACAGGAGAAGAAGGAGGATATGGCTGATAGACACTCTGGGATCCTGGACAGCAGAGAGGTGACGTCTGGGCTCAGAGAGACAGGCCCCTTTCACATCTAATGCAGGGCTGCGTTTTGCTTCATTTGCGTTTCTATGCGTTTTTACCGCTAAAAACGCATCAAAACACATGCATTTTTGCACCCATTGATTTAAATGGAAACGCATGTAAAAACGCATGCAAGAACGCATGTGCTTTTGCAAAAACGCTGACCAGAACATCGCAAACAACGTTTTGGTCTGCTTTTGCAAACATGCATGCGTTTTGTGTTTTTGAAAACGCACATGCGTTTTTGCATGCGTTGTTACATGCGTTTCCATTAAAATCAATGGGGGCGAAAATGCATGTGTTTTGATGCGTTTATAGCGGTAAAAACGCATAGAAACGCAAATGAAGCAAAACGCAGCCCTGCATTAGATGTGAAAGGGCCATAGATCTGAGTGTCGTCCGCATCACGTGGTAATGGAAACCATGGGACTTTATGAGTTGTCCTAGGCCAAGAGAATAAATGGAACAAAGAAGGGGTCCCAGCAGGGGTGAACCTAGCCTCTCTGCTGCCTGAGGCGAACTTTAAAACAGCGGCCCCCAAACACAAGGACGTCAGCACCATCACACGCACATCAAGAATCACATATCCAGAATAAGGATCAATAATGGCAATGGCAGCTTGGCACAAGCTGCAGTCACACAAAGGTGGCTGCTGCCTTATAGCACAGGAGGCAGCACTGATTGCCACCTATTCTTCTATGGCACACACCTACAAAACTCTGGGCAGCTCCAATGTGATCACTGCCTGGCACTGACTAGTCAGCCTTGTCACCATGCGGCACTGTTGACACATACAATGACCTGCAGTCTGAGCATCAACAAGCCGCCATTGCACTAAGCTGGGAAAATGGCGCGTCTTCCCCAACAGACCACGCCTCCCCCCCCCAGAAACGCTTAGCTAATCACAAGCTCCGCACACGGGGCTGTCCGAAGCTAATACCTTGTTTCCCTGAAAATAAGGCACCCTCTTATATTAATTTTTGCCCCAAAGAAGTGTGATGTCTTATTTTCAGGGGACGTCTTATCTCCATTAAGAATTCACATTTATTGATGAACAAAAAAATGAACTTTTATTACATACTATACAGTAATTGTCATCACAGACCAGCATAACCAAACTGTGTCATCCATCATCCATCTGCAGCCCCCATCATCCCCAATGTCCCCCTGCAGCCTCCATCGTCCCCCAATATCCGCCTGCAGCCTCCATCATCATCCAATGTCCCCCTGCAGCCCACATCATCCATCTGCAGCACTCATCATCCTCAATGTCCCCCTGCAGCCTCCATCATCCATCTGCAGCCCCCATCATCCCCCTGCAGCCTCCATCATCCCCCAATGTCCCCCTGCAGCCTCCATCATCCTTCTGCAGCCCTTATCTCCCAATAGCCCCATCATCCTTCTGCAGCCTCCATCATCCCCCAATGTCCCCCTGCAGCCTCCATCATCCCCCAATGTCCCCCTGCAGCCTCCATCATCCATCTGCAGCTCCCATCATCCTCTGCAGCCTCCATAATCCATCTGCAGGCCCCATCATCCCCCTGCAGCTTCCATCATACCCCAATATCCGCCTGCAGCTCCCATCATCCTTCTGCAGCCTTCATCATCTCCCAATAGCTCCATAATCCTTCTGCAGCCTCCATCATCCCCCATTGTCCCCCTGCAGCCTCCATCATCCCCCAATGTCCCCCTGCAGCCTCCATCATCCCCCAATGTCCCCCTGCAGCCTTCATCATCCATATCCAGCACCCAACATCCCCCAATGTGGGAGCAGGAAGGAGGACAAGTGCCGACCAACCGGCGGGAGAATTGATCTTTCATTGCCCCCATAAAGTATGATGCCACCAAAAGTGTCACCCAAACACTATGATCCCCCCACAGTGAATTCCTCCACAGGACCCGCCATACGTACAATACGGTAATCCCCAACTACTCTGGCACAGTATGATCCCCAACTGTGACCCCCTCACAGCCCTCCATATAGTATAATGGTCCCTAAACCTCTTCACACTGTATAATAGACCCTACCACAGCCCTCAAATAGCCCCCCATAAAGTATAAAGGCTCCATCATAGCCCTGCAAGTATTATCCTGCCCCCACAGAGCCCTCCAAATTTTGTAATGACCTCTATATAGTATAATTGGCTCCATATATTATAATACACGCACCCCCATAGCCCTCCATATAATATAATGCACCCCATAGACAATGCACCCCATAATTTTCCATATATTATAATGCACCCCCATAGTCCTCCATATATTACAATGCACCCCATAAACCTACAAATATTATAAAGCACCGCCATAGCCCTCCATATAATATAATGCACCATGCATAGTCCTCCAAATACTATAATGCATCCCCCATAGTCCTCCATATAGTATAATGCACCCCATAGCCCTCCATATACCATACAGCACCCCCATTAACAATATAGCACCCCATATATAATACCGCCCATATACAGCACAGGAGCCCCATATACAGCATCCCCATAAACAGCACAGTACCTTCATATACAGCACCCCAATATACAACACAACTGCCCCATAAACAGAACACCACCCCCATAAACTGCACAGTACTTCCATATACAGCACAGAAGCCCAATATACAGAGCAGCACCCCCATAAACAGCACAGTACCCCCATATACAGCACCACCATATATGGCACAGCACCCCCATATACGGCACAGCACCCCCATATACAGCTCAGCACCCCCATATACAGCACCCCAGCTCCATGTACTGCAGCCCCACATACAGCAGAGCACCCCAATATACAGCAGAGACCCCCATATACAGCAGAGCACCCCATATACAGCACCCATGCCCCATATACAGCACCCCCACTTACAGCAGAGCCCCCCCATATACAGCAGAGGCCCCCATATACAGCACCCCGCCCATATACAGCACCCCCATATACAGCAGAGCTCCCCCATATACAGCAGAGGTCCCCCATATACAGAGCTCCCCCATATACAGCAGAGCCCCCATATTCAGCTGAGCTCCCCCATATACAGCAGAGCCCCCATATACAGCAGAGCTCCCCATATACAGCACCCCATATACAGTACCCCAGCACCACATACAGCAGCACCCCCCCATATACAGTACTCCAGCCCCATATACAGCACCCCCACATACAGCAGAGCCCCCCATATACAGCACCTGGAGTCCCGATGAACACAGGGTCACTTGGGGTCACATTTAGTGGCCAGTGTCAGGCAGCTGCTGCAAAGGCAAATAAAATAATGGGATGCATTAAAAGAGGCATAGATGCTCATGAGGAGAACATAATTTTACCTCTATACAAGTCACTAGTACGACCACACTTAGAATACTGTGTACAATTCTGGTTCTCCGGTGTATAAGAAAGACATAGCTGAACTAGAGCGGGTCCAGAGAAGAGCAACCAATGTTATTAGAGGACTAAGGGGTCTGCAATACCAAGACAGGTTATTAAACTTGGGGTTATTTAGCTTGGAAAAACGAAGGCTTAGGGGTGATCTTATAATAATGTATAAATATATGAGGGGACAGTACAGAGACCTTTCTAATGATCTCTTTACTCTTAGGCCTGAGACTGGGACAAGGGGGCATCCTCTACGTCTGGAGGAAAGAAGGTTTAATCATAATCACAGACGCGGATTCTTTACTGTAAGAGCAGTGAGACTATGGAACTCTCTGCCACATAATGTTGTAATGAGTGAGTCACTACTAACATTTAAGAGAGGCCTGGATGCCTTTCTTGAAAACTATAATATTACCAGTTATACATACTAGATTCTTTGACAGGGCGTTGATCCAGGGAATTAGTCTGATTGCCGTATGTGGAGTCAGGAAGGAATTTTTTCCCCCAATGTGGAGCTTAGTGTTGCCACATGGTTTTTTTTTTGCCTTCCTCTGGATCAACATGTTAGGCTATGGGTTGAACTAGATGGACTTAAAGTCTTCCTTCAACCTTAAAAACTATGTTACTATGTTATAATGACTGCTGGATTGACCAATCATCACACTCCCTGGCTGAGGAGGCAGAGCCAATTGCTGCTGTATTGAATGTAAAAGCAGCCAGGAGCCTCCTCCCTCCCCAGTCCCGACCACAGCTGCTCCACACAGTCACTGACAACACACACAGGATTGCAGGAGCACGGCAGCATGCATTTTGTGGTTTCCAAGGTGAGAAAGGGGCTAATTCTAGAGATGTTCTTCAGGAGCAAGCAGCAAGAGCAGGCGAGAGATTGTATATATGGGGTGAAGGAAAGATCAGAGTCAAACATAACACCCAGACAGCGTGTCTGCTGACTAGGCATTATCATGGTGCCGCACACTGAGGAGAGATGTCCTATTTAGGGAGTTTAGTGGAGGGCGGGAGCAGCAGAAGTTCAGTTTTTGAAAGGTTGAGTTTCAGATAGAGAGCGAACATGATATTGGAAACTGCGGTTAGACGGTCATTGATGTTCTTTATTAGAGCGGGAGTAAGGTCAGGGGAAGTAGTGTATAGTTGTGTGTCATCAGAATAGAGATGGTACTGAAAGCCATATCTGCTGATGGTCTGTCCAATCGGGGCCGTGTAGAGAGAGAAGAGAAGAGGTCCAAAGACTGAACCCTGAGAGACCCCAATAGTGAGAGGAAAAGGGGAGGAAGTGGAGCCAGCAAATGATACACTGAAAGAGCGGTCAGAAAGATAGGAAGAGAACCAGGAGAGAGCCGTGTCCTTGATACTGATGGAGTGCAGCATGGAGAGTAGGAGATGGTAGTCAACACTGTCAAAGGCTGCAGAAAGATCAAGAAGAATAAGCAGAGAGTGGTCACCATTACGTTTTGCTGTGAGAAGGTCATTGGTCACTTTGGTGAGAGCAGTTTCTGTAGAATGTAGGGGGCGGAAACCAGACAAATGAGTCTAGAAGAGAGTGAGTGGAGAGGTAATGAGTGAGGCGGGAGTAGACCAGGCGCTCCAGGAGTTTAGAGATGGGAGATTGGAGACTGGTTTGTAGTTGTTTGTGCAGGATGGGTTGAGAGAAGGTTTCTTTAATAATGGGGTAATGATAGAGTGTTTGAAGGAGCAGGGGAAGATGCCAGAAGAGAGGGAGAGATTGAAGATTTTGGTTAGGTGAGTGGTGACCACTGGAGAGAGAGATTGGAGTAGGTGTGAGGGGATGGGATCAGCAGTGCATGTGGTGGGACGAGAGGAAGAGAGAACCCTGGAGACTTCTTCTGTGACTGGATCAAAAGTGGAGAGTGAGCCAGAAAAAATATGGGGAGAAGTAGGGGTAACAGCGATTTGAGGTTGGGAGTTCATTTCCTGACAGATGTTTTCTGTTTTCTCAATAAAGTAAGAAGCCAGATCATCAGCACAGAGGTCAGTGATTGGTGCCTGTACTTTAAGACTGAGGAGAGAGTGAAAGGTGTCAAAGAGTTTCTTTGGGTTGTTGGATAGTGAGGAGATCAGGGTGGTGAAGTAGATTTGTTTTGTGAGGTGAAGGGCAGAGTTATAAGTTGCCAGCATAAATTTATAGTGAATGAAGTTTTCTGGTGTGCAGGTTTTCCTCCATAGATGTTCAGCACTTCTAGAGCATCGCTGGAGGAATCGAGTTTGTGATGTAAGCCACGGCTGTTTCACTCTGTGTTTGGAGTTTCTGAGGGTGAGGGGTGCTACTTGGTCCAGGGAGCTTCTGAGAGAGTCATTTAAGTGATTTACTGCCAGATCGGCACAGGAGAATGAGGAGATTGGGGACAGTGATGAGTGTAAAGAGTCTGTGAATGTATGAGGATTAATGGCCTGTAGATTTCTGAATGTGTGATAGGTCGGACTGTGTTGGGGTGGGCGAGGGTTTGTGAGCATGAAGGAGAGAATGTTGTGGTCAGAGAGGGTAAGAGGTGAATTATCTAAGGAAGAGGTTGAGCAGAACCGTACAAAGATCAGGTCAAGGGTGTTACCATCCTTATGTCTCTGAGGTTGGGAGATGAGAGAGGCCAAGAGAAGTGGTTAGAGGTAGGAGCTGGGATGCAGATGGGGAGATGGGGCTGTTTATGGGAATGTTGAAGTCTCCCAGAATAAGGGTTGGTAATTCTGAGGACATGAAATGTGGCAGCCACATGGAGAATTGGTCGAGGAACTGGGTGGGTGACCCTGGGGGCTGTATACCACCGCTACTCTGAGGGGGAGGGGACAGAAGAGCCTAATTGTGTGGACCTCAAGAATGGAATGAGAGTGATGGAGCTGGGGGGGATGACCTGGAAAGTATACTGTGAGGACAGGAGTAAGCCAACTCCACCACCATGTCTGTTCTCAGGTCTCGGGGAATGAGAGAAATGTAAGCCGCCATAAGAAATAGCAGCAGGGGACACTGTGTCTCAATCCTGGATCCCAGGTTTCTGTGAGAGCCAGGAGGTTAAGAGAGTTAGTGAGAAAATAGTTGTGGATGAAGGGAAGCTTGTTGTATACAGACCGTGGATTCCAGAGAGCGCAGTTAAAAGAGATAGATGAAGGTGTGCAAGTAATGTTGATAAGGTTAGCATGGTTTCTATGTGTGGTGGGAGAGGGGTTGAAGTTGGTGGAGGGTGGACCAGGAATTGGAGAGATATAACCTGACAGAAGTAGCAGTAAAAAGAGAAAAGGCAAATAGTTTTTGTAATTGTGACTTTGTTTCTGATGCAATAGCCTGGAATATGTACAACAATAGATATCTGCCGCGACACTACTATATATATGCAAAATATAAATTAATGAGTGGCACTAAAGAAAGAAGATCAAACGGAATTGTGCAAATGTGTAATGCAGAAAACTGCCCTGTGCTAAAATTGAAATCAGAGCTCTTAGTCTCATCAGTGGCCACTGAGGATCAAGCCTGGCACCCACTTCAAGGGGCCTCCACTGCCAGGTCCTGACACTATGCCCTAGTGAAATGGTGAACTGGTGAAATCTGTGTGGGCTTATATGTCTAAAGATGTAATTTCCTCTTTTCATAGGCTGGCTTCACATTGCGTTTTTGTGTGTTCCGAGTGTATCCGTGTCAATGCGGATATACTCGGAAGGTCACGGATATTTTGTGCTCGGATGTGCACGGAACGTATTGGGCACGGATGGCTGTCACGGAATCAGAGCCAAAATAGTACGGATGCAATCCGTATGCATCCGATCCGATCCGCCTAGGAAGGTCCACCCATGCAAACAGTGGTGTGGTATAAATAGCTGCCCTGGGCCATTCTTCTCTGCCTTCTTGGTTCATGATGGCTTTGTCTCATGCTGAGTTTTGTGAAGTGCTGGACATAGAGTATGCCTATGCCCGTGCTTTTGCTCTTGCATGTTCTGCTGAGCGTCGACGGCGCAGGAGGAGAATTCGACATTTTTGGCAGCATCCCATCACCTTCCTGAGAGACACCAGTGGTGTTTTTGTGGAATTGTATCCGCAGCTTTTAGCTGATTCAGACAAGTTCCGCAACTATGTGCGCATGAGTGAGGCCACTTTTGACATGTTGGTCTCAAGAGTGCGTGGAGTGATCACACGGCAGGACACCAGTTTCCGTCGAGCCATCACCACAGAAGAGTGTGTGATGTTGACACTGAGGTATGTCTATCTGTCGTGTCTGACTATTTGGCCTGTTTGACACCTCTGCGCCTGCCCACATCACCTGCACCAGCCTGGTTGCGCTGGCGCAGGTGCAGGCGCAGAGGTGATTGGGGGCACTGTGGGGCTGCGTTTACAGTTACTGTAAACGCATACCTTGTGCCCCTTTGCGCTCAGCTGCGCTCGGTGCCCCCATCATCTCCTATGGCCGAGCACAGCTGAGCTCGCGCTCTGCCAGTGAGCAGCGCAAGTGAAGCTGGCAGAGCGCACGGCGCATGCGCCTGGTCTTGACGCACCCGGAAACGCCCCACGGGGCGTTTCCGGGTGCGGCAGAGCGGGCGCATGCGGCGTGCGGTCTGCCCGTTTCACTTGCGCTGCTCACTGGCAGAGTGCGCGCTCAGCTGTGCTCGGCCATAGGAGATAATGGGGGCACCGAGCGCAGCTGAGCGCAAAGGGGCACTACGTATGCGCTCCTGCACTAGGCTGCCCCAAGGCCTAAATGGGCCTGGCCTTGCATTAGCGCTGGCGCAGGGCAGGCAGGGCAGCCTAGTGCAGGAGGGCATAGATGTGAAAAGAGCCTTAGTGTTATGTCAATGGCTTACAAAATGGTTCAAATGTTGCCTGACGTTTGGGCCCTTCACTCACGCTGGGTGCATGTAGCCGTCTTACATGGTGTAACCCACTCATGTTGTCAGCAACATCATCCTCTGCCATAATGTAGGTATGATGGGGCAAGTTTATGCTTTCATGGCAATCTATGCTTTTTTGGGGAGGCTGTTTCAGCGCTGTGCATTTGTGCCTGTAGGACTTGCCTGTGTGGTGGGCTTTCCTTTTAGTGGCAAATACCTTCTTTGCTGGGCGACAGATGAGCAGAGGTGTCTACATGGTCAAAGTGCTACTGTGAAATGCAGTAACTCATTACCCATGTGACCATTGCCACTCAGCGGCCATGTCCACACACCTGCACTGTAAGCATTTAGCGGGTCACAGCTAATTTGATTTTTGGGGACCCAGAAGATGATGTACCTGAGCACCGCCACTTCCTGGAAACGCAGACCCTGCTTACCCGATGTGTATTGTGCTGCCAACTTCACACAGCAGGCTGCCTACTGTCCGCTTTACCCTAGCATACAGGGAAACGCTGCTAGCAGTCTTTCCCTGTCTGCTTGGCTTAAGCGGACAGTAGCCAGCCTGCTGTGTAATGTGGGGACCACAATACACATCGGGTAAGCAGGGGCTGCGTTCCCTGGAAGTGGAGGTGCTCAGGCACATCAGCTTCTGGGGCCTACATAAATTATTTAGGCATGACGCGATAAATACTTACAGCGCAGGTGTAAGGACATGGCCCCCCCAACTGTTTGTTTGGTTTGAATGTTGTACTTCACAATCATGTCACCCAGCTGTCACTTGTGTGTCAGGTATGTTGTTAGGTGCACTTTGCTTGCCTTCAACATTACACGTCTTGTTGTTCCAAAGGCCAGCCAAGTGTCCCCACTCCTGACGCACAAAGGCACAACCAAAAGGGGCCGTGTCTCGTGTCAATATGGAGTGGACTATTGATGTTGCACGTGACGTTGCTGGGAGATTGACGCGTGTGACACGGCGCCTCAAACTGCCAAAAATGGCTGGGTGGTGGCTTATGAAGGTTATTTCCTTGACTCCAAACCTTGCAATGGTGGCCCCGTGACCACGCACCATTGCTGCGTGTGACACGGGGAGACGTGCAATCATCCAGATCCCAGCGCCTCACAGCAAGTGCTGGGAGCAGGTATCCATGTTAAATTACAGTTATGTCGGCAGCGCGCACTGCCTACATACCCGATGTATACCTTGCTTAACTGCCTTCTCCACTCCCCGGCTTTTATGCAAGGTCCACAGCGGCTAAGTATTGACCTGAGTTAGCTGATGTGTACATTGTCTAGGAGCCGGGGATCGGAGAAGGCTGTTAAGCAAGGTATACATTGGGGATGTAGGCATCGCGCAATGCCTATATCCATGCAGTTTAAGATCGTTAACAGCCTGCTCCTGCCAGCCTTCCAGCAAGCGCAACACATCCTGGAAAGGATCTTGAAATCATGTCAACAATGTAGCTGGGCAAATGTTTGCTGGTCACTCGGCCTGGGTGACAGCTCACCAGCCATCAGCTGGGAATGTCGCAAGCTATCAGCTTGTTGACCACATTGACATGTGTGACGGGGCCTTATTTATCACATGTGTAAGCTGGGGCCAATGTGCCTGAGCCATGTAATGTGTTGTTGTTCATACATCACCAAGGTTAGAGCCTTGCCCTTGACCAACCCGACCTTTAATGTCCCTGGGCCTCCTGTTACATTACCTGCTCTTTTAATTTGGATGGTGTCTTAATGTGTTTTCTCATTTCCTCAACAGATACCTGGCTACTGGCGAAAGTTTGACATCATTGCACTACCAGTTCAGGCTTGGTCTCTCAACAGTGTCTGGCATAGTCTCGGAAACGTGTTCCGCCATATGGGAGGTGCTGCAAGAGGAGTTTATTGCCCACCCCACTACTCAGCAGTGGCTGCAAATTGCGGCTAAATTTGAGGAGACGTGCAACTTTCCTAATTATGTGGGTGCCCTTGACGGGAAGCATGTCCGAATAATGAAGCCGGCCGGGACTGGGTCAGAGTTCTTTAACTATAAAAAGTACTTTAGTATTGTCCTCATGGCTATAGTGGATGCCGAATACCAATTTGTTGCGGTTGATATTGGCGCTTACGGGAGGGGGAATGATTCACAAACATTTCAGAATTCTGGCATGGGGCGACGGGTTTATAGGAATGACTTTTCTTTCCCCAATGCCAGACCACTGCCAGGGACCAATGAACCACCAATGCCGTATGTGTTGGTAGCCATGAGGCTTTCAAGATGTGTGCTAACCTCATCAAGCCCTACACAAGTCGTGGCCTCACTCACCAGAAGCGCATTTTTAATTATCGCCTGACTAGGGCGCGCAGGATGGTGGAGTGTGCCTTTGGTATTTTAGCTGGAAAATGGAGGGTTCTGGCCACTGCCATCAACCTTAAGCTGGAGACCATAGATGAGGTAGTGAAGGCGTGTGTGGTGTTGCACAACCTGATCATCAAGACCGAGCGGCCTCACATTCAGCCGGAGGATATCGGCATCAGCCTGCTTGATGATTTTCAGCTTCCGCCCATCAGAACAACGGTGGCAGTGTCCCAAATGAGAGACAGATTTTCCCAATATTTCTCCTCACAGGCCGGCCGTGTGCCTTGGCAGGACCAGATTGTGCCTCGTTAAATGTCTTGAAGTTTTTACATTTAATGTGGTTTCTGCCCTTCTTTTGTGTGTGAGCTAACGTGCTTTACTTTGTTTGCTTATATTAAATCCCATTATGTGTCATGCATGTGTGTTTGACATTGTTCACGTGTCCTATTTTATGGTAACAATTTTGCTTGAGAATCTTGGCGAGCCAAACCAATGCCAAGCCCTTGGGCCCTCAAGGTATGTGTCTGTATGGTGATATCTTGGACAATATCTGAGACCTAAGGCTGGCTTCACAGTGCGTGTGTGATCAGATCCGTGGCTGTCCGCTAGACTCATACAGCCGCGGGCCCGATCAGCACACAGGACTGGGGGGCTATTATGCGCTCCGATCCTGTGTGCAGCGCACGCAGTTCCCACTGCTGATAGCGGAGGACTGCGGGCATCGACGTCCTGACCAGTCAGCGGCTGCAGCTGCGTGCGCTGCACACCGGATTGGAGGGCATAATAGCCCCCCAGTCCTGTGTGCTGATCCGGTCCACGGTTGTCTGCGTCTAGCGGACAGCCACATATTGGATCACACACGCACTGTGAATGCGCCCTTAGTGGCCAAAGTGGTCGGTAAATAGCTTGCTAATGTGACCTAAGGCCACTTCACACACACAGATATCTGAGTTCAATATCTGAACAGATCTCTGGTTGCAGTGAAATCATGGATACATTGCTCCATGTTGTACACAGCCACAAAATGGAACTATGTGTCCATGATTTCACTGCAACCAGAGATCTGTTCAGATATTGGACACAGAAATTGGTGTGTGTAAACCCACCATAGGGACGTTGTTTCCCGATATCGCAGCGTGTAAACCGCCGATGTGATATCGGGAAAAGTGCTCCAAAAATGAGCACTCCCGCGCCGTTGTATAGCAATGTCGCCCCGATATCGGGACGTGTAAACCCACCATCAGATATCTGTGTGTGTGAAGTGGCCTCTATGAAGATCCGTGCAGGTTCCCTTTTCTTCTTGTGTTATGTGGTAAACTCGGATCGCACTGCTTTTCCGTGTGTTTTGCTTGTTCCGAGCGCAAACTCGCATCACTTTCTCGGATTCCACACAGATTGAGCTCGGATTCCTTGCGCAAGCATCCCACAGTAATCCGAGTTTTGTCTGAGGTTTTTGCATGGGAATCCTTGAGGTGCTTTGCAGGAGCATCTGCCATCCTGTATCTTCAGGAAACAGGAACTCGATGCTATTGTCAACTTCCTACATTCTGCACACACAGTGCAATTATGAGCAGCCACATCAACACTGCTCGGCTTATAGCCTTGGTGGAACAGCGGCCCCAGCTGTGGCAACCAACACATCAGGGGTACCGGCAAGCACCCCAAAGACTGGCGGCCTGGAGGGACATTGCCAGAGGGCTGTTCCCTGCGTTTGATCGCAGTGGTCCGGATGTCCAGCACAACCTTGGTAAGGCTTGCATTTTTCAGATCGCATTATATGGTGGTCCGATTCCAACTCATCTGGTATTGTAGAATATGTATGTAGTTGACATAGCGTGTTTGACACAACTTGTTAAGTCAACGTGAGTGAACTACATATGTGTATCCTAGATGGCGGCCCCATTCTAAAGAATCCGGTAGTCTGCAATCCATAAAGTTAATTTAATAATAGTTAGGGGAGTTCGGTGAAATTAATTGTGTGTTTACAGGTGGCTCAGTGGGTAGCAGAGTATACGGTGGCTGAGTGGTTAGCACTGGGCGGTGGCTTAGTGGTTAGCACTGGGCGGTGGCTCAGTGGTTAGCACTGGGTGGTGGCTTAGTGGTTAGCACTGGGCGGTGGCTCAGTGGTTAGCACTCGGCGGTGGCTCAGTGGTTAGCACTGGGCGGTGGCTCAGTGGTTAGCACTGGCGTGCTCAGTGTTAGCACTGGGCGGTAGCTCAGTGGTTAGCACTGGGCGGTGGCTCAGTGGTTAGCAGGGAGTGCGTGGCCAGGGTGGTCAGCGGTGGGTGGGGACTGTCACACACACACACTCCAATATATTTTCCACTGTCCATGCGTCCCTGCGTCTTCCTGAGTCCTCCATTCTGCCATGTCGCCGCACCCAGTACTGGATCCAATATGGCGTCCGGGAACTCTTGCAAGAGTTCCCGGACGCCATATTGGATTGAGTCCTCTGGGGAACGGCGACATACTTTTTCCAAGATGGGGTCCGGGAAGTCTCGCAAGACTTCCCGGACGCCATATTGGTTCCAGTTCTCCAGGGGCGGCGACATGTCGGCGGCGGAGAAGACGGAGGAGAGGTGGTAAGTATAGGCAACTGTGTGTGTGTGTTAGGGGCGGATTTAAGCGTAGCGGGCTCTATGAGTCCCGACTCCCGCCTACGGCCGCCATCTTGGCTCACCCTGAGCGGGTGTAGCTCTGCAGGACGCTGGGACAAAGTGACGGATGTCACGTCACAAGTCCCTCTGGGTTTTAGATCTAAGATGTATCTATAAAGAGCAGCCCTATGGTATATTTGTGGCCCCAACGGCATGTGTTAAATGCACCCATTACTTGAGTTTTTACACATGGCGCCCTGGCGACCGTCGCTATGCTGATTGGTTTGCGCTTAACGCTCCCGCCCAATCTAAATAGCGGGGCCTCACATAGCGCGGTATTTCCAATACACTATACTCAGTTTATTTCAAATATGGCACCATTGGGCGGCCCGTAATTCAGATTGGTCAGCGGTGAACGCCGCAAACAATCAGACTGCCATTCAAAGCGTCCCCCAAGGTGCCTTACTTCTCTGATTGTTTGCCACAACCAGTTAAAAAAAAAAAAAAAAAAAAAAAGGAGTGCGGCTTGGACTGCGGTTTGAATGCAGCAAAGTGCACCGCCGCTGCAAGCAGCCTGGAGATGACCGGCGTCCGCCTGGCTTGCTGCTGACCCGAGTTTATCCTGGAGTGCAGCCACAGCTACTGCGGGACAGAGGTCAGCGGCTCACCAGCCGGGAAATGAGCGGCTGACGCCGGTCATCTCACGCCTGGCTTGCAGACGCTGGGTCCACCATTTGCCGGACCATGCATACCAGTGACCTGGTAATTGATGCAAAGTTCCAATGTTCCGCACGCACTATTTACATACTCTGAGCTAATTGTCGGCCGCCAAAGGTGGATGTGCACACACACAAATTAAACACTCCCCTCCGCAACGGCAACGCAACATGGTTGTGTTCGTGGTGTGGACGAGAGTGTGTGCTTTGTGGACGGCCATACCCCTGCATACAACGCACATATTGAAGTGAAAGGGAGCACACGGTCAGGATCAAACCTGCACATGAGCATACTTTGACATTATAACGATAGGGGCTGGCGGTGGCTGCGTTCACCTTGGGATCCCCTCCGCAGGACGCTGCGGAGGGGTCCACAAGTGGTAAGGCATCCTAAAGCACAGTGCAATTGTGAAGTTTACCCAACCAGCCGTCATGCATGTGTGTGTGTTGAACACACTCCACCTAAGGTATGTGCTGCTATTTTTGCCAGATTAGGGTCTAGCTGTGTGTTACAATTGCACACAACACACAAGCAACATGCCTACACAATTTAAACAAGATCTTCCCTTGGCGAATGTCCACATTTTCATTTGGACAAAATGTCATTGACATCAACATGACACGACCCCACAAGCATATTTTTAATTGGGTATGTGTCTTTGGCTGGCTTCACACTGCGTGTGTGATCCCATCCGTGGCTGTCCGCTGTAGGCAGACAGGCATCGACCGTTTCGGCACACAGGACTGGGGGGCCATTATGGCCTCTGATCCTGTGTGCAGTGCACCCAGTTCCCACTGATGATAGCTGAGGACCGCGGCGGTCCGGAACTTTCAGCATCTGCCGCTGCGTGCGCTGCACACAGGATATTAGCCCCCCAGTCCTGTGTGCAGATCTGGTCCGTGCCTGTCTGCCTCAAGTGGACAGCCACGGATCGGATCACACACGCAGTGTTAAGCCGGCCTCACTCACACAAGACCATAAACCCACATTCTGTACCCAAACGACCCAACACCAGCAATGTTGCTGATGGTGGCTTTGTGGGTGCCCAGTGCTAAAACATGCACACAGGGTTGTCCTATGTAGTGATGCCTACATGCCAGCAGAGACATCTGTCTGCAGCTGCTGCCATGGAATAGTTTTTTGCTTTGATGGTTGCGTGTTTGCCAAACACATGGTCAGAGTCCTATGTGTTGCTTTGGCTATTAAGGCATTATTAAATTGATGTCAATGTAAAATCTGTACAAGGAAGGGGTCACCTTGGCTCAGACTCGCCTCACACATGTCAACATTTTGTGTGAGGATGGGCTAAACGACAACTTTGCCTGATTTTTTGGGACCCAAAATCAACAATGATTTTGGGTGGGCACAATGGTGGAGGCTTCAAATTGTCAAAAGTTGAGGCCTATGAAATAGTGGGTAGATTTAGTATAGTTTAAGGTGGAGCTTCCCCAGAGGCCATATTTTCAAGTAACATGTGTGCAATGCATTACTCAATGTTCAATGTGTGTGTGAGCCTTGTTAATGTCCCAACACAACAAGAAAATAGCAGCGACCACATCCGTGACCAGCATAGGCAAATTGGTTACAGGATCATACCATTACAGCCAGTTATGTTCCAAAGCCTTAAATTGTTTTGGAACACACTCCCCTCTGTAGACGTATTTCGTTGGGACCAAACACGTTACCTATGTTAAGAATTGTGTTTTGAAATTCTGCAGTGGATTTGGTCACCCGCCGATGGAGAAGCTGCCGTGATCAATTCAAGCGGCAGCATGATCGCCAGGCCCGTGGTGGAGGGCAAGCGGATGGCCACCAACAATATGGGCACTACCAAGCCCTGTTATTCCTGGCCCCTGTTTTGCGGCAGCCAAGGTATGTGTGATTCTAATTGGGTTGGACAATGTGTTTAACATAAATAATAGTACACACAACTACAGGTCAGCTTGCAGTCTGCTTTTAATTTTAGAAACCTTGAATAATCCACATTAATAACTGCCAGTGCCCAACAATATGTGTGAGCAATTCTGGCAAACACACACCCATAGGAAGCCCTTGAATACCTGCTGAGCACCCACACACAGTATGGTTTGCTGACTTATTGGAGCCCTGGGCCAGACCAACGGCCAGCCACCATTTTGTGTCAAGGCCAGAAAAGCCAACACAAACCCATTTGTGCCTCTGATGGGCAGGGACTGAATGGCTTTGGAAGGGTGACTCCTCGGCTGAATGTGACACCAAGGTTTTTGTATGTTTTGAAAGCACACATGGATTTAAGGTTGCCTTGCTGCTTAAAGGCTAGGGTCACACTTTGAAGTGCAATTAAGTTTAGTGCATCCAGATCTGGATACACTAATCGCAAATGCCTTCAGACACATTTTTGCTTAAAAATGTATTCAGAAATCCACATGCGTTGTCCGGATTGCACCTTAATGTGGAATCTTGGGGCCGCATGCGTAGCTTCCCCGGCTTGGCGGCTTTTTTTTCCAGCCGGCGAATGAATGTGGCTAAAATGCCATTTAGCCGGATTCACCCAGATCTGGCTCAATCCGGCGCACATTGACTCCTATGTTATAGTTTGCGGGATTGCGCCGGATCCGGGTGTATCACGCACAATCCGATTGACAATGTTTTGTGCTGTGTTTTAACATCCTGGTGCCGCTACCCGGGTCCATGGACATTTGCGCTTGACATTTCAAAACCAGAATCCGCCTGAGAAAACTGAACATAAACCGTTGCATGCATGATTTTTAAGGCAGCAATGGAAACCGGAATGCGGTATCTGGATATCAAGTTGGCAACCCTGCTATAGAATGGTGTGCTATGGGCTGCATGTCCGCATCCGGTTTGGAGAATTGCCACACGTCAAAACCGGACCAGGTTCTGCAATCTCAAATGCAGATGTGACCCTAGACAAACAGATGATTAACAGATAACCCATAGGTTACATACTGCAGGACCCAGCCCTCAATGGTGCTGAGAACCTGCCATTCCAAAGCCAGATATAACACATTCCAGAGTGAATTGGGTTAAAAAACAAAGATGTTTATTTTTTTCAATTCATTTTTTTTTTAATTTAAAAAAAAGGCACTTTCGAAACGTGTGTCACTGACAGAGTCTACAAAGTAATTACAAAGTTAACACAGGCTCAGGACATGGGAGAAACCATAAACGACACATTTATGTAACAGTATCATAGTACATAGCAAAATCAATGCAGCTTAAACAGGCATGTGTGGGCGTTATAACTTACAAATGGCCATTTTTGGGAACTTGTGAGGATTATAGGCTACTTAACACACACAGAGATCTGTGTCCAACTTCGCAACATATCTCTGGTTGCAGTGAAATCATGGACACATTAAGGCATTTTGTGGCTGTGTACAAATATAACAATGTGTCCATGAGTTCACTGCAACCACAGATCTGGTGAAAAGTTGGTCACAGATAGGTGTGTGTGCCTTACTTAATTAGTGGCACAACCTGGTTCTCAGCCCTGTAGCATATACGAAAAGGCCATATCATCACTATCGTTTTGGGTTTAGAATTGAGGCAGATGTTGCAGTCACATAATTTAACATGAAAATTTCAATATTGTTGTGGTGTCTGGTTTTAACATCAAGCCAGATTCCCAGTTGGTCCCCATGAGCTGGTAAAGTTGACTCCAACACATGAAACTTCCAACTCGATTCTTTGGCCAAACATATGGTTGGTTTTCATTAGGAAACTCATAGCATTCGTTGACACATAAATGGATTTTGCCCATTGTCAGCATTGACAATTGTTATTAACTTGCAATGTGTTGGCAATGGTTAGGTGTCCGGTCTGGTGTCCACCCCCCCTCCTTTTTCCATCATCTTATGTTGTCCGTGCAACGTGTTTTCATTTGTTCAAATCCATCCCAAGGACAAGTAGCAGTAATGGCCACTTTACCCGCGGCAACAGGAATCTTGAAAACGGCCGGTGTCGGAGACAATTGTACCTTTTACCTTCCAAACACCTTGAAGTAGCTGCGTGTTATTCAGGTATCTGCACGGTGTTTTGAAGGTAAAAGGTACAATTCTCACCAACACCTGCCATTTGCTAGCTTCCTGTGGCCGCATGTAAAGTGGCCATTAAATGTAAAATGAATGCTCTGTTGCTACCAAACATGGGACTAAACACTTATCAATGTTGGAGTAAAAAATGCCCTGCTCACAGTTTGTTGAGATGGCTAGTTTAATATTTGGTCCACACTGTTTATGGACACATGTGGTCCAATTAACACCTGCTTCAATTTTTCAAAGATTCAGGGTAATGTTCAGGTTTAAACAAGATCATAACATGTGGGAAGGCCAAATAAGGCTACCTTAACGCGTCACAAAATTTTGTAAAGTAGTAAACTCGTGTGTTTCACACACAATGTTTTTGAAAAGATAAGCTGGTCAAAATGATGTGAACAGAAGTTGCTCAAGGCTGACTCTACTGTTCTTTCACCCTACCTAGAGCTGAGGCCAACCAGAGGGGCCGTGGGATGGTCCACCCCAAGAGGCCAGGGAAGCTGCGATAGAAGATGTGCAGAACCAGGAGGAGGCTGGAGCAGGGCAACCTGCAGCATTAGAGGCTGGTGAAAATCTGGGACTCCAAGGCCCAGCTGCAAACATCCGGCAAGAATAAGCCTTGCCAGACCTTGATGCCGACCCAGAAAGTGGGGCACAACAGCTGGAGGCAGCCCCGGTTCAGAGTACATCCACCACTGGCCAATGCCCCATGTGTGGTTGGCATATTGGGCTCCCAGCCACATTGGGCCGCAGGGACCCTGGGGGCTCACCACACCAAGTAAGTGGGCCAACACCATTTGGGGAGGCTGCCTTTACACACAGCCTCACAGAGTTTTTGTGCCAAATTCCACATGAACGGAGGCTGCGTGCAAGGGCAGCCATCCAAATTGTTGTGGATGCGTGTCGGCCACCAAACAACCCGAGACAAGTTTTTGAGCTGCTGGAGGGGTGGCAAAGTTCAGCAGCCAATTTGCTTGACCGGCCAACCTCCCAGCAGCCATGGCAACTGTCAGGTGTTCCGGCATCCAGCAGTGTGGTGAGACCCCCAAATCCCCCCACATTATAGGCTCCATATAGAGATGCCCCTGCTCACCCACCTGTGCCCACAGTGCCCCAGATCTCAGCAGGCAGACCCCTGGCCGAGGAGTTGAACCGGGCCCTTAGACTTGTCCACAACCCTTCTGGGCAGGAAGCATTTGGCGAGCAAGAAGGGCAACCTGAGTGGCCAACCTACCATTCCTTGTAGGTTTTTTGGTTTTGGCCTTTCATTTCTTTGGTTTGTGATTTATTTTGTTGTTATTTTTACTACAAATGTGTAATGCATCATTGTGTGCAATTGTTATTGCAACGTTTGCCTTGTTTTTGGCTTTCAAAAAGCCATAACCTTTCAAGTTTGAAAAAAAGAAAAAAAAAAAAAAAAAAGATTAAGCACAAAATAAAGTGCTTGTGTTAACAGGTCCCCAAATTGTGCAGTTCTGGGTAATAGAAGGTTTGACTAAGTAACAAGGAGGCTACCTGCCAGAAAAAAAAACAAAAAAATCAACACAGGAGCTTTGTGTTGCAAAATTAAAAAGGCAAAACAAATGCTGACAACAGCACAATTTATTGGTTGCAGAGGCCAAAAAAAAACCAAAAAAAAAAACATAAATGTCTGGAGACACAGGCCAACATAGGGCCAATTTAAGGAGGTGAGGAGGTGTGTAGCCTAGGGTCCACATTGTGTTGGGGGCGCCAAGGGGTAGGAGGTTGGGAATTAGTAGGGGTGGTGAAACCAATGGGGGGGACAATGTTATGGGGGCTAGACACTACATTCACAGATGGGACAACAGGAGTGGGAAAGTGAAATGAGGATTGTGTGAAAGTGGCGTTGGAAGAGGTTTGGACAAGGGGTGCACATGTGTGGAGGGGGGTCTGGTGGAATTTATTTGGGGTAACAGAGAAGATGATGGACAGCAGAACATTGGGGTAGTATATGTTGAAGGTAGTGCTTGGGTGGAGGAGTGTGTTTGGTTTGAGCCCAAAGATGTTTGGCCAACATATTGTGGATAGGGTTGGTGATGGGTGTATGTCTGCTGGTGGGTTGATGGGACATTGGGGTATGTTTGTGTCCTTTGACTGGCAGACACGTGTGTAATCATTGGGAAGGTGCGGTGCCGTGGAGATTGTTTGTGGATGTTGGGACATGGGAGGCATGAGGTAATGTGGGGTAGGCAGGGTTGGTTGGGTGGGGTGTTGGGCACGAGCGGAGATCTGTGCCTGCTGAGGAGCCCAGAACGTATGCTGCCTTGCTGTGACATCCTGTGTAGGGCAGGGCTGAGGGAGTGCTTCAGGAGGCTGAGAGAGACTGTGCTGGGATGGCTGAGGGTTTGGTTGCGCAATCACATTACGGGCCATCCGCCTGGCCTGCAGCAGACCTTCCTGGCAGCTCTGTAACACATGTAGCTGCTGCTCGGTCCCCATTTCATCCATCTCCCTGGACACAGCCATAAAGAATTGGTGTGATGGGGCTCTCAAATCTGCCTGCAGGCTCATCACTGTGTCCTTGAGCGACTGGTGCTGCTCACTAATAATGCGGAATCCCGCAGAGATTTGCGCAGAGAGATGCTGCCACATTTGGTGATGAACCTGAGACAGATTGAGATACTCAGGCAGATTGTTCCGATCTCTACCCCTAGCCCGCTGGCTACCACGTCTAGTGGGCAAGGTCGGACCTTGACCAGCGGTTAAGGGCTGAGATTGGGGAGGAATGCTAGGACCGGCTTCCGCAGTACTCCAGGGCTGCCCGGATTCTGCTGCGGACCCCTGCGGCTCATCTGTTTCTCCCCCAGATGTGGAAATATCATCCATGATGGGATCTCGCGGTTCAGCTCCACTTTGTGACAGGCCTGACAATGGTGGTGGTTCCCTAGTGCTCCCATGAGTTCTGTGGATCAAATTACACAGAGTTACTTTATAGAGCACAAACAAAATCGCAGGCCACACAATACATAGGGTTACCTTTAAAGCTTGCTCAAAACTTACATGCGCGCAACCATACATGGTCTTAGGAAAGCCAACTCCTGGGAGTAGACATACGGTTGCCTGGTGGCTGCAGACCCACTAGGAGCCCGAAATTCATTGGTGACATGCCTTCGGTAGCTGTCCCTGAGAGATCGCCACCGTTTCACAACAGCCTTCCCTGCAAGACCCAGAAAATTACATTACATAGATGACAACACAGTATTTACACTGCTTTGTGGCCTAAGTGCCCACCATTCAGGCTAACATATGTTAATGTAAAAAAAGGTACAGTCAAAACAGGTTCTTACGGTATCTATATGTCGGCCAGGAATAAGCCCATCCCATCCTTCAAAGAGGCCCTGACAGACCTCATCCCAGAACTGTTGGGTGTGCATCATACTGGCATGTTGTATGTGCCTGTGGTCCCATAGGGGTACTCTTGCTTCAACTAGCTGGATGAGGAGCTCGGTGTTGATGGAGCCACCATCATCCTGCCTCACCCTTTGGGAACCCTATTGGGAGATAAATATGAACATAACCCTTAATCCATGGATGAGTGTGGGTAGGCTATTGAGAATGTTTGAGGTGTAATTACCCCGCGTCTGCTAGCATGTCCTCTTCCCCGAGAGCTCGGGGCCCTCTCTAAACTGGGTCCGCCGGAACTTTCTTCAGTCTGGTGAAAACAGAAAAATGTTGCCTGTGAACAAGATAGGGGTGACTACATTCCAACCACAACAGCAACAAGACATACTCACCTCCGCCGCACCCCCATCTTCCATGACATCATGGGGATTCTCCCACTCATCCGTATCTGATGGGTACTGAAATGACAAATAAACACATTTACATCTGCAAAACAACACAGATATGTGCAATCCTACCTAAATCTTATTGTTTCACTCACATCCACAACTGGCCTGGGCAAAGAAGTTGATGACATTCTGCAACATCAAACAGGTGCCATGCAAGTAAAAAATGAAAACATTAGGCAAGCTCAAATGACTTTCACAAAACATCTTGTGGCAACAACCACACCAAAACAGATCTTTCAGGATGTTGCCTGTGAGCTGCAGGCGGCAGCCTCAACATACATAAATGGGTCCTGGGGAAAATACATTTACAGATCTGGTGAACAAAAAACCAACAGCAAGGAAACACAGTTCTCAGACATGGGCAAACTAAAAAAACTACATGACATTACTGCCTAAACTAACATGTGATTGTGTTGATGTGTTTAGGTACGTTGTGTGAGGCTACATGTGTCAAGGACATTTGGCCACCTTTGAAATCCAATTTATGTTTGGCCTTGTGATCCCTCATTCACATTGCTTCATATGTTCAGATGCATGTCACCTGACAACTATATGTCAACAGATACATCTACTACATAATTGTGTATTGGCCATTTTTGAAGGAGTGAACAATTGCATGGCAGCTCTCCTTGTGAGTGTCCAAACATGTCACACATTGCGCCCAACTTCTACAGATGATCCACAAGGCTTCCTAATTGGCACCGTGCAGCATGTACAGAGGTCCACAGGCAGCTGGGAGATCACCGTGGCCAGTTGGTCATGTTCCGGCTGACCAGTGGTTGACCTCTGGCCAGCAGTAGGTAAGGCGCAAACCCCTGGTGAACAGAGGTATGCGTCGAGGCAGCCAAGAGATGAGCGTTGTCAGCCACTCATCTCCCGGCTTCTGGCAGCGGTAGTGGCCGGCACGCCATTAAAAATTTGTGTCAAGCAAAGGGAGTTAAGGCCACATCACACGCATCAATCTTATGAGCGATATCGCTTAAGCGATATCGCTTAAGCGATCTGCTTTTTTGATCGCTTAAGCGATATCGTCTGTGCGTCGCTGCGTGTAATCAAGCGATTTTACATTGATTGATCGCAGATTTGTGAGCAGGAGCTCAAATCAAGCGATAAACGCTTGATCAATCTGCTTCATCGTGGTGTGTGACACCACGATGATCCATCTCCCAGCGGCAGAGCCTATGCTGGGAGATGGTATCTATGGTAAACGTCGGGTTACTAAGCGCCGCGCGGCGCCTAGTAACCCAACGTTTACCATAGTTACCAGCGATCTCGCTGCTCAACATCGCTGGTGAGTCTGTCTGTGTGACAGCTCACCAGCGATGTGAGCAATATTGTTAGCGATCGCGCGTGCACGTGATCGCTAACAATATCGCTCATAAGATTGATGCGTGTGACGTGGCCTTTAGCCGATTGTTCCACGCACTAACCAAGCATAGAAGAAGCACCGCTTGCAGAGCAGTTTAAATGCCACATATTGTCTATACAAAGGAGAAGGCCCCCATTGAAAATGCGTGTGGCTTGTGTTTAATGCAGATTCCCGTGCCAATGCTTGCTCACTGCTGACATCAGGGACTAATATCCTGCGCAACGCAGCCTTTCTATGCCCCCACTCAACCCACAGATACGGTGAGGTCCACTCTGCCTCCCTATAGTGTGCTGCCCACTCCCCCGCCGTATACTGTGCTGTCCACTGAGCCCCTGTATACTCTGCTAACCATACTCTCCACTACCCAATGCATTCCAATAAGGCCACCACCATGTAGTAAAGCATAATACATATGTGTAGTTTGTTGGATTTCCTATTACCTTCCCACAGCATTGGCCCTGATTTTTCCCAACAAAATGCACTTACATTGTTATACTGATGGTATGCTTATGGTGAGCCCACTGCAAGATATGCTGCCCAGATTTGTCCACAGGTCGAATTGTGTGGTTTGGCCTTGTTTCTGTAACAAACAGCAAAAACAATGTTTGAGTGGCCAAATTCTGTATTTAGGTTTGTGTAAGTATACAGGGACAGAGTGACACGGACATGGAGGGACGATTTTAACATATCTCTGCTGACACATACACAGTGAAACATTACACTCTGATGCCGCCAACCAGTTGAAACCTGAAATGGCACACGAACAAACTTTCTTGTGACATGGCTCAAGCAAACAAACTTTGACAAATGCAAAGTGATGACAAGCACATACATACCTGAAATTGGTGGTGTCAATGTGAGAGGGCCAACAAATCCCAAACTTGGTAGGTATGTATCTGTCCAAAAAACACAAACACACGCGTCAACCCATACAATATCCATCCACCAAAAATATAGTTTATGAGCAACATTATCAGGTCTCCTCAAAAGCACCACACACTCAAGGCGTGCCAACTGCCACACGAACATGCACGACAAGCCCACAGACACAATACCCACTGCCTTACAACATGACAACGGACACAGACCATGTGAAAACACAACCTTCCCATGGTGCCAGCACTCTACTACTCCTGTGTCGGCACACTGACTGACATATGAAGGTTCATAGTAAAGGGCATTTTCCACACTACAATGTTCAAACAAGGAACCCCACCTAAACAAACATGGTGTGGTTGTGATGGTTGCTGTAGAAGTGCCACTGCAACCGCATCCTAAAATGTTGCTTAAAACCTCTGAGGCCAAGCAAGGGTTAACATCACTCCACAGATTAGCTTTGCATCACTTGCAACAGTGTGGGCAACCACATTCACAAGGCCAACATGGAAGTAAATTGTTGGGAGCGTGTCACACACTAAAATCAATGCAGCAGGGCAAACAAATTATATTTCATAGGGTGCCTTCACACTGCGGCGTGATGTTGGGCAGCCCTGTCCAGGCTGACCTTGACAGGCGCACACTGGATCAGCACACAGGACTGGAGGGCTAATATGGCCTCTGGTCAAGTGTGCCGCCGCACATATCTGCAGACGCTGACAGGTCAGGACCACGGCGCTTTGGGCCCCACTTATCAGCAGCAGTCACTGCGTGCGGATGCCTAACAGACCCAAGGGCATATTAGCCCTCAAGTCCTGTGTGCTGATCCAGTGTGCACCTGTCATGGTGAGCACGGACAGCACCGGACAGGTTCACACCGCAGTGTGAATGCACCCTTAAAAATGAACACAAGTAATAGCATGTATGATGACATCTCCAGATATGCAGACTACTCACCATGCAGTATGTTCAGCTCGGCAACATGCGGTCTTCAATGGTGGATGGGTCTGCGAGGAAAGGTTTGCCCAGGTGGAGTGACCCAGATGATAGTAGCTGTGTAGAGCACTGCAACAAACAGTAGGTGCTGCCAAAAAGAAACCCCTCAAAATGGATTCTGCTGACAGGTGAAATGCACTCCTGCAGCCTTTTAAAGCATGATTACAGACGTAACTCGGATACGATTGTTTGGCCGCATCCGAGTTACATTGAATCCCATGTTATTTGTCACGGAACGCTACGGATCAGCAACAGATCCGTGCTGTCCGCTTTTTCCTCTGGGACACCAAAAGCGCACCAGCTTGCGATTTACTGTCCGTGATTAAATTGACAAGCTACGCACGGAACGCAACTCGGACTACCAATCGTGTCACATCCGAGCAGATCCGTGCCTCATAACAAGAAATGGCCAGCAAAAACGTATCCGACTGTATCCGAGCTCAACACGGATACACTCGTTTACGATTTGCCATCCGTGATGAAATCGTAAAGCTAAGCACGGAACGGAACTCGGATGACAACATCTGATCCCATCCGTGACCCATAGGAATGCATAGGAGCAAAAATAGCATCCGAGTATATCCGCATTGACACAAATACACTCGGAACACACAAAAACGCAATGTGAAGCCAGCCTTAGTCTGGTAACCACTCTTGAACTCCAGTGTGAGGTCCTAGCACACACCTGTTTTTAATTACATCTTTAGACATATAAGCCCACACAGATTTCACCAGTTCACCATTTCACTAGGGCATAGTGTCAGGACCTGGCAGTGGAGGCCCCTTGAAGTGGGTGCCAGGCTTGATCCTCAGTGGCCACTGATGAGACTAAGACCTCTGATTTCAATTTTAGCACAGGGCAGTTTTCTGCATTACACATTTGCACAATTCCGTTTGATCTTCTTTCTTTAGTGCCACTCATTAATTTATATTTTGCATATATATATATAGTAGTGTCGCGGCAGATATCTATTGTTGTAAGTATAATTATTTTCTGCCAGCACCTACATACACGGTGACGCCAGTCTTATATATATTTTACATTACATATTGTCTTTTTTGACTGAGCTCCCATTATGCATAATTTTCCCCTTTCCTCTTTTCTTAGTCTGGTAACCACTCTTGGACTCCAGTGTGAGGTCCTAGCACACACCTGTTTTTAATTACATCTTTAGACATATAAGCGCCACACAGATTTCACCAGTTCACCATTTCACTAGGGCATAGTGTCAGGACCTGGCAGTGGAGGCCCCTTGAAGTGGGTGCCAGGCTTGATCCTCAGTGGCCACTGATGAGACTAAGACCTCTGATTTCAATTTTAGCACAGGGCAGTTTTCTGCATTACACATTTGCACAATTCCGTTTGATCTTCTTTCTTTAGTGCCACTCATTAATTTATATTTTGCATATGTATAGTAGTGTCGTGGCAGATATCTATTGTTGTAAGTATAATTATTTTCTGCCAGCGCCTACATACATGGTGACACCAGTCTTATATATATTTTACATATTGTCTTTTTTGACTGAGCTCCCATTATGCATAATTTTCCCCTTTCCTCTTTTCTTAGTCTGGTAACCACTCTTGGACTCCAGTGTGAGGTCCTAGCACACACCTGTTGTTAATTACATCTTTAGACATATAAGCCCACACAGATTTCACCAGTTCACCATTTCACTAGGGCAAAGTGTCAGGACCTGGCAGTGGAGGCCCCTTGAATTGGGTGCCAGGCTTGATCCTCAGTGGCCACTGATGAGACTAAGACCCCTGATTTCAATTTTAGCACAGGGCAGTTTTCTGCATTACACATTTGCACAATTCCGTTTGATCTTCTTTCTTTAGTGCCACTCATTAATTTATATTTTGCATATATATAGTAGTGTCGCGGCAGATATCTATTGTTGTAAGTATAATTATTTTCTGCCAGCACCTACATACACGGTGACGCCAGTCTTATATATATTTTACATTACATATTGTCTTTTTTGACTGAGCTCCCATTATGCATAATTTTCCCCTTTCCTCTTTTCTTAGTCTGGTAACCACTCTTGGACTCCAGTGTGAGGTCCTAGCACACACCTGTTTTTAATTACATCTTTAGACATATAAGCGCACACAGATTTCACCAGTTCACCATTTCACTAGGGCATAGTGTCAGGACCTGGCAGTGGAGGCCCCTTGAAGTGGGTGCCAGGCTTGATCCTCAGTGGCCACTGATGAGACTAAGACCTCTGATTTCAATTTTAGCACAGGGCAGTTTTCTGCATTACACATTTGCACAATTCCGTTTGATCTTCTTTCTTTAGTGCCACTCATTAATTTATATTTTGCATATATATATAGTAGTGTCGCGGCAGATATCTATTGTTGTAAGTATAATTATTTTCTGCCAGCACCTACATACACGGTGACGCCAGTCTTATATATATTTTACATAGCCTGGAATATGGTGGTCTGAGATTATTCAGTACGTTGAAGAGAGTATGGGAGCTCAATAAAGTAGAGGGAAGGAGAGAGGGGCTGATGTGGATGAAAGGTGATGGAGGGGGGATGGGTCGGTAAAGGTGAATGGCAAAGGCACATAGAACAATAGACATTGAAGTAAAGGACATGGTTAAGAAAAAAAACAAAACATTTGTTGAAAGTAAAATAACAAAGACAGTTAGCAGACGGGTATAGCTGGTACCTTCTGGTTACTTCTGTGTTATTTATGGGATATTTCTGATGTAAAACTTTAAAGATGTTAAACTTAAATTATATCAATCCGACCAAGGTCTATGCGACCTGATCCATTGAACTTATACCATTCAAATGCCCAGGAAATGATTTCAGGTGAGAAAAAGATAGGGGAGGAGGAGGGAGCCAGAGGACAGCTCACAGTAGGGAGTAATTAACAGAGTGAAGTTAATAGAAAATTTGGACTGCTTCAAACAGGACAGTGAAATAGAACAAGATGGAAGGATAGGGTTAGTTGTGAACAAGCGCAGATAGATATGAATATGGATTCAGTTGATATGAAGTATGTTACACAGAATAACAGCCACGTACAATTGCATACAGAAAGACAGATATGAATATGGATTCAGTTGATATGAAGTATGTTACACAGAATAACAGCCACGTACAATTGCATACAGAAAGACAGATATGAATATGGATTCAGTTGATATGAAGTATGTTACACAGAAAACAGCCACGTACATTGCATACAGAAAGACTGATATGAATATGGATTCAGTGATTTGAAGTATGTTACACAGCACAACAACCAATACTGCAGATGAAAGGTGATTGTCGATTTAGGCATGACAACATGGAGAATTATTCATGGATTCATTCTGGCATTTTGATGTAAAACTTTAAAGATGTCAAACTTAAATTATGTCAA
Organism: Allobates femoralis; assembly: GCA_033576535.1. Lineage (NCBI taxonomy): Eukaryota > Metazoa > Chordata > Amphibia > Anura > Aromobatidae > Allobates > Allobates femoralis. Next base: position 287,574,766 of record JARQOC010000002.1, on the reverse strand, counting down.
TCTGACCAAGGTCTATGGGACCTGATCCATTGAATTTATACCATACGTTTTCACCCCTGTTTAAGGTTCCTCATCGGAACTAAAGCAATTCCTTTAACTAAACTAAATTCCTTCATAGAAGCTAAAAGAAAAAATAAATAAATTTTACCTTTTCCCACAAAAGTATTAATTTAGCCCTAAATGTTTCACTTTTAGGGTAACAGGAGCAACTGTACCATACAATTTGTTGTGCAATTTCTTCTGAGTACGCTGATAAAACCTTTAGGTGGTGGAAAACCACTGTTTGGAGCCCAAAATTGGCTGGAATAAATAGCGAATGCTTTGCTGCATTTGCACAGCCCCTGATGTGCGTAAATAGTGGAAATCCCCCACAAGTCACCCTATTTTGGAAACTACACCCCTCAAGGAATTTATCTAAATGCATGGTGAGCACTTTGAACACACAGGTGCTTCACAGAATTTTATAATATTCAGTCGTGAAAATGAAAGCATACATTTTTACCACAAAAATATTGCTTAAATCCTGATTTTTTCTTTTTACAGGAGAAAATGGACCATACAAATTGTGCAATTTCTCATGAGTACACAGTATGACCAATATTGTGGGGGAAAATTACTATTTGGATGCACAGCAGGGCTTAGAAGGGAAGTAGCTCTATTTTATTTTTTTGTAGCACCATTTTCGCATTAATAGACTGTGTCACATTTGAAGATCACTTGAAATGCCAAAACAGCTGAAACCCTCCACAAGTGAACCCATTCTGGAAACTACACTTCCAAAATAATTTCACTAGACGTGAAGTGAGCAATTTAAACCCACAGGTGATTCACAGAATGGTGTAACATTGGGCTGTGAAAATAAAAACATGAACATTTTTTCCACTAAACTGTTGCTTTGGCCCCAAAGTTTTTATTTGCAAAAAATGTGAATTGAGAAAATGGACTGTACAATTTGGTGCACAATTTCCCCATAGTTTACCAATGAGGGAGTTGGGATTTAGTTGGAATGGTTTGGGGGTGTCATGTCACATTTGCAGAGCCCCTGACAAGCCAGAAAAGCAGATCTCTAAAAGTGACCCCATTTTACAAACAACATCTCTCAATGAATTCATCTAGGGGGTACGTTGAACATGTTGACACCACAGGTGTATCACTAAATTGTATTCCATTGGGAGGTGAAGAAAAATTACATTTTTACAACGAATGTGTTGTTTAGCCCTAAGTTTTATTTATTTTAAATGAGCTATTAAGGAAAAAAAATAGACCACATACTTTGTTGTGTATTTTTTCCTGAGTGCTTCAATACCCTGAATGCAATAGGGAACTATAGTGATACTTTGTTTTTTGACGATAATCCATCTGAAAACAATTGACAAATCTGATGAAAACCAAGGCAATTATTTCCATATAAATCCAGTAAATTTGTTTTAAACACTCTAAAATACATACCAAGAACACATTTTATTGAGAATAAAGATAATGTTTAATGCTAAAAACATTAAGAAATGAATATAAAATGAATATAAAAGAATAATGTAAAGTATAAATGAAGATTAACATGGCATCTACTTTTCTAAAGACTCTTTGGCGTTTAGAAGAAGGCAATGAGAGGGCAGAGACAGATTAAGATGATATTAGTGTTTGAAAGGGGAATGCCCCTCCATAAGACCTTAGGTATCAAAGCACTATCTGGTCATATTTGCCTTGGTGATGGAGCCACTGGCTGCTTTCATCAGATCGAGCACCACTGTGTCGGGAGTATGTGTGGGTGCGGTTGAGCATAAGATCGGCCTCTATGCCGACGACGTGATTTTTACATGTACAAATATATCCACCACCATCCCTGAGATAATGGGTATCCTGGATGATTTCTCCAGGGTGTCCTATTATAAATTGAACCTCACTAAATCGGTAATATTCCCAATTAAGGTCTCTGCCCCACTTCAGCGGGAGCTATGCCAGAGGCTCCTGTTTATTTGGGCCTCCAAAGGTTTTACATACTTAGGAATAAATATAACCCACACGAAACACATACTACAAGTTAACTGTGACATACTTGCAAGCGACCTGGTGTCTCTGACCTCCCCGTACTCCTCCATACAGTGGACATGGATGGCTAGGATACAACTGGTCAAAATGACCCTCCTTCCTGTACTTACTCCGTTGCTTACCCATCTACTTTTCCACAAAACAACTGGATCGATTTCAAACTATGTTGAATAAATTTATTTGGAATAATAAACGACATAGGGTGGCAAATAATATACGGGTTTTGCCGGGGGGACTGGGAGGTCTTGGAGCGCCAGATGTTCGAACATATTATAAAGCGATTCTTATTGAAATTGCACAGATCTGGTGGTCTGACTAAACTGCGCCATAATGGCAACAGATGGAGTCCTGGTTTGCACCGAGACACTCCGCCAGACTTCTGTTGGAGACACATCTTCTAGACGGCGCTGGCCGCAGTGACTTATTGCGTTCCATGCAGGCTGTACTGAGAGTGTGGTCTCAGTTAAAGAAGACACATCTGGGCTTCTTGTACCGCTCCATCTCTCTACGGGCACTGGAGGAGTTAATTGATTCACTGTCCCTGACCTCCTGGAGGGTAAAGGGCATCAACACTCTTTTTGATATTACAGATAATCTGGTTATGCTACCTTTTGAATCTTTAGTTTCAAGGTACTCACTACCTGATTCAGCATTTTTCCAGTACTTACAGGTGCGCCATCTCCTCTCCTCTCTGATGATTCGTCGGGAGGAGAATGAAGAATGGGACCCTGCTCTGCAGGCTTACTTCAAGCAGGGGGCATCCATCCAACATGGTATTTCAATATCATATAAAGCCCTTATACGTCATAGTAACACCGCCAAACTGCCCTACATGACTAAATGGGAGTCAAGGCTATTGTTTTCTGCCACCTTGGATGAATAAAAAAAGAAAAGTTGCGCCAAACTGTGTAATTAAAAATAAAGGGTGGGTGACTAGGTCCCCTGCTCACCTGATCCTGTTGTGCCGACCGCACAACAGGTTGAAGAGCCGTAGATGGAGTCCCTGGTGCTCACGCTGGCAGGGAGCTCGATATAGTGCACGTGAGCCGCCGGTGTCCGGTGCACGTGACTGCTATGGGAGGGTGTCAGGGTGCGTCTACGAGGTCCTGGGAGCCGAGCTGCAGCGTATCACGCTTCCCGGAGGGAAGAAGTGTGTAGCCAGAAACAAGGAGGTGATATTGTGTCAGCGCTCAGGCAGGGACCAGGACACTGCTGTGGCAAAGTTTTACCTTTAGGATTTACTAGATCTAAATGGGAGTCCAGCATCCACAACGCTTTTCAACGCAACAGGCGTCTTTATCAAGTGATAAAGACGCCTGTTGCGTTGAAACGCGTTGTGGATGCTGGACTCCCATTTAGATCTAATAAATCCTAAAGGTAAAACTTTGCCACAGCAGTGTCCTGGTCCCTGCCTGAGCGCTGACACAATATCACCTCCTTGTTTCTGGCTACCTTGGATGAATGGCAAGCTGCTGCACAACATGCTGCTACCTATAGTGCCTGTATAGGCCACCTGGAGCAGGCGAAAAAGCTACAATTAGATTGGTACCTAACCCCCGTCCGTCTAGCCAGCTTTGTGGGTAGATCTCTGCCAGCCTCACCTCTGTGTTGGAGATTATGCGGGAGGATGGGAACACCAGCTCACATCTGGTGGTTTTGTCTGAAAGTTGTACCCTTTTGGAATAAAGTGGAGGCACTATTGAAGAAGTGAACAGGCCTCCCTTGTGCACTAACCCCCTCAGATGGCCCTCTTGGGTATCGGTATAACGGATTTCCCTCGTATCCTATGACCTATTCTGACCAATGTCCTGGTGGCCTCTCGCATGTGCTTAGCTTCTCATTGGAGACTCCCCTCGTTGCCTGCTCACGATGAACTTTTAAGGAAACTTAATTTACATTTCCAGTATGAACTAACCCTGGCACATGATCTTTCCCATAGGACTAAAATTCTCAACTGGTGGGACCCCTGGGTAGACTCGATTCACAACACTGTTAAAACTCAACGTTAACTTCAAATTGTGTATTATTGTAATTTTCTCTGTCAATCGTATTAGACTCTGGATCTATGCTTTGCGCGAAAGACTCTTATTAAGACTACACTGTATATACTCCTCTCCCCCCTTACCCTCCCCACTCCCACTCCCCCCCTCCTTGCCCTCCCTCTTGTTATAATTTTTGTAACTGTTAATTGTCCATGTATTATATCACATGAGGTCTTCTATTTTTGTTTCGATTCTTTTGCTAAATTCAATAAAGATCTAATGGTTAAAAAAAAGCACTATCTGGGTCACTTCTCTTCTTTAGCCACATCAGCCTCCTTTATTGTTTCCTTTTTCAACACAATGGAACTGCCACAATAGCAACTCCCCATACATGTGGCCCATTTCAGCAATCTTAATGCCACTCTCATGTGTTTCAGTGATTTTTTTTTCAACTCGTGTAACCACAGCTGCAGTGCTGGCGTCCCTGCAGCAGGGAGGCCAACACTTTCACCTCCTCTGCTGTTCTCTAGAATCTTGTTGCATTTCCTTGCCCCCCAGGTCCTGTGCCTGCCACATAGGTCTCCCGGGAGCGTGCTTAGGACATGAGCAATATATCCCCTTCTGTAAAAGGGCCAGCGTGCTCTACCCAGAAATTTCTCTCAGCCTATGGCTGAGAGGCAAAGGGTGTTTAAAGCATAACTGCTGTTTAAATTTTTATTTAATAATAATGTAGAGCAATTGATTTTAATAAACTTTCAAATATACAGTTGTGGCCAAAAGTATTGACACCCCTGCAATTCTGATAGATAATACTCAGTTTCTTCCTGAAAATGATTGCAATCACAAATTCTTTGGTATTATTATCTTCATTTCATTTGTCTTCAATGAAAAAACACAAAAGAGAATGAAGCAAAAAGCAAAACATTGATCATTTCACACAAAACTTCAAAAATGGGCCAGACAAAAGTATTGGCACCCTCAGCCTAATACTTGGTTGCACAACCTTTAGCCAAAATAACTGCGATCAACCGCTTCCGGTAACCATCAATGAGTTTCTTACAATGCTCTGCTGGAATTTTAGACCGTTCTTCTTTGGCAAACTGCTCCAGGTCCCTGATATTTGAAGGGTGCCTTCTCCAAACTGCCATTTTTAGATCTCTCCACAGGTGTTCTATGGGATTCAGGTCTGGACTCATTGCTGGCCACCTTAGAAGTCTCCAGTGCTTTCTCTCAAACCATTTTCTAGTGCTTTTTGAAGTGTGTTTTGGGTCATTGTCCTGCTAGAAGAACCATGACCTCTGAGGGAGACCCAGCTTTCTCACACTGGGCCCTACATTATGCTGCAAAATTTGTTGGTAGTCTTCAGACTTCATAATGCCATGCACATGGTCAAGCAGTCCAGTGCCAGAGGCAGCAAAGCAACCCCAAAACATCAGGGAACCTCTGTCATGTTTCACTGTAGGGACTGTGTTCTTTTCTTTGAATGTCTCTTTTTTTCTCCCGTAAATTCTATGTTGATGCCTTTGCCCAAAAAGCTCTACTTTTGTCTCATCTGACCAGAGAACATTCTTCCAAAACGTTTTAGGCCTTCTCAGGTAAGTTTTGGCAAACTCCAGCCTGGCTTTTTTATGTCTCGGGGTAAGAAGTGGGGTCTTCCTGGGTATCCTACCATACAGTCCCATTTCATTCAGACGCCGACAGATAGTACTGGTTGACACTGTTGTACCCTCGGACTGCAGGGCAGCTTGAATTTGTTTGGATGTTTAGTCGAGGTTCTTTATCCACCATCCGCACAATCTTGCATTGAAATCTCTCGTCAATTTTTCTTTTCTGCCCATATCTAGGGAGGTTAGCCACAGTGCCATGGACTTTAAACTTCTTGATGACACTGCAGACGGTAGACACAGGAACATTCAGGTCTTTGGAGATGGACTTGTAGCCTTGGGGATTGCTCATGTTTCCTCACAATTTGGTTTCTCAAGTCCTCAGAAAGTTCTTTGGTCTTCCTTCTTTTCTCCATGCTCAATGTGGTACACACAAGGACACAGGACAGAGGTTGAGTCAACTTTAATCCATGTCAACTGGCTGCAAGTGTGATTTAGTTATTGCCAACACCTGTTAAGTGCCACAGGTAAGTTACAGGTGCTGTTAATTACACAAATTAGAGAAGCATCACATGATTTTTCTAACGGTGCCAATACTTTTGTCCACCCCCTTTTTTATGTTTGGTGTGGAATTAGATCCAATTTGGCTTTAGGACAAATCTTTTTGCGTTTTTTCATTGAAGACAAATTAAATGAAGATAATAATGCCAAAGAATTTGTGATTGCAATCATTTTCAGGAAGAAACTAAGTATTATCTGACAGAATTGCAGGGGTGTCAATACTTTTGGCCACAACTGTACTTCATTAGAAAATGCTTGTTGAAAACTATTGATAAACCTTCCACAAGGTGTCCCCACTACACTGTGTGAGAAGCAGATATATGTTTATTATCAGTCAGATCCGTCTTAAGAGTGAATATGGGCATGCAATCATATAAGGGAAAGGGACCGGGCTGATGAGTAAACAATGCACCAGCATACTGCACAGTTGCACAGCAATGTCAGAATATCTAGGTCAGTGTAAACTCCTCTGCCCTTGGCACAAACTTCTCTGATCTGTCATCTGGCTCCACTCAGCTCATTCACAATCTCTGTTAACTCCTAAGAGCACAGAAAAAATGTGAGAAAATGAGTCTTATGGCACAAAAAAGCATTATCTTAGCTGCTATGTGACCCATTATTAACAACCAGTGCAGTATTGGGTTTATCTTTTTTTTTCAGTGAAATTACATTTAAACTTTAAGTCACCTTCCCCCCTGAGCAATATGGTCTAATGCTAGAGATACTCTGCTAATTCTCATGTCCCTTTCCCAGTATCCTGTCTGTGTACCTGTATATTTCATACCTGTGTCCGTTAACGCGTGCCTCTTTCCTAGTACCTGCCTGAACCTTCTGTACCGGTGTGAGCACAACTATTCGATTAGCGACTGAGAATTGTTGGCAATCAAGATTGCTCTGAAGGAGCAGTGCATCCCATTGTCATCTACACGGACACAAGAACCTAGCCTACCTACAGTCGGCTTAGAGGCTGAATCCACGCCAAGCTCGATGGTTGCTTTTCTTTGCCCAATTCAACTTTGTTCTTCATTTCTGGCTAACAGTAAAGAACATCAAGGCAGATGTTCCGACCTGGAGACAAGGAATGGCTTATACAGATTGGTCTTCACATTGAACTACGTTACCACAAGGGCAGATTCAGACCACGTCTGTGATCTTGTTTTTAACTTGGCACAATAGCCGAGTACAATAGTAAACACTTTCCCAATTCAGACATTTGTAGTATTTTCCTTTGTTTTTACCAATGAGCAGTCTATGGGAAGAAAGCTTATTAATAATAATAATAATTATTTTATTATTATTATATATATAATTAAAGATTATTATTATTAACGCCAACATAATCAACAGTGCTTAACAATTCAGAGGTTCATATACAGTCATAAGAAACAGTTATAAAAAATACAATAATTAAAGCAAAAATAATGAGGGCCTTGTTCGTAAGAACTTACAATCTACAATGAGTTGGGGATGACGCAAAGTACAGTTGCTTATTTACAATGATGGTCCAGCAAGCTTGAAGAAATGGGGAATAGATAAAAGCTGTGTGAGCTAGTCAGCAGCAAATCTTTGTAGTGCTTTTGGGTCTGGTAGAGTTTGATGGAAATTTATGTTCAGAGAAATAGGGAATGGAATATAAATAAATGACTTAGAATAGGAAGCTTTAAGCCATCCTAAAAAGATGTATTTTAAGGGATCACCTTAAACTGTGCAGGTTGCAGATAGTACTAATGTTTGGGGGTAGATCATTTCAGAGAATTGGTGCAGCCTCGGAGAAGTGTAGATGCCATGAGTGGGAGGTTCAGATTAGTGCAGATAACAGTCGTAAATTGCTTGCAGAGTGTACAGAACATGTTGAGTGATAGATACAGATGAGAGAGAAGATGAGAGAGAAGATGTAGAGGGATGCCGCACTGTGAAGAGCTTTGTGGGTAAGAACAAGCAGTTTAAATTGGATCCTATAACGTATGAACAGTCAATGCAATGACTGGCACAGAGCGGAAGCAGTTTACTAGCTAAGTGACCCTGGCTACTGCATTAGGGATGGACTGGAGAGGGGAAAGTCTAGTGCTTCTTTTATGTGTTCCAAAAAAGTATTTCCTCAGTCCAGTAGTACTGAATTTCACTAGGGGGAATGTGGCACCCCAGAGTCTGGATGCCACAATGGCCTTGCCTCCCTCGGTCTTCCACATGCTTGGAAGCAGGGTAGGGTATCCACACCAGGTAACCCCCACACACAACATCTTTCTGACTCCAGGCCAGAAGGGGGAGCTCTAAACCAAACCGGGTACAGGGTAGTCTCCCCTATAAATTCTGGCTGGAGGTGGGGTTAGTCAGTTGAGTTCCTAGGAGGACTGTAGAAGACATTCTGCCGACTGGGGCAGTGTCAGGCTCGTCTGAGCATACTCACTAGCCAGGGACCTGTAGGCAAGGATCTCGGGAGAGGAGATGAGTAGGCCTGGGGAAAGGAGCCTGTTAACGGTTTATCCCAGAGCAGAGCGCCAGGATCGGACACCGGGGTCCGAGGTTGCACGGGTGCTCCAGGTCCAGCAGCCAAACCCGGAAGTTGGGAGATTCCAAGTCTCCCGGCCATCAAAGCTCTTGGGGTACAGCAGCGTAGAAGAGCACAGTGGTCAGAGAAGTGGAACCCGGGAAGGGCTCGAGCTGCCTGCCATACTAGTGAGAGACTGTCCAGTAGGAACAGAGGGTCACAGCTTAGCTATAGGCAGCCAGGACCAGCAGGCAGACACTCAGCAGGGAGGCCTCAGAACCAGCTGGGTGAGGAGACCCTAAGTTGCTTCCAGGCTATGTGGATTCCTAACATCAACTGTGGACTGTACCCTGACGTTTGCGACCAGAGTAAAGGTAAAGGAAACAACCCCTGCGTGTCTATCAGTTATTCAGCCTCTGAATCACTCCAATAGCCTACCATCGCCATAGACTGTGGAGAGGTGCCTCGGAGAACCTCTCCACCTGTGGGGAGCAATACACCACAACTGCTTGTCCATCATCCCCGGAGGTCCTGCACTGCAGAGCCAGCCACAGGTGGCGTTATGACACCTATCCCCTAAATCCTATTCCCCAGAACTTTTGAAAATTCATTCTCAGGGTCATGGATGCAGGGTCTTGACCCCTGTGAGACTCCCCCGGACCTGCTCCAAAGCCCGGTTCCGAGTACCCGATGGCCCTGGGGCAGGAAAGATAGAACATCTACATTTTGTTCAAGTTGGAGTGCTTTTGCAGTTTTTTTTACATGGACTCTGGGCAGAATCCACCTGAAAAATGTATTATTGTGTCTAATCATTTTTGGCAATTTATGGTGAATATTTTTTATGAATTTATTGTATTTTTTATGAGCCAGATGTTACATTAAAGTCTATATTTCTGTGAGGAGTTGTCTGTTACTGAATAGACTCTTTACTAATATGTTTAGGGAGGTGAGAAAGATTATAAAATTGATATTCTCCTCCCAGAATAGCGCCAGTCTTCCTTTGTTAGCACTGCAGTCCCCCAGATTTGTTGGGAACAACATCAATTGGGCATCATGTGAGCCCTGCAGCCAATCAGCTGCTTTTGAAATGAGTACAAATGAAATTATTTAAATTTAAAATGGACAAATAATGTTATATAGATTGTCACATTAGAATTTGGCAAAGAATATTCTGAATTAACTACGTGTAATTTTTACCAAATTGTGCAAAATTTAGTTTGTAAAGAAAACCTTATTTTATTTCTCAGTACTTAATAATATACTTAAATACCTAATCATAAATTGAATTCATGAACTGTACACCTAACCAGTGAAATAATGTCCTTATATTTGGCAATAGAATCACTGCTTGCAAAAGAATGTCTAGACAGAAAAGTCAAATAGTGATAGGGTGACACAGGCAGTGGGACCAGACTGCTGGTGTTCACCTTTGTCCTTAGCCTTTCGATTCAAAGCTGTGTCCCCAATATGCATTAATGAATTATTCTTACTCGTACATACAGTATGTGAGTCTGATATTACTTGTTATAGAAATTATCTTCAGTACTTGGCACATTACTATACTGTACGCTTTGGAGAGTAATGAAACCAAAATATATTTCATTATTCACATGGCTGTATGTAAAATACATACCGTACATGCTATAGACTCATGCCTGAGTTTTCAGGAGTCAGTAATAAAATGAATACACTGTCAGGATTCCTCTCTATTACTAGCTCAAACAGTCATCATATGACCATTTCATGCATAGTTTCTCCACTGCTTCTTTCAAAAGAACATTGAGATATTACAGTCATATGAAAAAGTTTGGGCACCCCTCTTAATCTTACTCTTTTTTTTTGTTTAAAATTGTTTTTTTGCAACAGCTATTTCAGTGTGATATATGTAATAACTGATGGACACAGTACTATTTCAGGTTTGAAATGAGGTTTATTGCACTAACCAAAAATGTGAAATATGCATTATTTCAAAATTTGACAGGTGCCAAAGTATGGGCACCCTTCTGATTTTCATGATTTGAATACTCCTAACTACTTTTTACTGACTTACTGAAGCACTAAATTGCTTTGGTAACCTCATTGAGCTTAGTACTTCATAGCCCGGTGTATCCAATCATGAGAAAAGCTATTTCAGGTGTCCACTTGCAAGTTGTTCTCCTAGTTGCATCTTCTCTGAGGAGTGGCATCATGGGCTCCTTAAAACAGCTCTCAAATGATCTTAAAAAAAAGATTGTTCAACATAGTTGTTCAGGGGAAGGATACAAAAAGTTGTCTCAGAGATTTAACCTGTCAGTTTCCACTGTGAGGAACATAGTAAGGAAATGGAAGACCACAGTACAGTTCTTGTAAAGGCCAGAAGTGGCAGGCCAACAAAAATATCAGAAAGGCAGAGAAGAAGAATGGTGAGAACAGTCAAGAACAATCCACAGACCTGCAGCATCATCTTGCTGCAGATGGTGTCACTGTGCATCGGTCAACAATACAGCGCACACTGCACAAGGAGAAGCTGTATGGGAGAGTGATGCATGCAGAAACGGCTTCTTTCGCACGCCACAAACCGAGTCGCCTGAGGTATGCAAAAGCAAATTTGGACAAGCCAGTTTCATTTTGGAAGAAGGTCCTGTGGACGGATGAAACAAAGATTGAGTTGTTTGGTCATACAACAAGGCGTTATGCATGGCACCACAAAAACACATCATTCCAAGAAAAACACTTGCTACCCACTGTCAAATTTGGGGGAGGGTCCATCATGCTTTGGGGCTGTGTGGCCAATGACGGCACCGGGAATCTTGTTAAAGTTGAGGGTCGCATGGATTCCACTCAGTATCAGCAGATTCTTGAGAATAATGTTCAAGAATCAGTGTCAAAGTTGAAGTTACGCCGGGGATGGATCTTTCAGCAAGACAATGATCCAAAACATGTATGGGTTACTCAGGTACCGGGGCTGATAGCGGCTTTGATGGGGGATCACGGCTGGTCGGTCCCCGTTCCGTGCCCTGGACCCTCAATGGCTGGGAACGGTGGGGGATAAAGGGGATTGGTCATGTGACGCCACCTATGATACCTGGTAACGGGTATACCAGCGCTGCAGCCGGCCGCTGAGGTGATGGTGGGTGCAGCAGAGTGTGGTACAGCTCCCCACAGGTGGAGCTTTACCTCAGGGCAGCGGGAACGGATGAGGGGAGTAGTAGTTCCGTCTTTGCAGACAAGGCGTTGAGTTGCGGTGGTTAGACAAGAACACAGACACACAGGGATTGTTGTTTCAGTACCTTTTACTGGTGACAGGGTAACAGGTACAATCCAGAGTAATAACCAGGTCCCCGGTGCAAATTTGGACTTCCACCTTAGAAAGTTATGAGGCCTCCTCTGTCTTTGTGCTCTGTGGTTTGGGGTAAGTCCTGCCTGAGCCTGAACCCACCGCTTCTTCTTCCTCTCTGGGCTTTGTCCTAAACTGAAAATGAGGTCCTTCAGCTGGGTCCCTGTTCCTCCTATGGCCCCTGGTCCTATACTTGGTCATTTAGCGTCTCTTACTTTGTTTTCCTCAGGGCTGAACTCCTCCTGAGTTTTCTGGGCTTTTGCTGTGGCACTAAATGATGGCAGCGTCGGACTCCGGTGTCCGGGTGTACTAAAGGGCTGTAGTAACCGGTTCCCTTTTCTTATTTCCCTTCTTTCTCCACTTGCCTCCGACCCTTTCTGTAGGGTGCGCACAGTGGTCAATGGTCCCTGGTCCTGGGCCTGGATCTTTCCCAGCTACCAGCTCCACCGTCTCTCTCTCTTTCCCTCTCACTGCAGATTCTAGACTGACTTCTGGGACTAACTCCTCCCCTCAGGCCTGGATGTTGTTAAAGGGGAACTGACTTAAGGCAGCCAGTAGAGCTCCCCCTTCAGGTCTGGGGTGGAAGGTGTGGTGTGCTGTGCTAACCAAGGTGTAATTCCCTCCTTGCCCGGTGGATCCTGTGGCAATCCCCTGCAGGGGTGCCACATTTTCACATGTACGAATGTAGCCTCCTCACTAGAGGAAATTATGACTATACTCTCAGAATTCTCGGCTGCTTCCTACTACAAGCTTAATATGTCAAAGTCTACATTGTTCCCCATTAATATCCCCAAACACATACAGGAACACATCCAACTGCACTTTTCCTTCACATGGTCCCCTGAAGGATTTATGTATCTAGGCATTTACATATCCTATATCATAGTTAAAATAAATTGTGATATGGTCTACCAAGAAATTATGAGGGAACTGGACAGGCACTCCTCTCTTACTCTCTCCTGGATCCCCGTATACACATTCAGCGCCGGACTGGGGTGTCTGGGGCACACCAGGGAAATTGACTCTAGGGGCCCACTCACCGGGGGCCCACCCATTCTTCAGCAATATGCAAATACCTGTTATCCGTTATACCTATTATAGTGAAGCGTGGACTGTAAAACACAGGCAGATCCTGCACATCACTGTGCGCTCACCATTACTGTGATGTATCATTACTGGAGTTTCGCTCAACATTACTAGGATGTAAAATTACTGTAGTTTGCATTAAAGGGATTTTTTGGTGAAAACAAGTTATCAGCGATGCACAGGTTAGGAAGATGATCACTTGTTTATTGGTAGAATCCGCACCATCAGAAGAATGTGGAGCTTTGAGTATTTGGTGAGTTTTTTACCTCAGTATTTGTAAGGCCAACTTCACACCATGTTGTGATCAGGTCCGGGGCTGTCCGATGTGAATCGTACAGCCCTGGACCCGATTTTGACATAATGTAGCCCTATGGTGCTAGACAGGGCAGATGGCAGCTATTTGCCATCCGGTCTTGTCCCTGTCTGGCAGCATCAGGCTGCAAATGATTTTTGCCCCAGACAGAAAAACGGAGCTTGCAGCATTTTTGTGTCCGGGGCGAGAAATTTAAGCAAACCGGATCCTAACGGATTCTCCTTGGACCCAGCACCCCCTAACATGAGAGTCTATGGGGCGCCGGATCGTGCCGGACCTGACAGAGAGTCTGTCAGGTTCCTGGATGCCGACTGCTGCAGTTCAGCGTGAGCTCCGCTGAGCTTCAGCACCAGGAGCTGTGCCCTGTGAAGAGGTTCAGCACTATTTCAGCAGGGGACATCTCCTAAAGCTGCGCTCTGCAGAATCCGGCTACAAACAGGACCAGAGGGTATATTAACACTCCAATTCTATTTGTCCAGTCCTGTCAGGCTGTGTGCGGTGCCTCCTGCAAAGCACCGGACACAGTCAGACAGGGGAAAAACGTGGTGTGAAGCCAGCCTAAGACAAAACCAGGAGTGGAGCAATCAGAGGTAATTTTTTATGCATTTCTCACCCTCTCCTGGTTTTGTCTTATAAATACTGAGGTGAAAATCTCACCAAATGCTCAACTTGCTTTCTCTGGCGAACCTCTGCATCTCTGCTGCTGTGTCACACGACAGGGAGGGGTTAAACATACAAGTATTTAATATCATAGTAACATAGTTTTTAAGGTTGAAGGAAGACTTTAAGTCCATCTAGTTCAACCCATAGCCTAACATGTTGATCCAGAGGAAGGCAAAAAAAACCCATGTGGCAACACTAAGCTCCACATTGGGGGAAAAAAATTCCTTCCTGACTCCAGATACGGCAATCAGACTAATTCCCTGGATCAACGCCCTATCAAAGAATCTAGTATGTATAACTGGTAATATTATAGTTTTCAAGAAAGGCATCCAGGCCCCTCTTAAATGTTAGTAGTGACTCACTCATTACAACATCATGTGGCAGAGAGTTCCATAGTCTCACTGCTCTTACAGTAAAGAATCCACGTCTGTGATTATGATTAAACCTTCTTTCCTCCAGACGTAGAGGATGCCCCCTTGTCCCAGTCTCAGGCCTAAGAGTAAGAGATCATTAGAAAGGTCTCTGTACTGTCCCCTCATATATTTATACATTATTATAAGATCACCCCTAAGCCTTCGTTTTTCCAAGCTAAATAACCCCAAGTTTAATAACCTGTCTTGGTATTGCAGACCCCTTAGTCCTCTAATGACTTTTGTCGCTCTTCTCTGGACCCGCTCTAGTTCAGCTATGTCTTTCTTATACACCGGAGACCAGAATTGTACACAGTATTCTAAGTGTGGTCGCACTAGTGACTTGTATAGAGTAAAATTATGTTCTCCTCATGAGCATCTATGCCTCTTTTAATGCATCCCATTATTTTATTTGCCTTTGCAGCAGCTGCCTGACACTGGCCACTAAATGTGAGTTTGTCATCTACCCATACACCCAGGTCTTTTTCAGTGACAGTTTTGCCCAGTGTTTTACAATTAAGCACATAATTATACCTTTTGTTTCCTCTGCCCAAGTGCATGACTTTACATTTATCCCCATTAAAGCGCATTTGCCATTTAGCAGCCCAAGCTTCTAGTTTACATAAATCCTCCTGTAATATAAAATTGTCCTCCTCTGTATTGATATCAATTGGAAATAAAGAAGTTTCCACTTATTGATATCAGATAAAACAAATGACCGACCACAATCTACTCTACCAAGACCAATAATACCAAATAGAAGGCAGAAATACCACCACACCATGACCAAAGCACATGTTACCATGACCTAGTGCCCAAATAATGCCTCATACAATGCACAAATACCACCACACCGTGACCAAAGCACATAATACCACCACATAGTGATCAAATGCTACCACATACAAGGTATAACTACTGCCACATATATGAGACCACATATTACCACCACATAGTGACAAAAAAATACCACGTACACGGGACAAATACAGTCATGTCACGACCACAGCACATAATGCCACCAGTGACAAATAATACTAAATTAATAAAAATGTAAAAAAGCTCTGTATATTGGGTCAGTGTACAGGTAATACAGTGATCACCAGTGACATTATACACAGGAGTTCAGTGTATAGTGTCAGTGTACAGGTAATGCAATGATCACCACTGACATTATACACATGAACTTTGTATATAGTGTCAGTGTGTGTATAGGTAATACATGTAGATTCTCCCCCCACATTCCATGTAGCTTCTCCTCCCCATCCATCCATGTACCTTCTCCCCCATCCACCAAACCATCCATGTACCTTCTCCCCCATCATCCATGTACCTTCTTCCCCATCCATCCATTCCGTTCTCCCCCCTTTTCATGCTGCCCACCACCCATCCATCCCATTCTGCCCACTCTTCCAGGCTGCCCCATTCATCAATCACATTCTGCCCCCTCTTCTAGGCCACCCCATTCATCCATCCATTCATCCATCCCACTCTGTCCCCCCCAACGGCTGCTATCTTCGGCTGTCACAGCGCCTTACCTGACTCCACATTCCTGATCCCGGCAGCTTCCTCCTGTGTAGCTCCCGGTCTCCTGCTTGCCGACACCAGCTATCCGGCAGCCGGCAGCTTCTTCCCCTGCAGCTCCCGGTCTCCGGCACCTGGCACCCGGCAGCTTCTTCCTCTGTGGCTCTCAGTCTCCGGCACCAGGAAGCCGGCACCAGGCAGCTTCTTCCTCTGCGGCTCCTGGTCTCCGGCACCAGGTACCTGGCACCAGTCACCTGGCAGCTTCTTCCTCTGTGGCTGCCTGTCTCCGGCACCTTCTTCTTCTGTGGCTCCCAGTCTCTGGCCCCAAGTACCCAGCAGCTTCTTCCTCTGTGGCTCCCGGTCTCTGGCACCAGGCACCAGGCAGTTTCTTCCTCTGCGGCTTCCAGTCTCTGGCACCAGGCACCTGGCAGCTTCTTCCTCTGCAGCTCCCAGTCTCCAGCACCAGGTGGCACCCGGCAGAACCAGGCATCCAGCAGCACCAGGCACCCGGCAGCAGCAAGCACCCAGGACCACCAGGTACCCGGCAGCACCACCAGACACCCGGCAGCACCACTAGGCACCCGGCAGCACCACCAGGGGCTCGGCAGCACCAGGCACCACGAGGCATCCAGGGGCCCGGCAGCACCAGGTACAACCAGGGGCCTGGCAGCACCAGGCACCACCAGGAATCCGGCACCATCAGACACCCTGGGGGCCCGGCAGGACCAGGGGCCCAGCAGTACCAGGCACCCCGGGGCCCGGCAGCACCAGGCACCCAGGGGGCTCGGCAGCACCTGGCACCCAGGGGGCCCGGCAGCACCAGGCACCTAGGGGACCCATATATAAACAAAAAACCCAGGGGATCATGGATGTAAACATGAGGTACACTTAAGCAATATTTTAAACGAGAGAAAAAACAATGCACAGGTGCCACAGAAAGGCTAATCATATCGGCGTGCTATGCACACCGATATGATTAGCGCTAACACCAGGAGAGGGGCAGCGATGGCACAGGGGGCGTAGGGGGTGGGACAAAGGGGTGGAGCCATGGCAACCTGAGTCCCTCCTGGGGAACTCCTGCTGGGTCAGTCCGAGCGTGTACACATTATTAAAATGTTAATCCTTTCTAAGTTAGTATATCTATTCCGTTGCTTGCCTCTACTCTTTCCCCGCACGTGCATTTCTAGACTCCAATATCTCATTTACTCATTTATCTGGAACAAAAAACCCCGCCATATCTCCTCTAAGATCATGGTCATCCCATATGCTAAGGGGGGCCTGGGAGTACCGGACGTTCTATACATATCACAGAGCAGCTCTTCTTGATTATGCGAAAATTTGGTGGTCTGGAGATGATTCTTCCCTACCATGGTTACAAATAGAATCACATTTCGCCCCTTCTAACTCACTCAGGATTATGCTGGAGATGGGCCTACTTTGTCCCCATTCTCCAAGCAGAATCCTCAAGACAATGAGCACTTTGATTAAACTATGGCATTCTTTGTGCAATGCCCACTTTTACTTCCTGTTTAGATTTATATCTCTTTGGCAGTAGAACACGCTATACCCAACCTTTCACTGTCACGTTGGATAGCTCTGAAGATATCCACCTTAGATAATCTATTTGACACAAATGGTTTACTACCCTTTTCTGCTCTATACCAAACCTTCTCGTTGCCAAATGTGGTGTTTTATCAGTATCTTCAGATAAGTCACCTCCTATCCACCTGCTCCCATGGGATAAGTTAGCTGAGAATGATCATCTCCAAAAATATTTTAAACCCCAATATCGCAATCAGCATGGGGTATCAATATTGTATAAGGCATTACTTTCCGGAACTGACCATTATAAGCTCCCATATATGACAACCTGGGAACGAAGGCTTCGCTTCTCTGCCTCTCTTGACCCTTGGCTCACAGCTACCTTGCACACCTCCAGGTTCTCGTCTTGTATCAACCACTTAGAACAGGCCAAAAAAATTCAGTTAAATTGGTATGTAACACCCCTTCATCTGGCAAAAATTCAAAAATCTAACAAAACCTCATGTTGGAAAGGCTGTCAAGATACGGGAACCATGGAGCATGTGTGGTGGCTTTGCCCTAAAGTCTGTAAGTTTTGGTTCATAGTAGAATCCCTGTTGGTTGAAGTAGTTAAAATTCTCTTTACCCTTAATGGCCCTATGGCATTCCTGGGCATCGGCCCAGAGGATATTCCTATGATGCTCCGCCCTATTGTAGCTAACATTTTGATAGCCACTAAGTTATGTCTAACCAAACATTGGAAACTACAATCCATTCCTACTAAAGCAGAGTTGGTGCCTCAAATTAGGTTACATTTGCAACATGAAACAGTTCAGATGCATGACCTATCAATAAAAACAAAAAAACTTAATTGGTGGGATCCATGGATGACTTCCCCTTATGGCTCCTCTACCTGTTGAGTCCTGCCGGGCTATTGGCCCTCTTCCGGGGAATATAATACTTGTGTCAGGCAACTGTCTTCATCACTCTTTATATTCCAACCTCTCTGTACTTATTAAGTGAGCCATGTAAGGTTAAATATCAATTTTTTTGGACCTCTGCTTCCCTTATCCCTCTTGTCCTGTATTATTGATGACTTGATGTGAAAATTGCTTTTCTGTTTATTGATTTATGCAATGTCTGTTGTATTCCTGTTCCTTACTATTCAATAAACGACATATTGATTCAAAAAAAGATTTGATTCACCTGCTCCACTTGGCCATTGGACTGTGATTGGTAGGCCATGGAGTGTATGGCACCAGTAGTGAAAGCAAAAAAACAGCATAAAGCGTCTTTGGGGTTTATTTCAGGTACATGAAGGACAAGCTAAAATGAATTCCACCATGCCTTTGCGCAGGGTTGGCCACCAGTAATGCCAAAAGATGAGGAGAGTCATCTTCTGTCCGGCTTGGTCAGCCAGCTTAGACGAGTGACCCCACTGCAATACACATGTCCTGTCTGTTTCTACAACCAATGTCTTACCGGGAGGCATCAGGGACTTTACCAGAGCTACTGTGAGCATTTTAGAGGGCTCAATGATACGTTAGAGTTCTTCTTCCTGGTCGACTCACTGAAGGGACTTGGAGAGTGCATCTGCCTTGAGGTTCTTTTCGGCCGTCCGTAAATAAATAACAAGGTCGAATTGAGAGAAAAACAGAAACCATCAGGCTTGGTGCGTATTCAGCCTCTGAACTGACTGTAGCTAGGCCAGGTTCTTGTAGTCAGTGTAGATGACAATGGGGTGTACTGATTCTTACAGGAGGTATTGCCACTAGGGATGAGCGAGTCCTAAATTACTCGGAATCGCTAGACCCGCACGAGTCCGAGCCCAGGACTCGCTACTCGTTGCGAGTCTAGCGAGTCCAATGTTAATGAATAGGGAACCGAGTAATAACGAATAATGCTATTTCCAAATCGCTGATGTGTCTCTGAAAGTGTGCGAGTCCAAACTCGCAGGTTTTTCTCTTATTTGGAGCCGATGATGGGAGGGGGAAGCGATTCTCGGGCACACACCATGCTGTAAAAGCAAACATTTTATAATTTCTGGTGGCTTTCTGGGGGCTTGTAAAACAAGTAGCAGGTACTATTTCGTGAAAGGTACACACTAGAGGCTTAGGGCCCTTTCACATCTGCGTTTTTCGTAATTCGCGGCAGATGCGGTGAAAAAACCGCATCTGTCGCGTTTACCGCATAACCGTTCCAGTAAGCCGCGGTTTTTTTCGCGGCCGCACCTGCCGCAAGTGCAAAACCGCACTTGCCGCACCTGCCGCAAGTATGCCTATACTTTGCATAGAAAAAACCGCAACCGCGCCGCAAGTGGAACGGTTATGCGGTAAACGCGGCAGATGCGGTTTTTTCACCGCATCTGCCGCGAATTACGAAAAACGCAGATGTGAAAGCACCCTGCGATATTTTAAGACAGATGGATGGTACCGTGCGAGCTGCAGGCAGGACACCGTACAGCAACGCACTGGTACAGGAAAAAATTGTTTAGTACGCAGAACCAGGCACTGTTAGGCTGTGGTGCTGGCTGCGTGCAAGTTTACAAGTACCGTGCGAGCTGCAGGCAGGACACTGTACAGCAACGCACTGGCACAGGAAATTTTTTGTGGAAAAATGGCACCAAAATTATTTGGTAGACTAGTGCCAAAAATAAGAAAAAGCTTAGGATTACAGCTCTGCGGAAAGCTGGGTGAACTAAGCTCTGAGGATGGTGCTGGATTCACTGTAAGGCTGCTCCTATCTCCCTTCCTTACAGTCCTGTACAGCAATCCTCTGTCCTGGTAGTTCTGAAAAGAACTTTTGGGTTATGTGTGACTCCTACACTGCCTAACTGTCCCTAGATCTGCTCCAAGTCTCCCTGCACTAGGTCAGCTCTTCTCAGGAATGTGCCCAAAATGGCGGGGGCAAGCCTTATATACTGCCTTGCCTGTCATAGATGACATAGGCATCACGATGGACAGCAGCCAATCATAGTCCTGACACAACCAAAGCTGCTATGGCATTACTGACTATGATTGGCTAAGATGCTTGTCCTTCTTCACAAGTTTTCTGACCTAACACGCAATGCTGACTAGTAACATAAAAGATTCTGGATTCGCGAGTCCCGAATAGAGAATACAGGACTCGGAATCGCAGACTCGCTAGGATTCGGACTCGTAGACTCGCTCAGACTCGCTGCTGTTTGGGGAGATTCAAGCTATATAGCGATGTGATAGAGCGAGTCTAGCGAGTCTAGCGAGTGAGATAAAGTAAACTCTGACAAAACTAAGATTGCCATTGACTTGCATTGGACTCGTTACTGAGCGAGTATTCGCTAAAAGACTCGCCGATTACCGAGTCCAGCGAGTCCCTTAAGAATCGCCGAGTAACGAGTCCTAGCGAGTAGACTCGCTCATCCCTAATTGCCACTCCTCCAGAGCCATTTTGATCGCCAACAATTCTTGATCGCCAATTGAGTAGTTGCGCTCACATGCAGAGAAGGCTTTGGAAAAGTAAGTAAATGAATACAAACAGGAGCTCGCCCTCGCCTCCAATGATCCGATCCCAGGTGTGCAGAGTGGCTGGTATCCACCAGGTCCATAGACAAATTTCAAAGAAAGTTCAGCACACCGGGTCCATATTTCTTCAAATGGATATTCCTTTATTTAGTGCTCATATATAAAATATTAAAAGTGTCTTTGGAAAAGTAGTCACAGGTCACCATCTGGCTGGCAGCAGACTTTTGAGTAAGGATGACACCAGCCCCAGAGGAAGAAGCATCCACTTTCAAGAAGAACTGCTTGTTGATCTCCAGCCTGTGTAGCACTGAAGCCAAAGATAAGGCCTACTTGAGGGTAACAAAAGAACTCACAGCTTCTGGAGTCCACAACTTCTAATTTGCTCCCTTGCAGGTCAAGGCCGAGATAGGAAGGACCTGTGAAAAGAAATGCTAAATTAATCGGTGATAGTTGTGCAAAAGGAATCGGCATACGCAGGCACTACCGTAATTGGAAAAGCAATAACAAAAGACGTATTGTATCCCTTTTAAGTCCATACAAGTGAAGTCCCTCAATGGTGTACAGCTATGGAACCAGGGCTGGGTAGTAATGATGATCCAAAGCAGAAGTCAGTGGCACACATCCTGGGTAAAAAAATTCATTTTATTTTACAAAAACATAAAACACTAATGCACCACATTAGCAGAGCATGGGGAGAGACCTGTGGAAGTGCAGAAGTGTAAAACAGCTGTTGTCCTGTTGTGCGCCCTGAAGTTCACTTTCTCTCACCCCACAGTCTGCTGGCATGGTGCACCATTGTTTTATGTTTTTTGTTAAAGGGGGTCTGATTATTATTACCGTTATCATGGAGTGGCAATAATTATCCTGTGCAATGTCTCTAACTATTTTGCCATTGCACAATTATCAACATAAAGTCTTTCTGTTGCTTTCAATACCATCTATCAGAAAACTCATGACACTTTGTTATAATAAAGTATAACAAGTTTATTCCTCAACACAATTAAGCTAAATCACAATATAACACAGTTGCAATATAATAGTAACAATTAAACCCACAGTTTCCTAACTATACAACCCACCCACATTAACTAAGCATAATAAAACCCACCTAACTAATAAACTATCCCTATATATGGGTAGATTTATGGAGGGAAATGGTATGACACTTAGCCATGTGTTTGTGGTCCTTCCATGGTGGATCCAAGTAGAAAGAGAGCCAGTGTCTTGATTCCACCTTCATTTATAGTAAAGATTTCACATCCACACCCACATACAACCCACAACTCCGCCCTTCTCAGGTATCTTCTGTGGCAATTATTTCCAATCACCTCCTGTAATATGCAGTAATAATCCCTTGCCTGGCGTCCTTGTGTCAGGGAAGAAAGTCTTGTGTCAAATAAGTTTTAACACTCTTTGATTGGCTCCAGGATGTCTTTGAAGAACAATGCTTTATCAGTCAAACATCACCAGTATTGTCTTAGCAATATACATCTCCATAGGTCAGAGACGGGATGTCTACCTGAATAGCAATGGCCAATGCTCCAAACCCACAAAGGTTGTATACATATGTAAATGATATTGGATTTGACAAACAGCGTCTGCATTCAAGCCAGGAGGCTGCAGGGCCAATATTCATTTAGCATGTAGATGCAACCTTTACTCCTAAAACCAAAAAGACATCACACAGAAGAACAATGCTATACATGGTTGAAATATTCAGCTCTCATTAAATCCAATATGGAGTTCAGTGATTCATATTAATTATGCCATCACTTCCCCCTCAACATTTTTGTAAAATAAAATTAAGTTTATTACCCCAGATGTGTGCCTCTGGCATCTCCTGCTTTGAATCGGCGGTAGTAGTTGGTGAAGCCCAGGAACCGCTGAATTGCCTTCACTTCATCTGGACGAGGTCACTTGAGAACTGCCGACACCTTCTCAGGATCCATTTTTAAACTGGTGTCAGAGATAATGTAGCCCAGGAAAGAAAGAGAACTTTGTTCAAAGAGGTACTTCTCGAATTTGGCATATAGATGTTTCTCCCTCAGCCTCTGCAGAACCTGCCGAAAATTGCTCGTGTGTGTAGGCAGCTCGGGAGAGAACACCAGAATGTCATATAGATACACGACCACACATGAGTAGAGAAGGCTCCAGAAGATATTGTTCACAAATTCCTTTAAGACCGCGGGAGCATTACTTAACCTGAATGGCAGTACCCAGTAATTTTAGTGGTCATCAGTTAAAGGCGGTTTTCCATTGATCACGTGAGCATATGTGGACCAGATAGTAAGCACCTTGGAGGTAAAGGTTGGAGAAGATTCTGGAACCTCAGAAAGGGTCAAACAACTCTGGTATAAGCGGCAGCAGATACTTGTTCTTCAATGTGATTTGATTGAGTCCTCTGTAATATATACTGTATTTGGTCGATGGAAACCATCTTTTTCCTTTGCAAAGAAAAACCCAGCTCCAGTGGGAGAGGAGGATTTCCGGATAAATCCCTGGCCAGAATCTCCTTGATGCATTCGGACATGGCATGAGTTTCCACCTGCTGGAACAGAGGGTAGATAAGACCATGGGGAAGTGAAGAGCCAGGAAGTAAGTTAATTGAACAATCATACAACTTATGTGATGGCAGAGTCTCAACCTTTTTGTCGAAGACATCTGCGTAGGACCAGTAGGCGGATGGCAGACCCAGAATGGATGGCATCACAGGCGAGCGGGCCAGACAAACTGGAGCGAGACACTTCTCATAACAGGAGTGTCCCCATTGGAGTACATTTCCTAATCTGCAGTCCAAGACAAGCTTATAGATCTGAAGGCACAGTAGACCCAGACATACAGTAATGGATGAAACAGGCCAGCAAGCAAGTGGAAGGAAATCTCCGAAAGCAGCATTCCCACCCTAAGCTCCAATTGCTTGTTGATTAACTGGATGGGTTCAGACAGGTTTTCCATCCACGAATGAACTAGTAAGTTGCTGGATGGGAATTTGACATCGATCTATTATGGCCTGTTGCAGAAAGGTCCTGGTGGAACCAGAGTCCAGAAAGGCTGACTCAAGGAATTGGGAGAAGCCACAGGATATGGACACAGAAAGAGTTTGGAATGGATATGGCTTGCTCTCAGGTAGGGTGATCTCTCCTACGGACTCTAGGTTTGGAAGCTTTCCAGCTTCATAAAAAAGATTTGGAGCTGGTGTTTTAGTCTCCCACAGTAGAAGCACTCTCCTGTTAAGTGATGTTTCGCCATTATCACAAGTTCCACCTCCATATGTTCAGGGGCGGCAGCTGGTGGAGCGGACCATGGCATGATGGGTCACTGAAAGGAGGGAGCCAGGCACAGTGACCACTTCTCTCAATTCACCTCTCTACAGAATTCTTGGAATCAGTGACCAATGCGGAAGCCACGGATAACAGGTCAACCAGGGAAGAATGAACTTCTAGGCTGTCCCAATTCATCCTTGATTCCTCCAGACAGGCCTCCCCAGAATGTAGCCATGCAGCCACTAGTGTCTAATTATTCTAGCCTAGTTTGTAGGATGTAGCCATGCAGCCACTAGTGTCTAATAATTCTAGCCTAGTTTGTAGGATAGGGTGCGGAGACAGACTGCATGGCTATGGTGAGACTTTGCTGGCAAACTCTACGAAGAGATGATGCTACAGAGATGACTCGACCTTGCTTATTGAACACTTTGCAGAAAGCCTCTATAAAGGTTGGCAGGTTGAAGACCACTGGATAGCTTCTTTCCCAGAGTGGATTAATCCAGTCTCTGGTGCATTTGGGTACTGACTAAATGGTTGATGCAGTCAGGTGCAGAGGGAATAGCGGCACGTCAACTCCCAGCAGATATATCACAGTTGAGTCTGGCAGGTGCAGCAGGTAGGGCGGCATAGCAAATTCTGGCAGGTGCAGCAGGTATGGTGGCAGAGCTGGTTCAGCACATTTGGGCATTCGATTATATGACAGAGGCACAAGTTAGTGGATACAGGTATGGGATATACAGCCATGGAGACAGGTAACTGGGAACAGGACTTGAGAACTAGCAGTGTGTCACTAGCTTAAGTCCATATTGCTCAGGCACATCCCATAGGGAGAAGGTGCCTTACATACTCTGTGCTTCTCAGCAAATGGCTGAGAAGCACTTCCAAGTGGCTATGTTACATTACTGTCATTTACCTATCAACCTAACAACTAGAGCTTACCCCAATCACTGTAGTTTAAGGGCTCATTCACACAGAGCATTTCTGCTCTGTTTTTGTTGAGTCGTCTTTGGTGCAGTTTCTGCGCAAAAATTGATCCTCTTTTTTTGCAAAAAAAGCATCATCCGTTTGTGTTAATTTTTTTGCGCCATTTTCTTAGGCTACCTTCACATTTGCGTTCCTCTCCGCAGCGTTCTGCGGAGGGGATCCACAATGTGACCGCAGCACCGCAAGCCCTTATCTTTATAATGGGAGCGCACGGTGCTGCGTATGACCGTGCGCACCCATTCACTGCCATATGTGATCTGTGCGCAGGCGGACGCCTGCACACAAATCACCCAGTCTCGTCCGCACCAGGAATGCAACATGTCGCGTTCGTGGTGTGGACGAGACTGGGTGATTTGTGCGCAGGCATCCACCTGCGCACAGATCACATATGGCAGTGAATGGGTGCGCACGGTCATGCGCAGCATCGTGCACTCCCATTATAAAGATAGGGGCTTGCGGTGCTGCAGTCACATTGCGGATCCCCTCTACAGAAAGCTGCGGAGGGGAACGCAAATGTGAAGGTAACCTTAGAGCTGCACTTTTGCCTTTTCAAAGCAAAAACACAGTACTATTCCATAAGGGTCAGGGGGTGAGTCACATGGCAAGATCCCGTCAGTGCTCAACGGGGAGGGTAAATAATTGGAGCATTTGGGGTGTACAAAGCGCAGCAAAGAAGCATCATTAACAGACTGTGTGAATACCAATCTGTTTGTGATGCTTTTGTCTTTATTTAGTAGAATAGAGTCAATAGAGGAAGCGCTGCATAAAAACGGAGCACTAATTGACATGCTTATTATTTTCAGGATCCACTTTCTGCATCACTAACGCTGCAGTAAAAAATGCTGATGTCTGAACAGCAATTTGAAAATCCCATTCACTTTGCTGGCAGACACAGTGACTGATCCATTTTTGGTGCAGTTTTGAAAAAAAAAAAAAACGCAGCACCAAAAACAGATTAAAAACGACCAGTGTGCACATGGCCTAACAGTTTACATACTGCTTTCAATCTATCCTTGCTAGTGGGAACGTGGCCTCCACAGGTTATATATGCACCCTAATCATAGAGAACCGATGAGATGCAGACATAAGCCTCCTGAACACTGCCGTATCTGTCATTTTAGTCCTCATGAGAAGCTCAGTAACCAGCCTGAGCTTCAAAGAACTGCAGTTTTTGCTATATACTGCAATACTGTGCTATGCAGGGGAAGGGATATGTAAAAAAATAACAATCTGGATCCAGCACTGGTTGCTATGTGGTCTGTGCAGAGACAGAAAGTGGTGATATCACTTTTCAGCCAGCTGCCAGACTGCTGTGGTCAATGATTGACTGCATCATTCAGGTGATTTGAACAGCATATGATTGGATATTCAGGTTTTAATTTCCTCATCAGCATAGGGGATACTAGCAGAAAGTTGTATTTGGGGTGGCTACTTTTCCACCTGCATGACATTGATGAATCATACTGGAGGCGTTATGCAAGGGGGAAAAAGGAATGGGTCCCCAGACAATGTCAGACCCAGTTATCTGTGTGAACCATAATGCCACATAGCCCTGCTCTCCTCACTATTTTCACTGCCACAAACTACTGTGATAATAAGTGTGGGTAGATCAAAACTGTTTTATTAAAACCTCTTGTATTGCTCCTCTTACCAGTCAGTCTAGTAGGAGGGACAAGAGAACAGAACTGACAGCACTAAGAAAAGAGAAATATAAGGCTTTGTTCACAAAGTGTGTTTCTGCTGCGGATTTGGGGGTCATGTTTTGCCTTGGTTTTATGTAAATCTATGGTAATGCTTTCCTGTGTTTTTGCTTCCCAGCAAAACCTATGTGATTCTGAGATTAGCTATCCACACATATTGGTTTTATTTCACTGCAAAAAGTGTCAATACCCCAGGTTTTGCTGCAGATTTGAAAAAATGAGCATGTCATTCTGTTTTGTTCTATGGCCAAAACACAGAAACCCAACCAAATCTGCATCAAAAACGCACTATAAACGCATAAAACAATACATCAAATCCGCAGCAAAAAAATTAAGCAAACCTCCTGTGAAAACTTCAGAAGCTAGAAACACCTCAGGATTTGCTGCGGATTTGCAAAATTTAAAACCAACGTGTCTGGACATAGCCTTCTAATAAGGCTATGTTTACA
Source organism: Allobates femoralis (assembly GCA_033576535.1). Lineage (NCBI taxonomy): Eukaryota > Metazoa > Chordata > Amphibia > Anura > Aromobatidae > Allobates > Allobates femoralis. Next base: position 287,547,353 of record JARQOC010000002.1, on the reverse strand, counting down.
CACGTAATTGTTTGCTGCAGCAAAACCTTAAGGGGTCTATCTAGGTTTCTCCAAACTCCAAATTTCTTGGCAGGAGAAAACTGGCGTTTTCTGTTGTGGGTTTCCCGCATTTTTTTAATACATTTTTGGTTGGTAAGGATTTTTCTGCGTTTTAGCCATAGAACCATGCCAAAAGCACAGAAAAGAATTTACATGCTGATTCTTTCAAATCCACAGCAAAACTGGAGTTTTGACACTTTCAGAAGAAGACCAAAACCAATGTGTGTGGACAGCTAATCCCCAGAATCACATAGGTTTTGCTGGGAACCAAAAATGCAGGATTAAATTAGCATAAAACCAAGGCAAAACCTAACCCCAAAAAAAGCAGTAAAAAGCCAAATTACTTACCGTAATGGTATCTTCCAGAGTCATGACAGCACCACCTCGGGTATAGGTTCCATCCATCCGGGACAAGAAACTCCTGAAATAAAAAGGACAGAACCTCCTCTCTGCTTCAGTTGGTTACAGAGTATGGAGAGGACTACCAAAAATTCATTAGTATATGCCACCACCAAAAAAGAAAGAAGTCAACAAAACACTCAACACGTGCCAACAACACTCATGAAGAAAAGGGGGGAAGCGGTGGTGCTGTCATAGCTCCGGAAAAAACTTTATCGGTAAGTAATTTAGCTATTTCCATCATGGCCATGACAGCACCACCTGAGAGATTCCAGAGAAATGAAAAACTTAAAGAGGGATCACTGCTTCAAGGAACCCATCTACCGAAAGTCATCTCAGAAGTAGAAAATAAGTTAAGTTGGTAATGGTTGAAAAAGGTATGAAGAGATGACCAAGTAGCAGCTCTACAAATAAGCTCTAAAGGTACTTAATTTCTTTCCGCCCAGGAAGTGGCAAGTTCCACCATACCACCTGGGATCCACCTGCAGCCATCCCTTAAGCTACCTGTTCTTGTAACATCTCAAGTGCTGAACTGTTAACTGTAACTGTCGCTGCTACAACCAACAGTAAAGTACCCGGGAGAAAAGTGACTTTGCTTCTGCCTGTGTTTCCTTTTGCATGAACTTGTTCCCTTTGCAGGAATGCTGCCCCGGAGGTCCAGCACTACCTGTAGAGGACTTTGCCAACTAGCCGCATTACCATCTACCTCCGGCAGACTGTGGCGGTGCTGGTGGCTCCTCACCAGAAACTACAGGTGGCGTCATGACAACTGTATATAAAATCCCCTGTAAATATAACCCCTTTTTTGAAGATTCACCCAGGACACGGGATCAGGCGCCGCCGCCATTCCTCGTGACACAGCAGATGCTACCCCTGAAGCCTGACAACCGAGTACCCCAAAGCCTCGGCTCGACATAAGTCACTGATCCGTCGAGCGGAAGTCAGGGCAACCAACAGGGCAACTTTGAAGGTCAAAACTTTCAAGGGTGCCCCAGATAAGGGTTCAAAAGGGGGTTTAGTCAGGGCATCTAAGACTAGACCAAGGTCCAAGGGAGGAAGGGTAGGGAAACGAACCAGGGTAGCTCTATGACATGACTTAATAAATCTGGACATCCAGGAGTTTGAGGCCAGGTTTTAGTTGTATAAGACACCCAGTGAAGAAATTTGAACCTTTAGGGTATTAACTGACAATCTCATATCCCATCCTTTCAGTAAAAATTCCAATATTGAAACAATAGGGACCTCCCCAGCAGGGAGTTCACCCGAGCAAGAGAGAAATTTCTTCCAAACCTTACCATATATTTTGGTGGTAACCGGCTTCCTGCTGTTCATGAGAGTAGTCACCAGATTGTCAGAGAACCCTCGATTCTTCAGTATTTCCCACTCAAATTCCAGGCCGTCAGCTGAAGATTCGAGACCCGAGGATGGTAAATTAGGCCCTGGGATAGAAGTGTAGGAGAGTCCAGAAGGATCCATAAATCTGTCACCACCATCTTGGAGATCCAATAGAACCAGGCCCTCTTTTGCCAAAATAGAGCTATCAGGATGACACTGGTCCGATCATCCCGAATATTCCACAAGACAGCTGGAATCAGTACTGGTGGAGGGAATGCATAAAGCAGGCCGGAGCTCCATGGCATCTGGAGTGTATCTACAGCAGGGGGCCTGTCTCTGGGATCTAGGGAGCAGAATTGAGCTACCTGTCTGTTCTGTCGGGTGCAAAACAGATCTATTATGGGGGCCCCCAATCTCTCGGATATTTGAGAGAGTACTACTGGGTCTAGCCTCCAGTCTCCCTGTCTTAGCTGAGTACGACTCAGGAAGTATGCCCAGTGATTCAAATGCCCACTGATGTGGAAAGCAGATAGAGACAAGTGATGAGCCTGAACTATCTGAAAGATGTCCGAGGTGAGTGTCATTAGAGAGAGAGATCTTGTGCCCACCTAGTGGTTTATGTACGCAACTGAGACTCTGTTGTTGGAGAGTATGCGAACATGTCGCCCTGTCAGGAGAGGAAGAAATCTCTCCAAGTCATTCCTTATTGTCCAAAGTTTTTGGAGGTTGGACTCCATATGGGAATGATCTGGATCCCACTCCCTGTGTAAGACATGTTCCCTGAGGTAAGCTCCCCAACCCTGTGAGCTTGCATCCGTTGTAATTACGTCCAACACTGGAAGCATGCAGAGAATGCTTGACATCAGAAGCCACCATATCAGCGACTCTACAGTCTCTAAAGAAAGACAGATAGTCCCCTCTAAAGAGTCTGTTAAGCAAACCTGTTCCCGGAGAACCTCCCACTGAAGCTGTCTCGTGTGAAGCTGAGCCCAAGGGACTGCTGTGATGCAAGAGGTTAATGTGCCTAGTAGGGACACATCTGAGGTTGTGTATAGCCTCTCTCACTAATGAGATGACTCTCTGCTGCTTCTCTGGAGGAAGGAGACAACGTTAGGACCAAGAATCCAATATGAGATCCAGGAAGGTCTGATGAGTTGAGGGTATGAATCTCGATTTCTCCCAATTGATCAACCATCCTAGACTCATCAATATGGTCCTGACTTTCTCCAGCTGAATGTTGCAGTCTAGGAGTGACTTTCCCACTATTAAAAATCGTCTAGATATGAGACTATAAGTCCTCCCTGACAATGTAGGTGAGCCATCATCTGTACCAAAATCTTGGTAAAGATTCTCGGGGCACTTGACAGACTGAATGGAAGGGCCAGAAACTGGAAGTGAATGAGCACCTCCCCCATGTAAAGTGCAACCCAGAGTTATCTCTGATGAGATGGATGAATTGGGACATGATAGTAAGCGTTTTCGAGATCTAATACCACCATGTGACAGTCTGGAAACAGAAGCTATATGGCTGAGGCAATGGACTCCATCTTGAAGAATCTCTGCAGAAGAAAGGAGTTCAGGTTCTGGAGGTTGATTATGGTCCTGTAGGACCCGACCGGCTTGGTGATCAGAAAGAGAAGGGAGTAGAACCCCCTGTCTCTTTACACCACCGGTACTTCCCTTAAGACACCATTGAGAAGGAGAGAAGTTACATCTGCAACAAGGGCCCTGTGTTTGTCTGGACTTTTGGTCTGAGTTATTATGAGGGACCCATAATAGAATCAGAGGTAGAAGTCGAACTAGTCTCATGTGAGGTTCTGAGGGTTTTAGCTGGGGATTGCTCCTGATCTGAGGAGGAGTAATGTCTCTTACGCTTTTTCTCTGCTTTCTTGAGGAACCTGAATTTCTCCCTAAGTCCTTGAGACTAGCAGCTAAACTTGGAACAGCGTCTCTCACGGTCCTATCAATACAGAAGAAGAGATTTTTAGAGTAATCATCTGGAAGAGGTACTTTACAAACACCACATTCCTTATGCTTCTTTTTAGAAAGCTTCTTTTTTGCATCCTGAAAAGATAGTGTGGCACCCCACTGGTCGGGACGCCAAGGAGGGGTACTGCACCCAAATAAGAGTGTGTGGTATTCCTGTGACTAAGGGAACTGGGATGGTAAACAAGGGACCCTCACAACACCCATTCATGCACACACTAGATTAGGGCTCCGTGGGTGAACCCAATGCAGGAGTCACGTGGGTGGTAAAAGAGTAATGGGTGGGTTGGTGTGGCACCCTGCGGTATAGGTAGCCACAGAACCACCTGGTGCACAGAGGAATTTCCACATCAGGTACCCTATACATGCAACACCTTCCACCCCAGACCTGAAGGGGGAGCTCTACTTGCAGCCTTGAGGCAAGGTCCCCTATAAATTCAGGCACGGGGGAGGAGTTAGGATGTGCAGTTCCAGGGAGGACTGTGAAGACATCTGGTGAACGGAGCTGTGCTAGGCCTGTGCCAGAGGGAAGCCTAGCCAGTGCAGAAACCCGATAGTGAGTGTCGGAGGCAAGGCGAGGAGCAGAGTGGGGGCAGAGGAACCATACCGGTTCACCCCAGGAATCAACCCGGACACCGGAGTCCGAATCTGCAAGGGTCCAGTTAGCCCAGCAGAAAAAGCACCGGAAAACCAGAAGACTTCTGCCTTCAGGGGCACTTGTAGCACAGCAACCAGGAGAGCCAGGAACCGCAGGAGAGATAGCGGCAGCCAGCAGAAGGTTCTCACCGCCTGCAATACAAGTACAAGTGAGGAGTCACAGAGGAGGTCAGGCCAGGTATCAGACAGGTCAGGACCTAGACACACAAACAGGGACAAGGAGGCCTCATAACTCACTGTGTGTGGAAATCCTGAAGTGCCTCCCAACCACCTGGAGCGTACCCTGGACAGTGCCTGCCATAACATCAGTAAAATGTACGGAAACGACTTCCTGTGTGTGTCAGTTATTCCAGCCCCTGCCACTGTCCAACACATAGACTGCACCAGTATCCCGCCTGCAGAGCCACCTCCCTGTGTGAAGTCCCAACTCTACCACACTGCCCCTTCCCCGGGGACCCCGATCCACCTACAGGGAGCGTTATCATCTGGCTGCTCATTCATCATCCCCGGAGGTCTGCAGCAGCGCCAGTGCCATCACCGGACACCGTAGGTGGCATCACGAGACTTTATTTTATTTTATATTTTTCCCTTTTTGCTTTGCCATTTTTCAGCGACCACCAGGGCCACGGCTCGGGCAAGCCACCCATAACATCCCCACTTTAACCGCCCGAGACTAGGTACCCAAGGGGCCATGGGGTGGGTCAATCGCAGTGAGTAAGGGAGAGAGACGAACAGAAGACGACACAGGGCAAGTTGTCGTGACTGAAAGAAATCCTAGGGGCACCAGGAGTTACGGAGCGCCCGAATCTGGACCCGGTACTACCGACCAGAAGGGTCTGGTCCCGTACAGAGAAGCGGCTCTGGACATGGTGCGGGAATTTAACCCCGAACAGTTAAACCGGAGTCCCTGAGCTTCTGCAGGAAGCTGCGGCCAAAGTCCCAGCGTATACCTCAAAAAGGCACACTGAACTAGGGTCAGGGGACCTAAAGGAAAGTCACCCACAAAAGGCCCGCGGAAAGCTGGCTCGAGGCTCTGCGCGCGTTGTGAGGAGAAGTTGAACGCAGTGAAGGGACTGGTAGGGAACGGCAGGATCACCACCGAGAGTCCTGAGGAAATCATCCCGCTTCCCTGGTGACTACCCAGGCCAGAAAGACCCGAAAGACAGTGTAACCAGTCTTCCTGCCTAAAGAGCTGCAAGTAAAACCTGATCAGAGTTAATGACTGGTGTGACAAAGAAAAAGGCCATGTGGTAATCTGCCTCCCTGTGTAAAAACTACTTCAACTGCCCCGGGGATCCTGCTCCACCTACGAGGAGCGTAATCATCTGACTGCCCTACCATCACCCCGGAGGTTTGATGCGCAGCTCCAGTAACCATACCGGAACCGTAGGTGGCCTCACAAACTACTTTTATTTTTACTGACTTTTAGCAACCACCAGGGCCACGGGATCGGCCACAGGCCCCTGTGACGTCACTCATGAATCAACCCGGAACAGAGTACCCCACGGTCCTAGGGCGGGTCAGCAGCAAGATAAGGACCCATCAGAGGCAGCTTTATCACACAGTACTCACCCTGGGAAAGCTGTAGTACCGATTTAGGAGGCTGTCTGGGGTCACCATCTGGAGTTCCAGAGCGCTGACTGGGCTGGAGAACACCCCCCCCACCCCGGAGTGGAGACCTAAGGCTGCGTCAGAGTCTTTCTCTTGCATCGTCTGCAGTGAGTCCAGTTTGTTTGCAATACCTTGGGAGTACAGGACACCGACCAGCCACTCCACCGCCCTCTATATGGCCTCCTGGAACCGGAGTTTCAAAGGCGCCACCATGTTGGAATCGACTGAGCATTTGTGACGTCACTTCTGGTTTTCTGGCCCGGAACCGGACGTAGCCCAGAAGGTGCGAAATTTGATTACAGGAGCCGGCTTTTGATCATCACCTGGGTGCACAGCATGACAGGGCAGGAGCTGTACACGTGTGCTGCCACAGGCGATGCAGGTGCCGAGGTATGACCGCTTCTGGTCCTCTGCTAGGTCTCGCGCCCGCCACCGCAAGGGGGTACACTGGGGAGGCGCATCTGGACCTGAGATCCGAGGCCACAGCCAGGTAAGCCGCTCTTCCAGCCCACGGGTCAGGACCAGGGAACCAGGATCTATTCATCAGTTCAGAGGTTTCCCTCTCCAGGACAGGAAACCAATCTGAGGCAGAGAGGAGAGGCGGCCCTTTTTATTTCAGGGATTTCCTGCCCTGGATAGGCGGAACCTATCTCTCAGGTGGTGCTATCATGGCGATGATGGAAAAACAGATCAGATCGCTGACGACATTGACGCGTGTGACGGCCCCATTAGAGATGGGAGAAGGTGTGCGATCCCTCTCCCAATACTCTATGTTCCTGAGAATAAAGCTGTGTTATCACTTTTACAACACGGTGAACGGTGTAAAGAAGAAACAAAAGAAAACATTTCCTAAATTGCTGTTACTTTTAGATTCTGCATCACAAAAAGCAGAATAGAAAGATAGTCAAAAATATTATGTGGCCTAAAATTGTACCAATAAAAACTTCATCTCATAAGACAAAAAAGCAAGCTCTCACATGACTCTTTCGGCTGAAAAAAAAACAAAAAAACTATAGCTTTCAAAAATCAGTGATGCAAAAATCCTTTATTTTGTAAAAGTACCCAGACCTAAAAAAACCCCTATCAATCTGGTATTGCTGTGATCATACCGACCTCAGGAAAAAAGTCGCTGAATCTCTTACACCGCAAGGTGGATGATTTAAAAATAGTAATAAGGCAAATTCTTCAACTGCTGCTGATGCGTTTATTTTGTCTGCCAAAGATTATAGCCAAACCTAAAAGCAATTCAAGAATGCGCACATAGGGTAATACCTTCTTTTATAAGGCTAAAATATGTGTAAAGAGGGAGCTGCTCACCTGATGCAGTTGTGAGAACCCACAACTGGTAATGATCGCTCATCTATGAGTGGTTTGCTGCAGGACCGTACTTCCACAGGTCACCGTGGTTCAATCAGCTTATAGGACAAAGTACCGTGGGTCTGCGCTGCCACTTCAATTAATGGAGATAAAAAACCAGCCACACGGGAATGTCTGGATCAAACAGGATTCTTCTTTTCTTCCCTGAGGAAACATGTTGGACAAATAAAGAAGAATCCTGTTTGATCCAGACATTCCCGTGTGGCTGGTTTTTTTATCGCCATTAATTGAAGTGGCAGCGCAGACCCACGGTACTTTGTCCTACAAGCAGAAAGATTGTAGCCAGGCGCGGCTCACAGTAATCCTACACTCTACGCTGAGCACCCACACCAGCAATTACATGTAAATTCTGAAATGTGATTCAGACAAAATTCCCAACAGAAAATTCACGAGACAGAGGTAGTCACTTTGAACTTCCACTTGGTCCGGTGGGGTCCATCTTTTTATGCGTGCACAAAAATGCGTTCAACCACAATTTTCTGCACCTTTGAAAAGACAGACAACACTGAACAGAGGCCAAACAGAGTCCAGATTAACTCTGCTGCCTCATTAATAAATGGATCTGTGGCACCCCAAAGGTTAATGTGCCACAGTAACATCACACGGGTTGCCTTCCCACACAACACTAGACACTACACTAGCACCTCTGGGCCAGGAGGGGGAGCTAAACCAGCTCCCTTATATACTTCGGGTCAAGAAGAAGTAGTTAGTTCAGTACGTAGCAGTACTGTGAAGAGTCCAGTTCCTGGGAGAACTGAGAGAGACTGTAGTGTAAAGGAGCTGCGTCAGGCTTCTCTACAGTCTGCTCATCGATTCCAGGCCTAGCCAGGGTCTGAGGGAAGGAGTACAGAAGACAAAGGAACACATCTGGGAGACTGAGTGATATCACCACTCGCCCCGGAGGAGCGCACAGATCGGATACCGGATCCGAAACTGTGACTGACACACACAGCATAGTAAATACCGGGATAGTGGAGGTTGTATATCGACACTGTACCTGAGCGAAGCAACACAGCGGGGTCAGAAGCACAAGGAAGACTCAAGTTGCCTAGCCAAAGGGGTACCTGTGAGGAGAGACAGTGCCAGCAGCTCAGCTAGAAGCAGCAGCAGGGCCACACACACAGCGCAGCAGGAGGAAGCTGAGGACCCGGACAGGGTGGGAGCAACCCGGCCCCGGTACAGACTCCGTGGACAATTCTTTGTAAAGAACTTCTATGGTAAAGCTTTGGAAAACGTCAGAAACGTGAGTGAGTGATCCTTGTACTCAAGTCCTAGCTATTCCCACAAGCAGCCCATCTCCACTATCACCCCTTAGTGCAACATATATAACATCCATCATAGACTTTAATCACTACTGCCCCGGGGAAAGAGGCTCTAACTACGGAGAGCCGTTCCATCTAAAGCTGCCTAACATCATCCCCGGAGGTTCTGCAGCAGCGGTCACCCTGACCACAACCTGTGGGTAGTGTCACGACAAACCTTTATCTCTTGTAAATATTCCCTTTTACTTGCGGAACCCGGGACACGGTCCGGACCAGGACCTCCGTGCCATCCCCTGAGCAACCCGGTCCGGTACCGAGTACCCCGTCCCAGTGGTCTCCACAACCTGGCGGTCACGAACAGGATCTACCGTGCCCGGTAAAACGGGCATTGTGTGCCGTCATTAACGTGAAAACTGTTTTTTAAGCTGCGCCATCAGTACTGTACATTTGAAAATCTTCCAGTATACAGAGCGCGGCACGCGGGAAGAAAGGGGTTGGTACCCTGCAGTGGCGCGAATCCAGCCTCCTCCCTAGTGCTGACAACATCCGGCAGGGAAGAGAATCCCTCATGCAGCGCGGAACCTTCAAGAGACATCCGGACGGAAGCGGAAGACAGGAGGGCGAACCTTAACTAAGGGGGCACAGGATGTCGCAGCCAGCGGCACCAAGCAGCAGCAGAGCAGCCAGTGGAGCTGCAGCACCGGATCACGGAGCAGCACCCGGCGGTGCAGCGGCGCAAAGAGCAGTACCTATCATGCCGTTCCTGATGCCGTATACTCCAGGGGCAATGTGTCTGCCCCAATACTCCGGAGAGACTAATACTCTTAATGACTTTCTTATCAAGATAAAAGCTTACTATGTGATGTACCTCCTGACTGAAGCCCAACATGTAGGAATGATTATTGGACAATTAACTGGCAATGCACAGCGGAAGGTTGCATCCTGGCTGGACACAGATAAGGACACTGTAGAGCATCTAGTAGCTGGACTAAAAGCAGCATTTGAATCTACTGCTGAGACCCGGGCTAAAATGAGGTTCTTTGAATGTCAACAAAAGCCCAAGGAGAGTGCCAAAGACTATGCCTTAAATCTGCAGGAAGCACTCAAAGCCCTTAGACTAGCAGAACCTGCCTTAGCCATGGGAGCTGATAAAATGCTACTCGACCAATTCATAGAGGGCCTCCTATCCCTTTCCCACAGAGGACAGCTGAGTATGATACTTCTTCAGAATATTAACATGACATTTGCTGAATTAAAAGACAGAGCCATCCATCTGCAGCAGCTAGAGGAGCCTCGGGATCTAAAATCTGTACAGGACCCAGCAGCAACACCTCAGCAACCGACAGCATCAGTGACATCGACCATGTCAACAACTGCTGCTGAAAACAGTGAACCAATCTCTAATTAGGCCCTCAATCAAAAGCTAGATGCCCTGACAGACACTGTTATCTCAATGGCTAAAGTCATCAAGGAGCTGCAAGGATCAAAGCCTGCTCCCAAGATTGAGTTGGCGACCAGCAGAGAGGATGTCCCGTGGATGAGGCCCAGGAGATATCAAGCGACAAGAGGACGACCCAGCGACCGCTATCAACCGGATGGACAGCCCATTTGCCAACGTTGTCAGAAACCAGGTCACCTTGCCCGAGAGTGTGCTTTTAACAATGATTCTCTGGGCAGGCGGGCTGCTTCTCAGGAGTAAACTCTCAAGGTCCTTCAGCCTGGTATGACAGATTCGTGGGAGGACAGCCGGTTATCCCTATTGTGTTGGATGGCATTCCCTTTAATGCCTTGTTGGATACCGGGTCCCAAGTAACATCAATTCCATATGTCTTATACAAAAGGTACTGGGCTGATTCAGATATTACTAGTGCTCCATCTGACACTACAATGAACGTATGGGTTAGTAATGGACAATTAATACCACACGTTGGGTTCAGATAAATGACCATTCAGATTGGAAAGGTAGAATTGCAGAGCCAAGGTATTATAATTATAGATGTTGACCGGTGAGAACGTGAACCAGTAATGTTACTAGGAATGAGTGCGATTGAAAAATGTTTTTCCGAGGTAATTATTGTTTTGCAGCAGATCGAGACTGCCGGAACCGGACAGCAGGGGCTTCTGCACAAAGAGATCAAAGCCCTGATGTTGAAGCAACAGGTAGACATATCCGGAGGTTAGATCGGCAGTGTACAAGTAAGTGATCCAATACCCATTGTAATACCTCCCAAAACTGAAATGTTGGTTTGGTGTAGAGCCGCAATAGGCATTAAAGGGCAAGACTATCAAGCCCTGGTAGAACCCGTATACTCAGACAGTAGACCTACTATACTCACAGCTAGAGGAGTGGTTGAGGTACACCAGGGAAGAGTGCCATTACGCCTGCTAAACTGCGGAGAGGACGAGATCACATTACCAAAGTATGCTACCATGGCTAAATTATACACGGTTGATAATAATGCCATCACAGCCGTCGAGCCCTTGGACCCGTCAAGTCAGGCGGATCACAATGGCTCAGGGGAAAAGCTGGAGGATTGGTGCCAAAAGCTACATATGGGTACAAGTTCTACACTTTCCCATCAAAAGCATGGAGTATACCGGGTAGTGAAAGAATATGAGCAAATATTCAGCAAACACCCGTTAGACTTTGGGCAAATTAAAGGGGTAGAGCACACTATACCCACAGGTAACCATCAACCTATAAAAGAGAGGTATAGGTCATTACCACCCACTCACTTCCAAACCACCAAAGACATGCTCAAAGAAATGCAATCTGCAGGGGTAATAAGAGACAGTTGTAGCCCCTGGGCAGCACCTTTATGGCCCCTTTACACGCAGCTACAGGTGACAGGTTTTCCACAGGTAACTTACTGGTTGCAGTGAAATCATGGAGACATAGTTCTATCTTGGTGCTGTGTACAAATGGAACTATGTCTCCATGATTTCACTGCAACCAGTAAGTTACCTGTGGAAAACCTGTCTCCTGTAGCTGCGTGTAAAGGGGCCATTAGTGTTAGTTAAAAAGAAGGACAGGACCATGAGAATGTGCGTAGATTATCAGCAGATTAACCGCATCACACATAAGGACGCATACCCATTACCTAGGATTGAGGAGTCATTAGCTGCATTAAAATCTGCTAACTACTTTTCCACCCTTGATCTGACTAGTGGGTACTGGCAGGTTCCTGTGGCCGAGGCCGACAAAGAGAAGACAGCGTTTACTACGCCGATGGGCCTCTGTGAGTTCAACTGTATGCCGTTTGGACTCTGCAACGCACCCGGTACCTTTGAATGCCTGATGGAGAGCTGCCTATGACATAAGAACTTTGAAACTGTCCTCCTGTACCTAGATGACGTCATAGTCTACTCCAAGACGTATGAGCAACATCTATAAGACCTGGCAGAAGTGTTTACCTTATCCGGTTACGGCATAAAAATCAAGCCATCCAAATGTCTCCTTCTCAAGCCAAAGGTACAGTACCTAGGACATGTCGTGAGTTCAGAGGGAGTAGCACCGGATCCTGATAAAGTCACAGTGATAAGGGATTGGCCAAGACCTACAAACGTGAAAGAAGTGAGGCAATTCCTGGGCCTGGTAGGCTATTATCAAAGATTTATCAGAGGATTCATGAAGCTATCAGCTCCCCTGCAAGACATCCTGGTAGGACAGTCAAAAAGGTCTTCAACCCGTAATCCTCCTTTCCAGTGGAGTGAAGAGAAGGAAGATTCTTTCAACAAGCTGAAATGTGCACTGACGGGAGAAGAGATCCTGGCATATCCGGATTACCATCAACCATTCATTCTATACACGGATGCCAGCAACGTGGGACTGGGAGCAGTATTGTCACAGAAGCAAGGAGGCAAAGAGTGTGATATTGCCTTTGCAAGCAGGAAACTCCGGCCTACGAAAAGAAATCCTGAGAACTACAGCTCCTTCAAGTTAGAACTACTGGCAGTAGTTTGGGCTGTAACTGAACATTTCAAGCACTACCTGGCAGCTGCAGAATTCACCATCTACACGGATAACAACCCGTTGACCCACCTGGATTCAGCCAAATTAGGTGCATTAAAGCAGCGATGGACAGCCCGGCTGTCTAACTACAATTTCGTCTTCAAATATAGAGCAGGCCGCAAGAACGGGAACGCAGATTACTTATCTCGGATGCCACACCTGGAAGACATGGAAGAGGAACCGGAGGAGTTGGAAGAAATTGAACTACCGGCCTTTCATCGTTCAAAGGTAGACAAGTATCAACCCGGCATCTACCAAAGAGAACAACAGGCAAGTCTCAACCTTTTAGCACACCGTGGATGGGCTGACACCCAAGATAGTGATCCAGCTGTGAAGCTAGTGAAAAAACTGTTTGCACAACAAGGTGCATACCCTAACCAGAATGCCCCGGCGGAGACCCAACAACTCTGGAAAGAGAGAGGCAAGTTGTTCCTGTATCAAGGGAAGCTCTGCAGAAGGAATACCAACCCTAAAACGCATGAACTGGTCTGGCAGATAATCGTACCCAAGCGAGACGTCAAAATGGTCTTAGAAGCCTACCACGACAGTGCAGGTCGTTTCGGATGGAAGAAGTTGGAAGTGCTCCTAAGAGAGAGATTCTACTGGGTTGGCATGAGAAAATCAATTGAAGATTGGTGTAGAAAATGTGGCCTGTGCAACCTTAGAAGAAAAGATCAACAGAGAGCCCCACTCCAGTCCATAGTAACCAAGCAACCACTTGAGTTAGTCGCGTTGGACCACGTCAAGTTGTCACCAAGCAGGTCAGGCTATGTCAATGCCTTAACCATCTTGGACCATTACTCACGCTTCTTAGTGGTGGTACCCGTCAAGGACCTGACAGCGAAGACGGCTGCAAGAGCGTTTCAGACACATTTCTGTAGACCGCATGGTTACCTGGAACAAGTCCTTGCAGATCAAGGTCCAGCTTTTGAATCAGAGATTTTCCAGGAATTCTGCAATATGTACGGCTATAAGAAGATCCGCATGACAGCGTACCATCCCCAAACAAATAGCTTATGCGAAAAGATGACCCATATTGTAATTGACCTGTTGAAAACATTACCAGAGTCAGAAAGAAATCAAAGGCCAGATAAATTACCCAATTTGGTAGACTTATACAACCATGCTTCAGTGAGTTCTACAAACTGCACCCCAGCCTACCTTATGCGTGCAAGACCTGGTAAGCTGCCAATTGATTTAGATATGAGAATCCAATTGTGATACCCTATGTCAACAACAGTATCACCAAGTACAAGAGTGCGTAGAGAAAAATCTTCAGCAAGCTAGAGTAAGACAAGAGAGAACCTTTAACCAACGTGCTCAAGCAACTCCATTACAACCAGGTGAGCAATATCTCAAGAGAAAGAGACATGTGGCACCCTGTGCCAGGTCACCACAGACTCCCTTGGGACACTGAGGGATTTCTCACAACGAGTAACCCACTAACACACAACACCTTTCACCCCAGGTCTGTAGGGGAGCCCAACTGGTTGCCTTAAGCCAGTTCCCCTATAAATACAGGTTCTGGAGGGAAAACAGCAGAGTGTGCAGTCACTACAGAACTGTGAAGAGCTGAGTGAGCTGAACTGGTAGTGGAGCCGTGCTAGGCCCATACCAGCAACCACCTGAGACAGTGGTAGACCCGCAGAGTAGGAGTCGAAGGCAGAGGAGAGAAACTTGCTACAAGAAGGGGGCAGAAGAGTCATACAGATTCATCCCATTAGAGTTCCGGTTACTGGGACCGAGCTGCAGGGACAGAGAGAATAGGCCCAGCAGAGAAGCCAGCACCACAAGGAGGTTTAGCTTCCAGGACGCCCGCAGCACCAACAATTGAGAGCCAGGGACCGTGAGCCAGGATCCATATGGGAACCCAATAGAGAGCCCTCAGTGTAGCAACCCGGGTGTAGAGAATCACAGAGAGAGAGAAGCGACGGTCTGGTTTGGTTCCATGCCTGCCAGACTCCAAACAGAGCAACTGAGACAAGGAGGCCTACAACCCTACTCGCTGTGGAGATCCTAAGGTGTTTCCCTCAACTCTGATGAGTGTACCAGTACAGAACACCAGTAAAGGTACCAAAAGACTTTTATGTGTGCGTGTCCCTCCTTCCATCTGCACCACACTGACCGCGCTCCCCTACTCCCACCTTGCACAGAAAGATTGTGCTGCCCTATTACCCTCAATACAACTTACAGCCCCGGGGACCCCCACTCATCCTGTAGGGAGCGGTTCCACCTTGCTGCCGCCCATCACCCCGGAGGCCCAAGCAGCGCCGGTGCCATCACCGGAACCCTACAGGTGGTGTCACAACAGACATTTTTATTATTTTCTTTCCTTCTCATTTTTCATCTGCATCCCCCGGGCCCATGGCCTCAGGCACCGCTACCCGTGACTTCTCCTCCAGACCGCGTCTGAGTGATCCGAGTACCCCCAGGGCCTGGGCTGGATAGGTTCTGGCATCACGAACAGGATACCATGCCCGGTATAACTGGGTACTGTGCGCCATTTATTGACTGTGATTGTGAACAGTAAATTTGAACTGCCATTGCTTCACACAGAGCTGGAAAGGAAGGGGGCGTTACAGTGCAAGGGCGTGAAGATAGGCCCCACCCCATGCTCTGACGAGATCCGCCTTACGCAGCAGTCAGATCCGGAAACTCCCGAGGTGCTCCACTCCCCGACCGCCGAGCCGACTACTTCCGTTGATTTAAAAGAGACTGGCAGCGATTAACTAGGGGGGAGCGAGAATGAGTGCCCCAGACTCCAACAACGCAGTAGCCCCGATTGTGAGCCAGCCTGCTGCCGTGGCAGGAGCCCCGTACGGACAGCTCGTAGTCGTCAATCCACCTGGCGGTGCCATGCCGCCACAGACACCTGCACCAGTAGCTCCGATGATGCCCATATCTCTGCCGTACGTCCCAAATGCAGCCTGGTTACCCAAGTACAACGGCAAGCCAGGCGCCCTAGATGCGTTCCAGAGGAAGATATGCACCTTGCTGGACATGTACGCGATGACCGGTAAGCAGAGAGCATCAGTAGTGATGGGACAGTTAACAGGTGCAGCAGAGCTGGAAACCCGAAACTGGTCTGTAGAAGATCAAGGAGTCTGTTGACCGAATATTTGCAAAGCTAAAGAGAGTTTTTGATCATCATACTGAATCTGAATTAAGACTGTTGTTTTACCATTGCAAGCAAGGGGCACAGGAAAGTGTCCTAGATTATTCCCTACGCCTGCAAGAAGCACTGAGGCTCCTTAAACAAGCCGATCCCGGTGGCGTTCGTGATGAACATAAATCGCTTGAACAATTTGTAATGGGCCTCAAGTTACCCAATGACAGGAAACAAGCACGCTGGTGGGCTCTTCAAAACCCTGATGCAGAGTTTGCTACGCTAAAAGAATGAACTGTTAGGGGACAGCAGCTCCCGGCCGTGCCAGACTTAACCCACAGCCGCAATGGACTAAAACCCCTTCTTCACCAGAAGCACCTTCCTTATCCCCAGCAGTAGAAACCAGTATGCAGGCTGTGACCCCTGACCGGTTTGACAGTCTGTGTTCGGAGGTGCGCCAGCTGACCAAAGAGGTGGCTAAGCTCCGAGGTGCTAGGCAACCCAAGACAGAAGCAAGGCCATCAGACAAGATCCAGCTCGCTGACAGCCCCGACGACGTCCCATGGATGAAGAGGACACCACCGCTTCGAGGGAGGACCACAGATCGCTACAGTGCCGATGGACAGCCCATCTGTCGCAAGTGCAACAAAGAAGGACACATCTACCGTTCTGACCTTTAAACGAGCAGCCCTTGGGACCAGAGGGCCAACCACAGGAGTAGACAGTCCAGGCCGTCCAGCTGGGAGCGCAGGTACGTGGGAGATCGTCCGTACCTGTCCATCATCATCGACGGCACCGCTACCACTGCATTGGTAGATACAAGATCCCAAGTGACCACCATCCCAAGTATCCTTTACAAACGGTTCTGGTCTGAGATAAAACTGGAACCCCCAAACCCTGACTTGAACATTGTAGCAACTAATGGGTTGCCTGTCATGATAGAAGGGCAGTGGGAGGCAACAGTAAAGGTGGGGAGTTTACAGTTAAAGAACCAGGGACTCATAGTGGTTCAGGACAAATCAAATGAGCGGGATCCACATGTGATATTGGGTACCAATGTGATGGTTAATTGTCTAGATGAAGTGCTGTTTTTTCTCCAACAGAGTGCAGATACCGCTAAGCCAGGAGAGAGGAGAGCTCTTCAGAAGGAGATCCGAGCTCTCGTGTATCAGCAGCAGGTATCAATGTCTAATGGTGAAATTGGTAGCGTACGTGTCACAGACCCAATTCCTATTGTAGTGCCACCAAGTAGTGAAATGATGATCTGGTGTCGGGCAGCAGTAGGCCTCAGAGGGCAGGACTACCAGGCAGTAGTGGAGCCGGTGGTGTCTGACAGTAGTCCTACACTTCTGACAGCCAGGGGGGTGGTTGATGTACGAAAAGGAAGGGTCCCTGTACGTGTACTAAACTATGGTGATGATGAAGTAAAACTGCCAAGGTATTCCACTGTTACAAAACTGTACCATGTAGATAACAACTCGATACATGAAGCTGAATCACCAGCTCAGACAGTGTCAGACGAACCCCATGATTCCAAGAACCAGCTAGATAAATCGTATCAGGAGCTCAGTATAGGAACTGACAACACATCTTCTCACCAGAAAAATGGAGTTTATCAGGTAGTTCGGGAATACAAACAAGTGTTTAGCAAGCATCCACTTGATTTTGGGAGGATTAAAGGGGTACAATATCATATACCCACAGGTAACATCCACCCATTAAGGAAAGATACAGGCCTATACCACCACCACACTACCAGAAAGCATAAGAAATGCTACAGGACATGAAGAATGCAGGGGTTATCAGAGATAGTTGTAGCCCCTAAGCACTGCCACTGGTCCTGGTTAAAAAGAAAGATGGTAGTATGAGGATGTGCGTAGATTATAGGCAGATCAACAGAGTAACACACAAGGATGCATACCCGTTACCACGCATAGAAGAGTCACTAGCTGCATTAAAGTCTGCCTATTACTTTTCAACTTTGGATTTACTAGTGGGTACTGGCAGGTCTCCGTTGCAGAAGAAGAATGTGAATAAACAGCCTTCACGACACCAAGGGGTTATGCGAATTCAACAGCATGCCATTCGGGTTATGCAATGCACCAGGAACATTCCAGAGGCTGATGGAGTGTTGCCTAGGCCACAGAAACTTCGAGAATGTGCTGCTGTACCTAGATGACATCATAGTGTACTCCAAGACCAATGAAGATCACCTGCAACACCTGAGTGAAGTGTTTGAATCGTTGTCCAAGTATGGTATGAAGTTGAAACCGTCAAAGTGTCACTTGTTAAAACCCAAAGTACAGTACCTGGGACATGTGGTCAGTGCAGAAGGCGTAGCACCCGACCCGGACAAGGTTACAGTCGTCCAGAACTGGCCAGCGCCAACCACCTTCAGAGAGGTACGTCAATTCTTGGGACTGGTTGGGTACTAAGGAGGTTTATCAAAGGCTACACAAAGATGGCAGCGCCCATGCAAGATCTCCTGGTAGGTCAATCAAAGAAAGGCAAGATCAGAGGCCCTCCATTCCGGTGGGGACCAGAACAAGAACAGTCTTTCCAAAAGCTGAAAGATGCCCTAACTGGAGAAGAGATCTTGACCTACCCTGATTACAATCTACCGTTCCTGTTATACACAGATGCAAGCAATGAAGGCTTGGGAGCAGTCTTGGCTCAGAAACAGCAAGGCAAAGAAAAGGTGATAGCCTACGCCAGCAGAAAACTCCGTCCAACAGAGAGGAACCCGGATAATTACAGCTCTTTCAAGTTGGAGTTCCTAGCCTTAGTCTGGGCGATCACAGAACGGTTGAAGCATTACCTGGCGTCCTCCAAGTTCACTGCTTTTACTGACAACAACCCTCTAACTCATTTAGAGACTGCAAAATTGGGAGCCATGGAGCAGCGTTGGATGGCAAGATTGTCAAACTACGACTTCACTGTCAAGTACCGGGCAGGTCATAAGAATGGCAACGCTGATGCCCTATCCAGAATGCCTAATCTACCAGATGAAGGAGAAGACGTAGATGAACTAGAAGAGGTAGAGTTACCAGCTTTCCACCGTCCAAGTACAGCCTCATGTCATCAGGCAAGTCAAAGGCGTCAAGAGAGAACAGTGAACCCGTTATCTCACCATAACTGGAAAAGACTCAGGACAGTGATCCAACTGTCAGTTTGATTAAGGAACTAATCTCCATAGAACACTCCTGTCTGAGTCCAGATGCTACGCAAGATGGCAAACCCTATGGAAAGAAAAGGGAAGATTGTTCGTCTATCAAGGGAAACTGTGCAGGTGTCACCTCAATCCCAGAACCCATGAACTTATCTGGCAAATAGTTGTCCCAAAAAGAGATGTCCAGATGATACTAGAAGCGTATCACAATGACGCAGGGGACTTTGGTTGGAAGAAACTGGAGATGTTGTTAAAAGACTGTTTCTACTGGGTCGGCATGAGAAGTTCTATTGAAAAGTGGTTTAAGAACTGTGAACCGTGTCACCTTAGAAGGAAAGACCAACAAAGTCAGAAAGCTCCGCTACAGCCAATCATTACCAAGAAACCTCTTGAAATCGTGGCCCTAGATCATGTAAAGCTAACATCTAGCAGAACAGGGTATACCTATGCACTTACAATGGTTGATCACTACTCAAGATTCCTAGTTGTCGCACCAGTTAAAGACTTAACTGCAGAAGTAGCAGCCAAGACCTTTCAGAGTCATTTTTGTCGACCACACGGGTTCCAGATCAAGTATTGACAGATCAAGGTCCAGCATTTGAGTCAGAACTATTCCACGCATTCTAAGGATTGTATGGGTGTAAGAAAATAAGAACCACACCATATCATCCGCAAACAAATGGTCTGTGCGAGAAAATGAACAACATTGTCATTGATATGTTAAAGACTTTACCACTTGACAAAAGAAATCAGTGGCCAGAAAAGTTACCTGACTTAGTGGATATCTACAACCACATCCCTGTCAGTTCTACCAGCTACGCACCAGCATAACTAATGCGAGCAAGACCTGGAAAACTCCCAATTGACTTGGAGATGGGAACAGTAGAACCAACCCAAGACGCTTCAGATGAAGATTGGAATTATCACCGTCAAGAAAGGTCAGGAATGTGTTGAGAAGAACTTAGATCAAAGCAAAAGTAAGCAAGAACATGACTTCAACAAACACGCCTCAGTAGAACCCTTAACACCAGGTTAACTAGTTCTCAAAAAAAAAGAAGGAATAACAAACTAGATGACCATTGAGAATCAGAGCCATATACGGTCATGCAATCCAATTTTGATAATTCAAAGACTTGCGTAATTAGCCGAGATGAAGGAAGAATAGCCTCAACAGTATTAAGAGATCATCTAAAGAGATGCCCTGATCAATTAAAACCGCAAAAAGTAACTTATCCCTTATCAGCAGCTGAAGAACCAAAAGAAAAAGTGATTCATACTGAAATTGGAGATCTACCAGAAGACTGGCCTCAATACAATGGAGCAGTCATAATACCAGTCATTTCATTCTATCAACCTGTGGAAAATCAAGTCCCAATCCAACCTGTAGAAGAATCAGAACCAATACCAGAATCAGGAAGACCAGAAGAACCGGTTCAATTGCAAGAAGTGCAGCCTGTTGTACCGGAACCAGAGATTCCTGCAATCGGTGAACCTGCTAGTCTTACAGTAAGACCAAGAATTCGCAGACAGCTACCTGCATTACCACCTCAAAGAGAAGTTAGTACACATGCAACACTTAGTCCACGTAGGTCATGTTGTAGTACCCAAGTACAGGCCCCATCTAGATATGGAAAGTGGGTGTAAAATGTAAAGTAACATAGTAGCTAGTAACTAAATGTAAATAGTGACTTTAGTCTGCAAATGTGAATAGTAGTATATAGAAGGGTGGAGGAACTGGGCACAGCCCCAAGCATATCAAGTTGGGAATAGAAAGTGCCTGGGGTAGAGAAAGTAGGTAAGACCCGGCCTCCTAAGCAGAGACACCTATAGGGAAATTGTGTAAAGTATGAAGTGTGTTCACCCGTAAATGTGTTTAAAGCCATCAGAGACTTTACTGCTGGACTTTACCCTTTTCCCGTTTGTTTGAACCCGGACTACAGTCACAGGACTAGTGTGGCTAAAAACTACTTTTTTTCCTTGTTCAAGCCTGCGGCAGATGGACTAGTGCCGCAAGGACTGCTTTTTCATATCTACCTTTTTTCAGTGATTTTTGTATGTTTTGAGTCTAAGAGTCTATAAATACCTGTTAATGTATATAAATATGTGTGTATTGTAACATAAACTTATGCTCAGTCCGGGAGAACTGAGCTTAACTAGGGGGGAATGTGGCACCCTGTGCCAGGTCACCACAGACTCCCTTGGGACACTGAGGGTTTCTCACAGCGAGTAACCCACTAACACACAAAACCTTTCACCCCAGGCCTGTAGGGGGAGCCCAACTGGTTGCCTTAAGCCAGTTCCCCCTAATACAGGTTCTGGAGGGAAAACAGCAGAGTGTGCAGTCACTACAGAACTGTGAAGAGCTGAGTGAGCTGAGCTGGTACTGGAGCCGTGCTAGGCCCATACCAGCAACCACCAGAGAGGCTGAGACAGTGGTAGACCCGCAGAGTAGGGGTCGAAGGCAGAGGAGAGAAACTTGCTACAAGAAGGGGGCAGAAGAGTCATACAGATTCATCCCATTAGAGTTCCGGTTACTAGGACCGAGCTGCAGGGACAGAGAGAATAGGCCCAGCAGAGAAGCCAGCACCACAAGGAGGTTTAGCCTTTAGGACGCCCGCAGCACCAACAATTGAGTGCCAGGGATCGTGAGCCAGGATCCATACGGAACCCAATAGAGAGCCCTCAGTGCAGCAACCCGGGTGTGGAGAATCACAGAGAGAGAGAAGCAACGGTCTGGTCGGGTTCCATGCCTGCCAGACTCCAAACAGATCAACTGAGACAAGGAGGCCTACAACCCTACTCTCTGTGAGATCCTAAGGTGTTTCCCTCAAATCCGGATGAGTTTACCAGTACAGAACACCAGTAAAGGTACCAAAAGACTTTTATGTGTGCGTGTCCTTCCTTCTATCTCCACCACACTGACCGCGCTCCCCTACTCCCACCTTGCACAGAAACGACTGTGCTGCCCTATTACCCTCAATACAACTTACAGCCCCGGGGACCCCCACTCGTCCTGTATGGAGCGGCTCCACCTTGTTGCCACCCATCACCCCGGAGGCCCAAGCAGCGACAGTGCCATCACTGGAAGCCTACAGTGGCGTCACGACAGACATTTTTATTATTTTCTTTCCACTCATTTTTTATCTGCATCCCCCAGGCCCACGGCCTCAGGCACCGCTACCCGTGACTTCCCCTCCAGACCGCGCCTGAGTGATCCGAGTATCCCCAGGGCCTGGGCTGGACAGATTCACTAACAAATTGGATAATCAGTGGGAAACCACCCTATACACAGTCTTGCCATCTAACTTAGACAATGCTAAAATGTGTCTAATAAGTAAAGACGAAGGAAGAACTTCAGCAGTTGTGTCTAGAAACCATCTCAAACCGTGTCCTGAAACCCTGAAGACACCTGAAGTAACGGTACCCGTAAAGGTCCAACCTGTCAAAGAAAAAGAGGTATTCCATACAGTTCTAGGAGATTTCCCGAAAACATGGCCAAATTACTACGGAGCAGTTGTAGTACCAATGATTGCTTTCCCTCCAATTCTTGAACCAACACCAGAACCCGTGTTACCAGAAGAAGTCCAAAGACCTGAAGAACTGGAAGTAGAACCCGTAGACTGTAGAAGCAAATGTTCTAAGCAGGTCACGGACAGACAAGACGTCCGTTAGCCCGATCCTCCTTTCGCAAATGATTTTAATTGTTCATATTCTAGCCAGGGAATCACCAGGTCGGGGAACTCTCCTTCAAAGCTCCAAGGGAAGGGAAGCCACCCTCCATCCCAATCTGACCCATGCGTATGTCCGAGCTAACATGCCAGCCCATAAACCTGTCCCAGTATCTGCCTGGGGGAAAGTCTGGATTCCTAAAAACTGGTGCTAATGGGTTGAGGGAGCTGATCAGACCCTTCTTCTGCTTCACACCATCCCAAAGCCGCAAGGCCTCTTGTGCTAAAAAACCCGTGGGTCCGCCATCTCTCCCAAGGTGCCAGCCATATCTCTTATCCATGGGAGATAATGTAGTGGGACGTTGTATGCTTCCTGTTCCAAGCGCACCCATTGTTTAGAATGATGTCGGAACTGCCAATCGAACAAGTGAACTAGCAGAGATGCCTGGTGGTAAGTTTGCAGGTAAGGGAGGCCCGCCCCACCCCTAGTTTTAGGCGCAGTCAGAAGTTTATATTTTAGTCGGGGCTCGGACTTCCTCCAAATAAATCTAATCAGGGCCGATCTGACAGTTTGGAAGAATGTTCTCTTAGGGATGATCAGAAAAGCCTGAAACACATAGAGGAACCTAGGAAGGATGTCCATCTTAAATGCGTTCATTCAGCCGAACCAAGAGACATTCCTCTGACTATAGTCCTGTAAATTTTTCAGGGCCTTATCCAGGAGGGGTAGATAATTAAGTTTGTATAGATCTGTCACGTCGGTTGGGACTTGTATTCCTAAGTATTGAATGGCACTAGATTGCCAACGAAAAGGGAAATTCCCTTTAACTCTCTCCACTTCCTCCTCCCCCAGGGATATATTAGGGGCTTCGGATTTATGGTAGTTTATTTTGAAGTTACTGACCTCACAAAATTTAGCAAACTCAGACATCAGCGATGGAAGCGTAATATGTGGTTGGGATATGTACAGAAGGAGATCATCAGCGTATAGAGAAGTATAGAGCGGCCCACCTCTAGGCCTTGTACACTGGGGTTCCTCCTAATCGCCACGGCCAGAAGCTCCATAACCACTGTATAGAGGAGGGGCGACAAAGGGAAACCCAGCCATGTGCCGTTGCCTATAAGAATAGGGTCTGAGACTGCACCGTTGATTCTGACTCGTGTGGAAGGGCTGGAATATAAGGCTGCGATCCTGTGAAGAAAGTGGTCACCCAAACCTATCTGCCTGAGGGCCAAAAACATAAAACCCCAGTGTACACGGTCAAAGGCCTTCTCAGCGTCTATGGACACTAAACCCAGTGGTGTGACCACTAACATAAGAGTTTTGCCAATGCCATCTCTCGCCTTCCTCCCCTGTACAAAACCCACTTGGTCCGTATGAATAACTGAGGGCAAAAGAGGTGCCAACCCGTTGGCCAGTATTTTCGCGTAGAGTTAACGTCCAAATTAATAAGGGATATCGGGTGGCAGTTGGTCACTACGGTGGGGTCTTTACCTGCCTTTGGCAGAACTGTGATAAAGGCATCCAACGATTGCGGGACAAAGGGGCTATCGGTCGTGATCGAGTTAAAGACTTTCGTAAGGAAAGGTCCGAGCTGTGTACAGAACTGTTTATAAAAATGTGGGGAGAAGCCGTTTGGGCCGGGACTTTTCCCCACAGGATATTTTGGATCGCCTCCTCTACCTCAGTTGTTGTGAAGTCCTCTTCTAGCTGTGTCGCTAAATTTGCATCTAAAGTCGGGAGGGCGGTGTCTCCAATATAATCGTCTATACAGGAGTGAAAGTCAGACGGTGTATGCGCCAAGCAGTCTCCATTGATATTATACAAGGTTTGATAATATCGTCTCATCAGGTCAAGTATTTCAGTCGGGTTTGATGTTTTGTGGCCGGTCCGATTCTGAAGGGAAGGAATAGAGGTAGTCTGGCCCCGAGGGTGAAAAAAGAGAGCCAACAGGCGACCATATTTGTTTGCATGGCTATATAGGATACTCTTAAAATGATCCCGATATTGAAGTGATTTTTCATTCAGGAGAGATTTCAAATCGTATCTGCATTTAATCAGTTCCATTTGCACCTCCGTGAACAGGTCTGATTTATGTGTCGCCTCCAGGACACATAGGATAGGTTGATCCATGAAGTCATCCGATGACATGTCATTCTGTGATTGGTCAGTCTTCCTCTGGACTCCAGCTTCTTCCAGGAACAGGATGTAGTCATAGATCCAGTCACCATCTTGCACAGCATGGCATGGTGTGGTGAAACAGGAAATGGCAGCCATGTAAACCAAAGCTTATGCAATGTAAAATACACTCTATGGATCGTTTCTCTCCACCCCTTATGTCTTAAGGTTAATTATTTGATCCTATGGCTCTCCTCAACAGTCCCCCCTAAATACTTTATTAACCAGTCCCTACTAGAGCCTATCACATGTGTCCAATGTCCCTCCAACTCTTTTGTGCTGCCCTTTAGATGAGAAATGCTAACCATTAGACCCCCCTTGGTGCAGATTCCGCATATATAAACTAGTTGATGTCTCTACCCTACCTATCATAAATCAGAGGAATGGGGGACCGCCTACTTGGGGACGGTAAAAGACTGTAGAGGGTCTAGCTGTTCTATGTCTACAGAATAACTAAACTCTTTAGCTAGGAAAATGGACATTGATGTTTCTACTCCTTTCTCAATCATCTTCCTTACACAGGGAAGGACACAACAAACAATAATAGCTGCAATAATTAAGATGATAAGGATAACAATGCCTCTCTGAGCCAGCCATCTCTGCCATCACTTCATCTATGGAAAGTATTGATCTCAGGGTCTTATACACCTGAATTCCTTTTTAATTATTTTTGTAGAGAATTCAGTTCCATTATGGCTACTGTAACCTTCCCGGTGGGACCTGTATTATCTGGAATATACGTACAATTTTACAAACACCTCCTTACTTTGCTAATAACATGTCGAGGACCATTCTGTTATGGAACACCATTATCGATGTAGGGCCTAGTTGGTCTGCTAAACCTTGAAGGGCTTCTGTAGTGTACCGTATATACTCGCGTATAAGCCGAGTTTTTCAGCCCAAAAATTGGGCTGAAAAGTCCCCCCCTCGGCTTATGCGCGAGTCACTGTATACTGTATACACTGTATACAGTGTATACAGTATACAGGCCCGCCCCCATCAGTATACAGGCCCCCCCCTTGCTGCACAAACCTGTAAAGGAAGAGATTAGTATACTTATCACTGTCCCGCTGCCGCTGTCCCGCCGCCGTCATCGCGCTCCTCCGTCTTCATCCGTCTTCTTCCGGCTTCCTCCGGTCGGCGCAGGCAATGACGTCATTGTCTGCGCGCCAGAGGGAAGCCGGAAGACGCTGGTGAGACGGAGGAGCGCGATGACGGCGCGGGACAGTGATAAGTATACTAATCTCTTCCTTTACGGGATTGTGCACCAAGGGGGGGCCCTGTATACTGATGGGGGGGCTGTATACACCTCTGGGGCTGCTGTATACTACCTCTGGGGCTGCTGTATATACCACTGGGGCTGTATATAGTACCACTGGGGCTGCTGTATATACCTCTGGGGCTGTATATACCTCTGGGGCTGCTGTATACTACCACTGGGCTGCTGTATACTACCACTGGGGCTGTATATACCTTTGGGGCTGCTGTATACTACCTCTGGGGCTGTGTATATACCTCTGGGGCTGCTGTATACTACCTCTGGAGCTGCTGTATACTACCTCTGGGGCTGCTGTATACTACCTCTGGGGCTGCTGTATACTACCACTGGGCTGCTGTATACACCTCTGGGGCTGCTGTATACTACCACTGGGGCTGCTGTATACTACCACTGGGGCTGCTGTATACTAACCACTGGGGCCGCTGCTGTATATACCACTGGGGCTGCTGCTGTATATACCACTGGGTTGCTGCTGTATACTACCACTGGGGCTGCTGTATATACCTCTGGTGCAGCTGTATACCACACTGCTGGGGGCTGTATACCTGTGCTGGGGTCCACCCTCGGCTTATACACAAGTCAATAGGTTTTCCCAGGTTTTGGGGGCAAAAGTAGGGGGGTCGGCTTATACACGGGTCGGCTTATACACGAGTATATACGGTAATTGACGAATCTCTGTTAATCATAATAGATGTAATTGATCTAGACTATATTCTTACTTATTGCCACTAGGGTGAGATAAATGATTTAAAACCTGCTTTAACTTGATCTCTGGCTTCATGTGATACCCTTTTCTTATGAACAATTCTGGGTACATCAGGAGGTATATAGGATCGCGCTATCTGCGCCCTCGGGCCTTTCCTACTTGCTTCCACCTCTGTTCCCTACCTGGATACCCAGAATTGTATCACAACACTCATGGATGGATCTTTCTCTCTCAGGGCCATACTCTACCACCAGGGATTATTTGATAACGTTTTCCTTTACACATAAACCCGATTACCTTTAAAATAACATGAAATAATTTAAAATAGCGCTTTTACGGCTACACGTACAAGTTAATAGAGTGATATCAGTTATATGCTGTGTTATCTACCCTTGAACTGATTAATTGATCAGGAAAGTGAATGTTTCTCCCACTCCGAGTCCTCGTTTATATCATGTTCCTGTAACGATTTCTGCTTTAGTTTGGATATTTCCTATATATCAGACATAATGTGAAGTTAGACTGTCCCAAAAATGACCTTATATCACTATGGGGTGTAGATGACTATCATTATCGGAGACCATCATTCTGCTGGTGGTGAGTCTCCAACAGCTGCCGCGTCCAGATGGGTTTTCCCTCTATCTCCAATGAAGTTGCTGTAATTTTGAGAAACTGGATCGGCCATTTAATCTTGGCTCACGGCTCTTTCTTGCATCTTTTCAGGATTAACTGGTCTCCTGACATGAGATCATGCACTCCTGACAATGATCTAGGATCTGAATTTGAAGAACACATCTGTTTACAGTCAATTATATAAGGCTTATACATCGCTGGTCAAGACTTCATGCCATCTCTAAAGTATCTGTGAGAAATAAGTCACAAGCTCTGATGAATATTGATTTTAATTCTCTTATTCGGAGATAGCAATGCAGTGTTTAACCTTTTTTCCGACTGGATACTCATATCACTGATGCTGATACTGCAGCAGCTATGTATTGACCTGCAGGTCTTATGGTACCTTTACACGCCACTACCGAGGGTAGCAACAGGTAGGCACCGTACACGCGCGCGTTTTCAACGGTTCCTAACGGTACCTGATGCCACTATTACACGCCACCACATGGTGCTCCACAGAAGGTATTTTCGTTCCCCAGAAGTGCCGACGGGTGCCGCAGGTTACCTTCTGTGGAGCACCTTCCCTGATTTACACGCCGCTACCACAAGGGAATCTGGGCGTACATATTGTGCGCCGAAACTACATAGGCGTGACAGAGTTGTGTATTACGCGACGCTCGTACGGTGATTGGACAATGCAATAATATCATGATTGGCCAGCCAGCACAGGGAGGCTGCCTAATACATGACGCTATAGCAAATGTGTATTGTGACTGGTCAGCTCGTTAAATATGCCGCCCTGTGCAGGGACAGCCAATGGGTGCACAGTAGTCCCACCAATGATAGCTGATGGGGTGTGGTATACATGACACTCAAGCACGCCGCCACCATAGGGGTTATACATGCTTGTTTTTCAGCACGGCTGAAAGACAGGTAGCAAAGAGACGGGAAGGTACAACCTGAATTACACGCTGCCACTACGTGGTGTTTTGAAGGTAACAGGTACAATTGTCTCCGACACCTGCCGGTTTCTACCTTTTGGTAGCGGCGTGTAAAGGTACCATTACGGTGGTTGTGTCCTCCACAACCTGACTAGGTGAGAGGCTCATCGTGTCCTATTCATTTATGTCAGATTAAACCCTTTTAAACTTGTGCCCACACTTAAACTTTATAGAAAATACAATCCTGTTCTAGATGTTAAGTCAAGAATTATGTTATATCCACTTATTTACTAAGTAGGAAAATTAAACAAAAACAAACATTTGATCTATGTCTTCCCGTCTCCTCTACCTTTTACCTTTACCTTCAGAATTATTAATGTTAATCTCCCATTCAGCTTGTCCAGTGCTTTGTGTATGATAAGGATTGTAGAAAGCTGCTGACTTCCAGATAATGTAGAATACCCTTAATGACATCCATTATAACATATGCAGCTTTACCTCTTCAGGAGCCTCATTTTTACATACCACCTTCATCGTCAGTTTCTCTGAAATAATGTAGTTTCTGCATCGGATCCTGAAAAAAAATTAACACAACAAGCATAACCGCATACAACTAGTGTGCAGCTGTATTTATGTGATCTGCAATCACTGGAACAGTAGAGTAGAGATGCGGGATCGTTACAGATTCTCCTCTGTTATATTAGTCACACATCACACAAGACTGGGTGTACCTGGCCACCTGAGTACTGAACACTGGTGCCACCCAAATCTTGTCCACTTAAAAACATGTAGCAATTAATGACAAATTAGTTAGTTCTTGGTTTACCTAAGCCATCATTGAGAAGAGAGTCATGGCAGAAAAAGCTTACCGCCTGGTGTCTACAGACCTTCCTCAGCTGGCTCCCTGCATGTTGCACTCCTTTCCATTCGATCACCTGTTTCTGCGGGAATAAGAATATCAGGAGTGACAGGGGCCCCTGGTGCCTGAGTCTGCACTGGTGTCAGGGTCTTAAGGTACCATCACACGCGGCAATTTTGCTAGCAATTTCACTGGCAATTTGCTGGTTGCAGTGAAATCATGGACACATTGGTCTATTTTGTTGCCGTGTACAAATGGAATAATGTGTCCATGATTTCACTGCAACCAGCAAATTGCCAGTGAATTTGCTAGCAAAATTGCCGCGTGTGAAGGTACCTTTAGACTCTCGACTCTAGGCCTCTTCACAGCTTCTGGCAGCTGCATCTGTGTGAGCATTGCCTCTGGCTTCATGAGTGTCACCTGCACTCTGCCTGGCTTATCTGATAACAGGAGAGCCTCCATACAGCCTCATATACTCTCTGCAGTCTGTATAGGTCTTTATGTGACTGTAGGAAAGATCTGCAGTCTATATACATGTTCAGCCAGCTTACCCTTTGCTCTCTACACATTTCAGTGATTGAGATCTTCATATACCTCCTGTGCCGATAGGTGAAAAGAGAGTGGTTCAGCTTTATTACTTCCTGTTGTGTAATCACAGCACATCCAGTGTAGAATCCACCATCTATAAAATAACTTAAATCTGCTTAGTAATGACTCATCTGAGACATTTACACCCTCTGATCCTAAAGATACCGTTACACACAGCGATATCTGTGCAGACATTACATGCAACTTACTGGTTGCAGTGAAATCATGGACACATTGTTCCATTTTGTACACGGCAACAAAATGGAACAATGTGTCCTTGATTTTACTGCAACCAGTGAGTTGCAAGCAATGTCTGCACAGATATCTCTGTGTGTAACGGTACCTTTAGTGTATCAGAGCAATGCAATCATGAGGTGTATGCATGTGTTTGCTCCGTCCCCTATATAAGACAAAAATATAGAGAAAACACATAAATTTAAAGACAACATAAAAAGTAAATTATTAAAACTTTCAAAACAGGCAACCTTCCATATCTCCCCCCCCCCCTTTTTGAATCCAATATCTAAAACATATCTGGATTCAAAAACTATGTTGTTACCCAAGTTTCATAAAAGGTCTTGAAAAGGTCCCATTCTCTAGCTTATACATAACTGTGGATACAATTAGACTATGTGCACATAATGAACATTTGGTGTCTAAATTTTCTGCATCAAATCTGCATCTCCTGGCAAAAAGAAAACGTACACAGTCTGCAAGAAAAATAAAAAAAATTAGATAACATGTGCAACACTTATGAAGCCTCACCAACTTTGTTGGCTTCAGAATAGGCATCTGTTATGAACCGATGACTCAGGAGTAACATTCAGATTCCATAGAAGTTGTTGGTAACTTTACTGACCGCAATCCCTGACTACATACCGCAACTAGAAGTAGCCGTGGGATGTAACTAACCAGACCTAGACACCTCTGCACAGCCGGAGAACTAACTGCTCTTAAAGATGGATGTAGGAAAAGCTATCTTGCCTCAGAGCAGAACCCCAAAAGAATAGCAAGCCCCCACAGATATGAACTGGGAAACAAGAGAAAGAAAAACAAACAAGGCAGAGTAAAAGGTTTAGCAAAAGAGGCCAAACTAGCTATATAGGAAAGACAGGCTAGAATACTATTGCGTCAGTATAAAACACTATCAAAAAATCACCAACAGCAGATAGTTTAAAAAATTACCCTGAGCCACTAAGACTCGGCACCCTCTATATCTGCAGACTTCTATAAATCAAATGCCAGCAGAACTGGAAATAACAGATAATAGTGAATGGTAAAATTCCTAGGAAGAAAATTTCCTAACTGAAAGCAGATAAACAAATATACAGACTAAATTGCAAACCCACAATTCAGAATAAGACAAAACATAAGCAGAACCTTAAGCACACAAAAGTGTGCCACAAAATATAAAAAAAATATCCACTCAGCTTTCAAAGAATTCCACAGAGAAGAAACCAGAGAGATGTGAACTCCTTCAGGAACCAAAGCCAACTGGCAAGGATTGATCCACTTCAAAACATTATATCAGGGGTCCCCAACTCCAAGCCTCGAGGTCCGCCAACAGTACATGTTTTCAGGATCTCCTTAGTATTGCACAGAGGTTGGAATCATTACCTGTGCATTTTATCACATTAACATCTGTGCAATTCTAAGGAAATCCTGAAATCCTGCACTGTTAGCGGCCCTCAAGGCCCGGAGTTGGGGACCTCTGCATTATATGCTCCAAGAACCAGATTGACAATCATCACCATCACCTGCGAAGCCCACACAGTCAGCTGCATCACCAGCAACAACCACCGGAGGGAGCTGCAATGAATTCACAACAGGCGTCCATATTTGTGACAAAATTATACAGCAAAAAGCACATTAAAATAACTTAATATTTGGGCTTTGTGCACATAGTAAGTTTATGTGTAACTTTAATTAGGACTCCATTCTGTGGGCTTGTCAACCCCCCATTGATGGGGCCCTCTCCAGGTAAATGTCTCTGCTGCTGTAAATCATGGTCTTGAGATAGTTTAGGCTACTGTATTTAAACATTTATCTATACAATAAAGATACATAAGCTCTCAATATAGAGAAGGAAAACAAAACAAAACCTCTGTCTCAGTGTAGGGACATGGAATAAAAATGCAAATCAATATGAATTGATTTGCTAATTATGTAAACACAGCAGACTTTGTGTTCCAGTATCTACAGTATCATGAATAAATCTAAATTTGTGTGAAAAAGATGTCCATTACTAAAATATTTGGGTTGGAGCAGTAAAAATTAAAACCTATTGATAATTACTTTTACCAATACCCTTTAGTGAGACTAAAAAAATAAACATAATCTGGAATAAATTCTATGTTAAAATTGAGGGTGACATTTTGCGTAAAAGATACATGTGGCATAAGCATGGCTGCCATTTTAGTTGGTGTGGGGGAGGGTGTGTCTCAGTGAAAACTAGCTTTGTTCTACCAGAGCTACATCAAGTTCCCCTCCCACAAGTCAAGCAGAATCACTTAACAATTCATTCAAACTTCCTGCATAGAGAGAGAGAAGATCACGGCCATTTTCTCTCCTGAATTATGCACTTTCATGGATTTAAAATGGTGCCTGCAACATTTTTTCCCTGGATTATCTATCCACTGTTGGCATATTATATATATATATTTTTTTATCATCACATCTTTCTCTGAAGTATGTCAGTTCAATTTTTAGTGTGCTCCCTGTACATTTATTTATTTTCCCTATCCCAATTACCGTATATACTCGTGTATAAGCCGACCCGTGTATAAGCCGACCCCCCTACTTTTGCCCCCAAAACCTGGGAAAACCTATTGACTCGTGTATAAGCCGAGGGTGGACCCCAGCACAGGTATACAGCCCCCAGCAGTGTGGTATACAGGCCTCCCCAGTGGTAGTATACAGCAGCCTCCCCAGTGGTATATACAGCAGCCTCCCCAGTGGTATATACAGCATCCCTAAAGGTATAAACAGCAGGCCCCAGAGGCATACAGCAGGCCCCAGAGGCATATACAGCAGGTCCCAGAGGCATATACAGCAGGCCCCAGGGGTATATACAGCAGGCCCCAGGGGTATATACAGCAGGCCCCAGGGGTATATACAGCAGGCCCCAGAGGTATACAGCAGGCCCCAGAGGCATATACAGCAGGCCCCAGAGGCATATACAGCAGGCCCCAGGGGTATATACAGCAGGCCCCAGGGGTATATACAGCAGGCCCCAGAGGTATACAGCAGGCCCCAGAGGCATATACAGCAGGCCCCAGGGGTATTGTCACGCTGGGAGCGGGAGAGGCACTCAGCGTAGGACCACGACGGGGGGGGGGGAATAAGGAGTCCCTAAAGCTATGGGCACAAGAGGGAGAGGGTGACCCCTAGCCTTACTGGGGCTGACCCTGTCTGCCCTAACGTCCCTATACAGTTTCCTCAACTGTCGCCGACCACGAACCTCGTCCCTCTCTGATCCTAGCACTACCTTATCTAAGGATCAGATGGAGAGGTTCACTAGACCCCTCCACTAACAACTAAAGACAAACACAAGGAAAAAACAGACAATGGGGAAAGAAAACACTTATCTTGCAGCAGAGCACAGCAACCTCCACAACCTCAGCTTCTGCTGGAGCAAGGATAATGAGTGCACAAGGAAATATCACCTGCACCGAGGGAGGGCAATGAAACTCCTTATAAAGGTGGGAAGAACCTGCTGGGTCCTAGAGACCCAGAATACTGGTGTAGAAACCAGACCGAGCACAAGACCTTCCCAGCCGTCTCCCCATGATAGGGAGATCTTATCATACCTTCTCTTTATCTACACAGAAGGTAAATGCCCCTGAAAGACGGACCGTCCTCAAACCTTATGGCTGATTGGCCAAACGCTGGGACCGTCTGCGCGTGGCCTCTACCCTGTCATCCGTGCCACCCGTGACAGGTATATACAACAGGCCCCAGGGGTATATACAGCAGGCCCCAGGGTATATACAGCAGGCCCCAGGGGTATATACAGCAGGCCCCAGGGTATATACAGCAGGCCCCAGAGGTATACAGCAGGCCCCAGAGGCATATACAGCAGGCCCCAGAGGCATATACAGCAGGCCCCAGGGGTATATACAGCAGGCCCCAGGGGTATATACAGCAGGCCCCAGGGTATATACAGCAGGCCCCAGAGGTATACAGCAGGCCCCAAAGGTATACAGCAGGCCCCAGGGTATATACAGCAGGCCCCAGAGGTATACAGCAGGCCCCAGGGTATATACAGCAGGCCCCAGAGGTATATACAGCAGGCCCCAGAGGTATACAGCAGGCCCCAAAGGTATACAGCAGGCCCCAGAGGCATACAGCAGGCCCCAGAAGCATATACAGCAGGCCCCAGGGGTATATACAGCAGGCCCCAGCAGGTATACAGCAGGACCCAGCAGGTATACAGCAGGCCCCAGCAGGTATACAGCAGGCCCCAAATGTATACAGCAGGCCCCAAGGTATATACAGCAGGCCCCAGAGGTATACAGCAGGCCCCAGAGGTATACAGGCAGCCCCCAGTGTATACAGGCAGGCCCCAGAGGTATACAGGCAGCCCCCAGTGTATACAGGCATCCCCCAGTGGTATACAGGCAGCCCCCAGTGAATACAGGCAGCCCCCAGTGTATACAGGCAGCCCCCACTGTATACAGGCAGCCCCCACTGTATACAGGCAGCCCCCACTGTATACAGGCAGCCCCCAGTGTATACAGGCAGCCCCCACTGACAGTCGTCCCCCCATCATGGAAAGAGCCCCCACACTTTGCAGAGTCCCCCCCGGCCCCCGCTGCATTATCTTACCATCCAGGGTCTTCACCGCGGGTCCTCCAGTCCTCCATCCTCGCGCGCTGTCTTCCCGGTCTCATGTGACCCGGCGGTCGCAGTGGAATGACGTCATCGCACCAGGTCACATGAGACCGGGAAGACAGCGCGCGAGGATGGAGGACTGGAGGACCTGCGGTGAAGACCCTGGATGGTAAGATAATGCAGCGGGGGCCGGGGGGAGACTCTGCAAAGTGTGGGGGCTCTTTCCATGATGGGGGGACGACTGTCAGTGGGGGCTGCCTGTATACACTGGGGGCTGCCTGTATACAGTGGGGGCTGCCTGTATACACTGGGGGCTGCCTGTATACAGTGGGGGCTGCCTGTATACACTGGGGGCTGCCTGTATACAGTGGGGGCTGCCTGTATACACTGGGGGGGCTGTATGCACGGCTCCCCCTGCCGCTGTGATGGGCGGGGGGAGCCGTGCATATCTAATGAGCGGCCCCACGTGACGGGCCGCTCACTCATCAGCCTCCCCAGCAAAATAGTTACCGTATTGACCCGTGTATAAGCCGAGGGGGTGACTTTTCAGCCCAATTTTTGGGCTGAAAAACTCGGCTTATACACGAGTATATACGGTAATACTTCATTAATATATGCACTCACATCTTTTCTCTTTTCCATTCAACAATTTCTTATAGTTTTCAACACATAGTTACATCTGACCGACAGACTCGACTTATCTGAACCAGAGAACTTACATGTGCCTTATTTTTATTCTATTTCTATTTTATTTATTTTTAATTGTCAGTATATTCATTTAATCATTGAATATTCAGTCTCTCAGCATTAACCCACCACATGTTTCTATGTGGGAGGGGGGTGGGGTGGCCTCCATTTTTTTTTTTGTGTGTTACTAGCAGTGTTATGGGAAACTTGCTCAAAACTGGTCAGACAATTTCTAGTCCTTACACATCACTTCCTGTGCCTAATTCCTTCACAGTCCTTTGTCCCTTACCATGTGGCCTTCACTCGGTGGCCATCTTTGCACAAGTATATTCGCAGATTCCCAATCTGAGGCAATCCTAACCCATTTTTTCCAACATTCTTTTATAAACTAGCATTCTTTTTGTCTTAACACTATTTAAACTCTCATTTCTCTACTGTCTTAAATTTGGTTTGGTACAGCTGGGTTTGTTTGTTTTTTTCTTTTCTCATTTACGCGACAAGTCTCTCATACTTGCCATATGCTAGAATTTTTTTTTAAGGGCACGAAAGCCAAGAAGCTATAATATCTATACCAAAAATATATTGATTTAAAACACCAGAAGATGGCACCACCAGTGACCACATGGCCCATTTAGAAAATGGCTGATGCCAGAGAGCACATGACCCATTATCACCATCATCACAAAATGGCATCCAGCAGAGAGCACATGGCATTATCACCATCACAAACCATGAACATGATACATTTTTTTTTTAAACACATTACTCAAAACTCTGTCCTTTTTCCCTTTTCTTCCTTTTCTACCCAATTTTTTCTATACAAATTTTAAGAGACTCTTTCCCCTGCCCTAGCAGTAGACAACAATCCATTATCTTCCAGAACACCTTTTCCTTTTCTCTCTTTTAACACAATCTTTCATTGCACTTCTGCCATTCCACACTTCATAAGCTATTTCCATCATTTAACATGACTTTTCCCTTCACGAGTCACAAATAATGTACACATATCTGATTTGCCATCTGAATGTGTCTTAAGGGTATGTCTCACATACCGAGATCGCTAACGAGATCGTTACTTTTGTGACGCAATAGCGATCTCAGCAACGACATCGCTACGTGCGACAGGGTGTACCGATCTGGTCCCCTGCTGCGAGATCGGCAATCGTTACACAGCCTCCTGGTTCATTTTTTGGTCGTTGCGCTCCCGCTGGGAACGCTGTATCGCTGTGTTTGACACCTTACCAACGATATCGTTGGCAACACATAATGAGATACGTAGGCGTGCACGCAATTGCCTCTTTACACGCCCCGCATCTCTCCAATTGGCCACTACTGCGGTCTCGTTGAACTTATAATGAAGCACTTACGTGGCACTTCTGTTCCTTTGTTCCTGACCATGCTGGCTGCAGATCACGGCAGAACTCTCTAGGGTCAGAGTCCCACATCCCCGTGACTTGGAAGCATTGGAAGTGTTCACTATCACTGAATATCGATTCTTTAATCATCTTCACGGTAAATATCTTCGGGGTCTCAGCTGCGGTAGTTCGGGCTGTCTTGTGCTCCCTGTTCTTGGGGGGGGGGGTGGTTCCTCTGCTGCGGTCAATTTTGCGCCGCTGTTCTGGGGGTCTCAGCTGCGCTCAATTTCGTGCCGCTGTTCTTGGGGGGGTCTCAGCTGCGGTCAATTTCGTGCCGGTTCTTGGGGGGTCTCAGCTGCGGGCAATTTCGTGCCGCTGTTCTTGGGGTCCCTGTTCTGGCGGGGGTCTCAGCTGTGATCTCACAGGTTTCCCCCCATCCCTTTTTTTTTTAATATATCTAATGTGTGGCTGCATTTGTTTTAGCATTGAAAGACTACTTATTATTGTATTGGTATAATTGCTGTATATTGAGGGTGAGTTATGTTGTTCTATTTTGTTTTGCTTTGCTCTACAATTGCTATGTTTCTCAGTTCTTTCTTTTGTTGTTACAGATTGCGAATCATGGACAACGTGGAGTGTGCTGTTGTGGTTGCTGCCTTACTAGTTGAGGAAGCTCGTCGTCAAGAACTGGCACGGAGGCGTCCCAAACGCAAGCGTTCCATCTGGGTCAAGGAGTGGCGGCAGAAGAGGCCTGATTACACCCACATGCGGCTTGTCCAAGACATTCAGGAGAACAATCTTGATGATTTTTTCAACTATACGAGAATGTCAAAGGAAAGCTTTCAAATCCTACTTGACATGGTTACGCCACGTATTAAACGTCAGGATACAGCGATGCGTCCTGCCATCACACCACAGGAAAGATTGGTAGTTACACTGAGATTTCTGGCCACCGGACGCTCGATGAAAGACTTGCAGTATTCATCAGTCATTTCAAGGCCCATGCTGAGCGTTATTATCCCGGAGACATGTGATGCAATTTTCCACTGCCTCCGCAGCTACATACAGTTTCCCAACACTGAGGAGGAATGGAAAAAGATTGCTTTTGATTTTGAGCAGCAGTGGCAGTTCCCGAACTGCGGTGGGGCTTTGGACAGCAAACATGTCCGCATCACTCAACCACTAAACAGTGGATCTTATTTTTATAACTATAAAGGGTATTACAGCATGATCATGATGGCCCTAGTTAACGGCAATTATGAATTTATTAATGTTGATGTTGGCATTAACGGCAGGGTTTGTGATGGTGGTGTTTTGGAGCACACACTTTTTGGAGAACGATTGCGCAAGGGTGACCTACACTTGCCTCCCAACTCTGAGACTACTGCAAACCTTAATTTTGTTTTTATCGGCGATGAAGCCTTCCCGCTTCATCCCAATCTTATGAAACCGTTCCCCCAAAGAAGTCTG
Source organism: Allobates femoralis (assembly GCA_033576535.1). NCBI lineage: Eukaryota > Metazoa > Chordata > Amphibia > Anura > Aromobatidae > Allobates > Allobates femoralis. The sequence goes on along the minus strand of JARQOC010000002.1, from coordinate 287,509,220 downwards.
ACCCCGGAAAGAAAAATTTTCAATTATCGATTGTCACGGGCACGGAGAGTTGTAGAAAACGCCTTCGGTATCATGGCTAATCGCTTCAGAGTTTTTCACACGCCAATTAACATGAAGCTAGAATCTATAGACTCTGTTGTTTTGGCCTGTTGCACGCTTCACAACTTTCTTCGTCGACGTGAAGGAGTTCGGTATTGCCCGCCTGGCTCTGTTGACTCAGAGGACTTAACTAATGGGGACGTGCAGCTCGGTGAATGGCGTGCTGAAGATCCCGGAATTGCTGAGCTTCAACCTGTGGGATACGGCCGAAACACCCAGGATGCGAAGACCTGCAGAGACAACTACTGTCAATATTTCAACGGTCCGGGGGCTGTTACCTGGCAGCATCTGAACCGATAATACTCACATTCTTACTATTGAATTATTTCTTTACTCATGTGCCTATAATGTAATTAAACTTTGCGTGACAAATAAACTTTAAAAAAAAAAACTTTTTGACTTGGATTGTATTTTAGTTCTATAGTACGGGTTAATGGGCAGGGTGCTTATAAACAAAAGCATACAAGTAATGCTTGAGGGTGCATAAAGATGGTCATAATTTGAAAGGGTACTAGTAGGGATGGGAAAATGTAACCATTACTACTAGAAGGGCGGTTTCACAGTACGGCCTTGGCTGAGCTGATGCTGTCCAAAATAAATCGGACAGCATCGGACCGATTTATTGCCCTATGTATCCCTATGGGGATGGGACTGAATCAGATGTGCACCAAAATCCAATTGCTTTGTGTCCGATCCGATTGCGTCAGATTTTGCCAGATTTTTTTTCAGTGCTAAAAACGTGCAATTCAACGATTTTTGCTCCTGGAAAACACCAGAGACAATCATATCGGACACAAATCGGATGGCAACTAGTGCACATCCGATCAGATCCGATCAATTTAACCTGGGGGCCTATGGAGCAGCGTCTGAGTAAAAATCGGATGTTTCCTCGGACCCATGCTCAGTACAGTAAAATAGCTCCACAGTGGATCAAGGGGTTAAAAAATAAAAAACATTGTCTGCTCACCTGGCCAGGGCCCCCCGCTGTCTCCCACCGGCTCATGCAGGCTCCCGGTGTGCTGGCTGCGACCTCACAGTGTCTTCGGCATCTCAGAGGTCTTTTAATGCTCTCCAGGACCTTTGATGACGTCCCAATCATGTGAATGAGTCGTGCCCCGGTGAGGCCGTGGGTTTTACTCAGGTCCGGGCCCCTAGTTAAGGGGATTGTCACGGGTGGCTGGACCCGGCCTGTGTCCTCTGTGGGGCCCAGTGAAATGGGAAATATTTACAGAGGAATATACAGGGCCATAAAGTCTGTCGTGACGCCACCTGGAATGTGGCCGGCCAGGGACGATGATATGGGGCAGCCAAGGTGGTATAAGCCCTTTACAGGTAGGGCTGGGTCCCTAGACAGATGGGGTGTAGGAATGACTCTGATGCACCGAGCTCCTGTTATTCATGGGCTTCAAGATAGCCGGCTCCCTTCTCTCCTCTCCCTCCTGGAACTTTTTGTGTGTTCTCCCCCTAAACTCTTCCTTGCTAGCTACACTTGCTTTCTGTATACCCCATAGCTGTGACTGTAGCTGCGAACAGACCGAGCACCCGCACAGCGCTTGTGCGCTATGGAACGCATCATACATTAAGCAGCACCGTTCGCAGCTGCAGCTCCGACGAGATCACACGTGCGACTCCAAACAGATCGCATGTGCGTCACGAAAGCACAACGCCTGCCGGTAATATTTGGAAGGCGTCGTCATTGTGTGTGGGCGGGGTTACCGGCGCACATGCGGCCTAGTTTGGGACGGAAGCAGCATGGCGGCCCGGCGACGTGCCACACCCTGGGGTGATGCTGAGGTGCGTTTTTTGATTGCGCAGGTGGACAGAAGAGACTATGAATGTCTACAGCACCACCATCACCCAAACCTCCATAAGAAGGCTGTATTGCGGCGCATCAGCCGTGCACTTGCACGCAAGTTTGGGCTGCAGCGGTCATCCAAACAGATCCGTAAGAAACTTGCGGATTTGAAATTCCGCTCTAGCGACCGTGTCGCGGCCATAAGAGAAATGAGGCGGGGTGGTCATGGTAAGTATTGTGACCTAGCATTTATATCTATCTGTCTATCTGTATTTATCTATCTATCTATCTATCTATCTATCTATCTATCTATCTATTGCGATTTAGCGGCTCGGGGAACCCGCTGTTGAAGGCCTACATATACATAAGACATTATACACTCGACATAGCCTTACGGAGACTAGCAGTGTTACCACGTCCGACAAGGCCACACTGGGACCTTCCGGCATACGTTACCCATAGCCTCACCGGGCTACACACATCACATAGCTTTAGACATAGCCATACAAACTACACAGAACATAGAACCTAAAATATAAGGTATGTTCCGCTCACGTGACCATAGTGACCATATGTCGGTCCCTGTCGCGGCACATACTCTCTCTGACCGGTTGGCTCAGGGGCCGTATTCGGTCCTTCACACATAACACAAAACATAGCACTTAAAACACGTGCTATGTACCGCTAGCGGGACCATGGCGACTAATAGTCAGTCCCTGTCGCGGCTCATACTCTCTCTCTCACCGGTTGACCCGTAGGCCGTATTCGGTCCTTCCACATCCAGTACGGACTATGCACACGGACTGGGCACCGGGTAACGTCGAGGCCACGGCAACCTGGGTTTACGGGTCCGCCAGGCTTCCACCAATAGGTATTTCCTGCCAGCCACATTCAACACACCGTGACCGGAAAATCACCTACCGTGTGTTCATCACATATCTATCACTGGATATTTTTATCGCATATCTTTCTATCCATGTCTCTTTCTATCATCTAGCAGTTTATGGCATCACTGTGGTTAACCATGTGTGAAGGCCATAGTGGTATATATAATTAAAAAATTTTTTTTATTTCTACAGCATCCAACCAGCCTGATCCAGAGGCTGCGAATCAGCCGGATCCGCAGGAGGAGGAGGAGGAAGCGGACCAGCCCGATGCCCAGGCGGAGGAGGAGGAGGAGCAGCCACAGCCAGCAGAGGAGGAGCAGGAAGAGGAGGAGGAGGAAGCGGACCAGCCCGATGCCCAGGCGGAGGAGGAGGAGGAGCAGCCACAGGCAGCAGAGGAGGAGCAGGAAGAGGAGGAGGAGGAAGCGGACCAGCCCGATGCCGAGGCGGAGGAGGAGGAGGAGCAGCCACAGGCAGCAGAGGAGGAGCAGGAAGAGGAGGAGGAGGAAGCGGACCAGCCCGATGCCCAGGCGGAGGAGGAGGACCAGCCACAGGCAGCAGAGGAGGAGCAGGAAGAGGAGGAGGAGGAGGAAGGGGACCCTTATCACCAGCCAGAGGTGGGCGCAGAAGAGGCGGCTTCTAGTAAGTATCGTACCAACAATAAGGTCCATACAACTTTGAAAAGTAATGGTTGTCATGTACTATCAAGTTTTCTGTCTTTCCCTAGGCGGTCGAACCAGCAGGCAGCCAGGGTGGGAGATGAGCCCCTCACCCACGGGAGAACCTCAAGCTCAACACCGTAAGTGTTAAAAAACAGAAACGTACCTCTACATTTTATACCCCGGTCTCACATAACGATATCGGTAACGATATCGTCCTATATACTGAGATTGGAACGATATCCTTATCGATATCATTGTGTATGACAGCGATCAGCCAGGCCCCTGCTGTGAGGCCGCTAATCGCTGCAGAACATCCATGACCATTTTTTGGCACGCATTGGCGTTTCTGACCAGCGGGGCAAACGATCTGCAACCGCGCAGGCTTGTAAGCATTGTAACACCGGGCATCAAGGCAGCGCGTGCTGCGTTGACCCACGGTGTTACCATGGTTACCAGCAGGGACTGGTGGGGAGCAAGTGAGGAGCTGTGGGGGGGGGGGGGTGCTGTCAACGTCTGTTGTCAACGATGTGGGGGGGCTCCCTGGTCGCTGAGGAGAGCTGTCTGTGTGACAGCTCCCAGATGTTCAAACGATCACAGCAGCTCAGGATCGTTGTAACATCGTTATGTGAGACCGGGCCTTTAGGTATAAAAACAGTTTGCCATATTAACTTTCACTATTCCCTCCGTAGAAACACCGAGTTTGCAAGACCTGCTGGCGTCACAAAGGAGGATAATGGCAGCAGTGCGTGACATAACCAGGGAAGTGGGCCAGCATGGAGTAATGCTGGCTGAATTGATGGCCGCACAACAGGGCAGCAGCCCATAGTTTTATTTATTTTTTTTGTTTTTTTTACTTATTGTTGTTCGTTTTAATTTTTTGTTATGTGCCAACCAACCAAAAAAAAGACCAAGTACAAAAGACCCAGTATTATTATAGTTCTTGAAACCCAAGTAATGTCTTGCCTCTTTTTTTAAAAAATTATTGGGAGAGGGGAACTCGCCCGCTGTACATTCTGTTCTCCAATCAGCCCCTGTATACTCTGCACGGAAATCAGATTACATCCCAGACACAGGGGGGACACAGACACCGCCAGGGCACGGCAATCACATAAATGCTTTGCCATGGCGGTGATACTGCCCCCTGGACCCAATGCTGGGAGATGAGGGAGCAAAGGTGCCAACAGAAGCTACAGGATTTTGACCGTGTGAAGACGAGTGGGGAAGAAAACTAGGGAGGTAAATGGAAACCAACAAAAAACGTTTTTATAATACTTTTTTTATTTGCAACCAAATAAATGTAAACAATATAACAGTTTAAATAACTTTAAAAGTGCAGTAAATAAGTACATAATTAAACACGGAAAGGAGGGGGTGTTGGGGGGGAGGGGAATGTGAAAGAAATCCCAAAGAGTAATGTAAACAATATAACTGTTAAAACAAATTAAAAAGTGCAGTAAGTACATAATTTAACACGGACAGGAGGGGGTGTTAGGGGGGAGGGGAATGTGAAAGAAATTGCAAAACACCCAAACAGTATTGTAAACAATATAACTGTTAAAATAACTTAAAAAGTGCAATTAGTAATAACAATTTAAGAATTAAAATGACTACCACATTTTAACATTTTAACGGCAAACCTACAAATAATCAATCCTAGAGTGATTGTAGGTGGCTGTCTGTGTCCCCATATCCAGGTGAGGGTGACATAAAAGAATTGGGAATCACAGAAAAATGCGGGGCCGGGTCAATGTTATGTGGAGGCTGTCTCTACAATGGTGTGCTATGCAGCGGGTTTGGCATCTGGCCCCAAGAAGTATTGAAAACAGGTTCATATCGCGTGTGGAGAGCGGAAGTCTCGTTAAGTTCTCCAGCAGTGCCTTGACGCAAGGTATCAAAGATAACCCTCTCAGCATGAACCCTCTGTCGCGCATCCATCTGGCGCAGTCTCTCACCAGCAAAAACGGTAAAGTAGTCCTGGTTCATGCGGGCAGACTGTAGCTGTAAGATATTGTTTGCAACAGACATGAGATCTGGTGAAGGTGATGGCTGAGCAGAAGCTTTTCTTTTCCTAGAATTTCTGCCTTGCTGCGGTTCACTTGATGACGAGGGTTCTTGGCTTCTAGATGGAGTGGGATCCTCAGGCGAAGACAGCCTACTCCCCTCCTGTGAGTCAATAGCCGGCAAGTCATGACTCCTATTGGGAGGCCTGGGAACTTCCTGACGGTGCTGTCGGAACAGATAAATAGTTATTTTTTAATAAATTAGTATTAAAAATATTTAAACATTTAAAAAATATTAAAAATAAAACATTCTAAACATTAATGAACATTCTTCTGTAGTAAGAAAAAAAGACGTCACTCACCCGGTGGGAGGTGATCTGCTGGTGCCATTTATTTTTAAAAACCCATGGTAACATATTGCATTGATATTGCTGTTTGTACTGAGCATCACCACGGTCAAGACTGACAACCTAAACTACACCAACACATCCTGTGGTAGAACTAGTGCCCCGTTTCCTTCTACCAAAAGACTGTTTATACATTAATGAACAAGGTATACTCAAGTATATGACAACTGCATGCAAAGTGTACATGATAATTTACACGATAGCAAAGAAGGTACTTACTTCTTCTGGAGGCAACTCAGTCACAGTTGATTCTTGTGGGGGGTGTCGGCATTGTACCTCTTCCAGTACGTTGGACCTCGTGTTCACGGGTAAAGTGGAGTAAGTCGTAGTACCATAAGGTTGGTACATACACCTGATCAGCGGCCGCACCCGACTTCTTGGAGATCTCCACCTTGTTTAGCTCCTTTCTGTATACAGTACGGAGAGTCTGTATTTTTCGCTTCACACGATCCTCGTCGACCTTTTCATTGGGGCCATGCTGCTTGAAGAAGACAACGAGTTTTGCATATGCCTCCCTCTTCATTTCACGGTTACTGTACTGCGGAGATTTGACCTCCCATAGGCATGGCATTGTCTGGTACAGGTCAATCAATTCTCTCTGAAATTCTTGAGTGTTAAAAGTCATCTGAAATGAAACATACAGTGAGCATACATGCAACATGTAACAAACAGTGGCAAAAAACAATTGCTTTACACTAACAATGGAACAATATAGAGGGGGGAGGGGTGGGCCCGGCATCGGTAGTAATGGACTGGATGCAACCAGATTAGGATGGATGTGGCCGGGCATGAGTACTTTCCCCCATCCCACAGACTCCTCTCTCCCATATCTCCCATAGCTCTCGCACACTCCCACCGTCGTGATTGTGCTCCTATATACTCTGTCTGCCAGTCACAGATCGTACTATTTACTCTGCCTCAGCTGAAAATATACCCTTAAAACAACCATCCAAAAATGATTTTGTCTACATTTGAAGGTTAAGAAATGGAATCGCATTTGGGACCCCAAATGATACCCACCGTATAGATATAGAGGTATAGATGATTTGTAGGATCCGAAAAAGAAATGAAGTCACAGCAGCATAGGTTTCTCTTCTGCGATCCACAACGCAGGAACAACCAGGCGGACCGAGAAGGAACAGCAGCCGGAGAACACTACTAGGATCCAAAATGAGTCCTACACGAAATAGCCACGAGAACTCAGCTGAGATCTACGAGGGTTCTTTTAAAATGAGCCGCCGAACGCCGTCCAATCAGAGCGTAGTTGCGCACGTAGTAGCAACCAATGGCAAAGAAGGGGTGTGTATAATGGTAATGTTTCTGTACGCCTTTGATGACGTAGAATAGTCCTGTGGAGGTAAATCGTCATGTGAGAAGGAAATACAACGACTGAACAATATCGTTGAAGAAATCGCTAGGGTGGACATATCGTTGTATAGATCGGCGTGTTTGAATACCAAGTAGCGATCCCGATAATGACTCATCAGCGATCCCGGGAGGCATGTCGTTATCGGGATCGCTACTGCGATCGTCACGTCTGACCGTACCTGTCATGCCAATACGACAAATCTGCATTCATTTCTCCATCTCTTTCTATATTGAATAGACACAAAACAAACAATAAGACTGGGGAGATGACTCAAACTTAAGATTCTAAAAAACAACTGGGTCTGCTTTCCATGTTACGTAGTTTACAAAACCACCTTGTATTAATCAATTACCAGGCACCGAGTCTTTTACTCAAGGTCACGTGGCAAACATCAATTTATTATTTACCCAATTATCAGGCCCGTACTGAGTCATATTACTCTAAGTTACGTGCCACTATCCGATCGAGTCTCAATTACTCCAGACCATGCAGACTCCTTTTACCTCATGCTAAATAACCCTACTTCTCCCAGTCCTTTACTCAATGCCTATTTTCTCCTCCAAAATTGAAAATCGTATCACAGGCTACAACCGTGAACTATACCACAGACAATATCCTTTACTTCTACAGACAACTGCTCAAAACCCAACTTACTCTCTTAACTACCAGTCATCTCCCCTCCACACAGCACATAACAGGCCGCAGGCAACTTAGCATGACGGTTCTTCCGCAATCAAATGGCCAGCAGTGGGGAAAACCCACTACAGATACTACAGATACCTCAAAAACCAGACCCAGTCAGGCATTCTGCACAGGGTACTCCGAAAAACAGGTAAGGCCAACAGATTATAATAAAATGAGCAGACTTACCGTTTTTGTTAGGGATGTGATCAGTCTACTGGCTCGGGGTACTCAGTGCGTAATGCCATCTCATTGTTCCGGTCTTCTGGGTTTGAGGATTCTCTTTCACTGACCCCACGTTGGGCGCCAAAATTATAATGGTTAATATTAATAAGTTGCCTGCTACTGTCCAAATAGATATAGACCAAGTACCGGTGTGAAAGTATGACACCAGACGCACAGAGTCAGATGTACACTCTCCTTGGTCCTTCTAAAGTGCAATCCCAAATGACCTTTATTTGAAGAGGCATGGACTTATAAAACCTCACTAAGGGGCTCGGTCAGCCCTACTCAGATGTAGTCATTGGCTAGTGGGTTGGACAATGGGTTAGTCCATGGCCGGATCCATGAGGTCATCAGGTTAGGTTGGTCCATCAGGTCATCAGGATAGGTTGATCCATGAAGTCATCCGATGACATGTCATTTTGTGATTGGTCAGTCTTCCTCTGGACTCCACCTTCTTCCAGGAACAGGATGTAGTCATAGATCCAGTCACCATCTTGCACAGCATGGCATGGTCTGATGAAACAGGAAAAGGCAGCCATGTAAACCAAAGCTTATGCAATGTAAAATACACTCTATGGATCGTTTCTCTCCACCCCTTATGTCTTAAGGTTAATTAAGTATTTGATCATATGGCTCTCCTCAACAAATCCACTGACTAAAGGTATAATCCTACAAGCCACACATAGAACCCCCTTCCCCCCCACGGAAACACCAAGGGATCTACTTATCAGAGGTCAGGGCAGATTCTACAGGACTTCTCTCCTTGTCTTCAGTGACGGTAACACATGCAAAGAGGCCTGTGAAGGGGCCCCTAAAAGTGGGACAGTGATCACACTACGCATAGAGAAAAAAGTCTCTCCAGCAACGACACACACAGAGCCCCAGGGAGGGGGGTTTAAGATCATACGACTGGTCATTTCTCTTGGTGCCAGCTCAAAAGGAAAACTGGTGACATCAGGTGGTCGCCATAGTGAACTGAGACACGGAATAGTTCTGCTGCCACCTAGTGGACAACAAATAAGCACACACAAAAAAAATATAAATAAACAACTGCAAATACCTCCTGTGTACTGCAGCACAACATATTTCCATAGCTGCCAAGCAACATAAGAACTGATAATCTCAGGAGGAAGAACAAACAGCAGAGACAGAGAGACCTGACACTGACTCCATCTACGCCACCACTTCAGCAAATGGATCGCTAAGTGTTACGCAGCCCACAAAAGCTGGAGGGCCCCTAGCAAACAAGTAGTGGGAACCACAGAGTGGAAAAGGGCACCGGGGACCCAATCCCTGCAGGAGAGGACACTCCTGCAACAAACGCGCAACAGAAAACCCTAAATGAGGAGTACATTGAAGACCTAAATGAGTGCAGCAGGAAAGACCCTTCAAGATTGATATCAGTAGACTTTAACTAACTGGCTAATCAAAATCACCATAGGATTTTCCCCACAAAGGTATCCTTAGTGAAAAGCAGTGATATGTACACTCTCTTTATACAAAATAATTTCCTTTATTAGTTAAAATGTCATACATATATTTTTAATAAAAACACTTTTCCATTTCATATTCAGGTACCACTTAATATGCTACTTATAAATAAATTTATGAACTTCTGACCACAATGGATGCACTTATATAGCTCTAAATACCCATAGCTGTTATATATTGTCTATCCAGGTAACAAGTATAGCACTGTATTATTAGATGTTATCCTTTTACAGATATACTGCTGTATTACTAGGGGCTCTGATGCTTCCCAGCCTCCCTTTCTCTTATCACCACTATTGTGCTGTGTATATCATATATCTTACTAGTAGCCACCCTTATGTTATAGCTTTGGAATAGGTCTCCCAAATGAAATCACATAGAGTTCCCCAATATTTGTGGGCTACAAATCATTATAGTGCCTACCTGGATTTCAATATAGGGCGTCCTGCTGTGCTCCACCGTGGTCCCCTTTGTGCCTACGTACGTTTCAAGTTATTGGTCTCGTCATCAGGGTGTCCTGAAAATGGAATGAATGAATGGAAAAGTGGTTTTATTAAAAATGTATGTATTATATTTTAACTAATAAAGGAAATTAATTTGTATAAAGAGAGTGTGCTTAAAGAGAGTGTGCATATCACTGTTTTTCACTAAGGATACCTTTGTGGGGGAAATCCGATGGTGATTTTGATTAGTGTGTTTTGTTAGTGAAGCACATGATACCAGTAATTTGGACATTTGTGTTCATTTAACAAACTGGTGCCTGACGTGGCAATAACATCATGCCAGATATCCCAAAGAATATGGAACAGGCTATCAAGAAGGCCCTCCAGCATCTCCAATACGAAGTGGGCAAACATAAAGAATGGATAGTGAAGCTGGAGTAGATGGTTTTGCAACTAGAGGGTGCTATCATACAGCTCTCCTCGTAGCTGAAAATGACAACTGCGGAAACAAAGCGCCTGTCTGAGAAGGTAGAGTACCTGGAAAACAGGTCAAGGCGCAACAATTTAAGGCTAGTGGGGCTCCCCGAGTCAGTCCCTGCAGCTGAACTACAAAGACTTTGCGAAAGAGACTTACTAATGGCCCTGGGAATTAATCACGGTTGTAGGTTCAAAAGGGTTCACAGAGTTGGGCCAGATCTACGATCTCACAATCAAAGATCTGATGACCGGACATCCAGACCATGTCAAGTAATCATGAAATTCCTGGACTATAATGATAAGTTTGACATAATGAGAGCATATAGAAGATGTCCTAGCCAGTGACTTTGAGGGGGATAAAAGTCCTATTATTTGAAGACTATTGTGGAGCCCACTGGGACGGGGGTACTCGGTACCGGACCGGTCTGCTGCTGGGGATGTCACGAGTGGCTTGGTCCGTACCGTGTCCCTGGCTCACACAATGGATTAGGGAAATATTTACAGGGGAAAATGTCACGTGTGATGCCACCCACTCGGTGCAGCCAGTGATGGGGGCCGCCGCTGCAGAACCTCCGGGGGTGATGGAGTGGCAGCGAAGATGGTACAGTTCCAGTGGGAAGAACTGTATCCCCTGGGGCAGTAAAGGTTAAGTCCATGGTGCGGTTGTAGCACACTTACTTTGCAGGCTGCAGGGATCTCTCCTCCCGGCTGGTGCTGACAGGCTGGATCTGTATGAGGGAGAATGGGGCGCAGGTAGAGGCAGACAAGAGAGGCAATTCAGGGCTTTCCAAAGCTGTACTTTTTGTTGTTCCAACAGTTTACAGGTAGCTTGCTGTTCTTACAAAGTTAAGTACAGTTCTCAACACACGGGTGCATTCTCCCTCTCCGGGTTCCCTTCGCTCCCTGCAGCCAGGCCTCTCTCTCTCTCTGTGACCCCTCACACAGTCTGTAGTGTCCCTTTCCGGGCTGTTTACGGTCTCCGTCTATATGGGCGGTGTGTGGTACGCTGGACAGTATGGCGGTGACTCGGACCCCTTGTGGGCCCTCCTGGTTGTCACCGAGCCGCCTGTCCCCTGGGCCGGGGACCCCAGTATGAAGCTGTGATCCCCCGTCGGTGTCTGGGGATGCCGGATGAACCACGGTCCCCTCTAGAGCCGACACTCCGCTCAGCCCAGCCTCCAGCAGTCCCCAGCACGAGGCTCTACCAGGCTCTCTCCTTTCTGTTCCTTTCCAGTATCATAGGAGGGTCTCCTCTGCCTGCAGTCAGTGGCTTTAGCTGCTGTCTAGGGCCCGGGTTACACCGTCCCTTCTCTGTTCTGTCACACTCCTGGTGGCATCAGCATCGGACGTGCTCTCTCTCCCCTCCGGCTCACACTGGCTCAGTACGGACTCTGCACTCCTAGCCTTGCACTCGCAGGATGTGTGATTTTCCTTCAGTCTTTACAGCTTAGCTCAGCTTCTGGTCTTTGCATCTCAGCCTACTGTGGCCTACTCTTGGGTCTTTACAGCTCGGCACCTTGAGCCTACTAACTTCCTTCACTCCTCCCCCTCACTATATACTGTCAGTCACCTGACCTCTGGTGTTCCCAACCCACTCCTCTGAATCCACCACCCCTCGATCTCATAGAGTTCTAATCTCAGGGCTGGATGTTAACCTCCTTCTGACACGTGGGTTGTGTGGGCTGTGAGGGTGTTGTTGTGCAACATGTGTCCTACCTGCCTGGCTGCAGTTCCCTTTGTGGCCTCCTGGACACAGGGGCGCCACACTATTCTGTGGAGGTGGCAAAACGCAGGAGAGCCTTTAATAAAATATGTGCAGCACTCTATCAAGCAAAGAAAAGTTTTGCACTGCAATATCTGGTGACTGAGGATTTTCAAAAATGACGGTAATAACCTCATCTACAAATCGACAAGCGATACAGAGAAAGACATGGAAAAAATACTGCGCAATGCAAAAAGCAATGAGCAAAGAAGAGGTTGTGAGGAAGACAGCTTCACTTCAACACCAAAGCCCCAAAGGGCATCTGGCCGTCGCAGATGAAGCACCATTGAAATGGACTGCATCATGTACAACTTGCTCTTGATGGGTCTCCCCCCAGGTGTGCCACTGAATCAAGGGGGCTGATGTCTAAGAAGACAGGAGCGTGGTCCGACCACAAGAAGCTTCCTATGGATGGCCTTGGGTCCCAAGCCAGGGTGCAATGGCTGAGAAGAAAAAAGTCTATTCTGCCATATGAATTGTGTGGTGTGGAGAAGAACGTATAATCTCTCCCAGTAGGATTAGTATATCTACAAAAGTCCGGCAACCGAAGGTCATGAAGATCTCTCTTTAGGGAGGACAACTGTCGGAGAGAGAGGAGAGATTTCCCTGTTGTGGAGTCGACTGTCAGGTTAAGAGTCAGATAAAAGTTGCCTCCCAAGATTACCACTCCCTCCACAAAGTCAGCCACCTTCTTAAGGAAGGTTCTCGCCGCTTTCACTTGATCCCAGTTGGGAGCGTACCACCCTGCAATAGTGTAAATTGAGGAGAAGATTTTAAGTTTCAAAAGTACAAATCTCCCCTCCGTATCGACCAGGGAATCTAGTATGAAATGAACCATTTTGTGTAGTACCTATCATGGATATGAGGGACGTGTCCTTCTTTAAAGTGGGTCTTCTGCAGAATCAAGATGTTCACCCTTTTTTGTGCATTTCGTAGAGAATCTGTGACCTCTTTTGGCGAATATTGAAGCCCCTAAGATTCAATGAACCTAGTGTAACCCTTTGTTTATCTGACTTACTGGGTGTCATGACACCAGGCTAAAGTGGAGGTAAGCAGGCCCAGAGGAGGCAAGACTATGTCGGACGCCAGCAACCTATGTGGGCAAACAAATATGCAAGGAGAAAGGGGTGTGGAGGAGGAAGGGTAGAGAAAGGGAGAAGAGAAGATGGGAGGCAGTCAGGGATAAGAAGGGTAAAGAGAGGGGGAGTTTCCGTTAAAGGAATAAAGAAAGGGAGATGGAGAAAGGTAGGGAAGAAGCGTAAGCAGTCAAGCTGGAGCTAGGTGTGGGTTATAGCACCTCCCCGTATATATCGTGGAACCTGTTGGAGGTAGTTATCAACTGCTGTGCACTAATAGCGTAGCACAGCGCCTTCGGTGGGGTCGTGTGCTTGACAAGGAGGAGAGGCCATCTCCCCAGCTCCCCAGTTGCAGCGATTAAAATATTATTTACGTACCGTATATACTCGTGTATAAGCCGAGTTTTTCAGCACAAAAAATGTGCTGAAAAGTCCCCCCTCGGCTTATACACGAGTATATACGGTAATAAAAAAAAAATATATATATATACCCGGCTGTATACAGCCCCCCCCGTGGTATACCGGGCCCCCCTGTGGCAACCTGTAAAGGAAGCGATGATTATACTTATCGGGTCGCTGTCGCCGAAGCCGCCGCTCTGTCACCGTCCGTCACCGCGCTGCTCCTGGTCTTCATGCTTCCTTCACCGTCGCACAGGAAATGACGTCATTTTCTGTGCGCCGGTGAAGGAAGCATGAAGACGGGAAGGAGCGCGGTGACGGACGGTGACAGAGCGGCGGCGTCGGCGTCGGCGACAGCGACCCGATAAGTATAATCATCGCTTCCTTTACAGGTTGCCACAGGGGGGGCCCGGTATACCACGGGGGGAGTGCTGTATACAGCCGGGTACCGCTGTATACAGCGGGAGCTGCTGTATACAGCGGGGGCTGCTGTATACCCCTCTGGGGCTGCTAAATACCCCTCTGGGGCTGCTATATACCCCTCTGGGGCTGCTGTATACCCCTCTGGGGCTGCTGTATACAGCTCTGGGGCTGCTGTATACAGCTCTGGGGCTGCTGTATACAGCTCTGGGGCTGCTGTATACCCCTCTGGGGCTGCTTTATACCCCTCTGGGGCTGCTGTATACCCCTCTGGGGCTGCTATATACCCCTCTGGGGCTGCTATATACCCCTCTGGGGCTGCTGTATATACCCCTCTGGGGCTGCTATATACCCCTCTGGGGCTGCTATATACCTCTCTGGGGCTGCTGTATACCCCTCTGGGGCTGCTGTATACAGCTCTGGGGCTGCTGTATACAGCTCTGGGGCTGCTGTATACAGCTCTGGGGCTGCTGTATACCCCTCTGGGGCTGCTATATACCCCTCTGGGGCTGCTGTATACCCCTCTGGGGCTGCTGTATACAGCTCTGGGGCTGCTGTATACAGCTCTGGGGCTGCTGTATACCCCCTCGGGGCTGCTGTATACCCCTCTGGGGCTGCTGTATACAGCTCTGGGGCTGCTGTATACAGCTCTAGGGCTGCTGTATACCCCTCTGGGGCTGCTATATACCCCTCTGGGGCTGCTGTATACCCCTCTGGGGCTGCTATATACCCCTCTGGGGCTGCTATATACCCCTCTGGGGCTGCTGTATACCCCTCTGGGGCTGCTGTATACAGCTCTGGGACTGCTGTATACCGCTCTGGGGCTGCTATATACCCCTCTGGGGCTGCTATATACCCCTCTGGGGCTGCTGTATACCCCTCTGGGGCTGCTATATACCCCTCTGGGGCTGCTATATACCCCTCTGGGGCTGCTGTATATACCCCTCTGGGGCTGCTATATACCCCTCTGGGGCTGCTGTATACCCCTCTGGGGCTGCTGTATACCCCTCTGGGGCTGCTGTATACAGCTCTGGGGCTGCTGTATACAGCTCTGGGGCTGCTGTATACCCCTCTGGGGCTGCTGTATACCCCTCTGGGGCTGCTGTATACAGCTCTGGGGCTGCTGTATACAGCTCTGGGGCTGCTGTATACCCCTCCGGGGCTGCTATATACCCCTCTGGGGCTGCTATATACCCCTCTGGGGCTGCTGTATACAGCTCTGGGGCTGCTGTATACCCCTCTGGGGCTGCTGTATATACCACTGGGGAGGCTACTGTATACTACCACTGGGGAGGCTGCTGTATACTACCACTGGGGAGGCTGCTGTATACCACTGAGGGGGCCTGTATACCACACTGCTGGGGGCTGTATACCTGTGCTGGGGTCCACCCTCGGCTTATACACGAGTCAATAGGTTTTCCCCGGTTTTGGGGGCAAAAGTAGGGGGGTCGGCTTATACACGGGTCGGCTTATACACGAGTATATACGGTATATGTAAAACATACTGAAAAATAAAAAACAGGTAACGTAACAAAGAGCGACCGAGAAATCAGCATGGGAATAGTAAGCAGTTACCGGTGGTGATACCGCCTATGTAGATGTCACTAATAGAGATGAGCGAGTACTAAAATGCTGGGGTGCTCGAAGCTCGGGCCGAGCATCCCAAGATACTCGTGTACTCGGCCCCAGCACAGAGCCCAATGTTATCCTATGGAAGACCCAAGTATTTTTCTGGCATGACCCCCAGCAGCATGGAAAAACCCTAAAAATGTCACAAAAGTATCAGAACAGTGCTCAAATGACATGGGAACAGCATGGGGAAGACCCCTGTAAGCATTTCAGACCCCAAGGTCACTGCTGTGAACAATGTTGTCAGACTATTACGCCACTTTTACGGACTGTCAAGAAATCCTTACAAAATGAAACCAAAATGGATTTTCATGGAAAAAATATTGAGGGCTCATACCCACTTGTGAGACAGAGTTGGTGTATGTTAGTTTTTTGGATTATATGAAAGATTTTTTTTTTTTTAAATTGTGTGGCACTCCCATGCCCCTGGGAAGAGACATAAATGAAGGCCTCTTTAAATAATGTGCCCATTTTAAGGAAGTGGGTCTTTTGTAGTATTGTCCTAGGCATGGAAGCCAAAAATTGGGAGGCACCCCAATGCCCCTGGATAGAAGCGTGCATGAAGGCCTCTTTAAATAATGTGCCCATTTTAAGGAAGTGGGTCTTTTTGTAGAATTGCCCTAGGTAGGGCTGCTAAACATTGGGAGGCACCCCAATGCCCCTGGATAGAGGCGTGCATGAGGGCCTCTTTAAATAATGTGCCCATTGTAAGGAAGTGGGTCTTTTGTAGTAATGCCCTAGGCAGGGAAGCCAAAAATTGTGTGGCACTCCCATGCCCCTGGGAAGAGATGTACCTGAAGGCCTCTTTAAATAATGTTCCCAGTTTAAGGAAGTGGGTCTTTTATAGTATTGCCCTACACAGGACTGCCAAAAATTGTGAGGCACTTCAATGCCCCTGGAAAGAAACATGGAGGAGAGCCTCTAAATATTGTACCCATTACAAAAGGAGCGGGTCTCCTGTACTTGTAATGCCCATTCTGTAAGCATGGACCTAAACATTTACCCCTGGGGGGTATACATGAAACTACTGCCTAACCTTTGAATGGTTAGGGTCATCATCATCATAAATATGATGTAAAAAAATTATGTTTTCGTGGCATCATGAACCACGGTCGCACTGATCATATGATGGTGGCAGATGAGGAGAAGGAGGAGCAGTACAGCAAGTAGCCAAAGTCATGAAGTGTGTACCCATGTGTGGGTGTGCGGACATGCATGGCAATTTACCAGCACAAAATTTAAATTCCGCTATCATTTGGTGGTGGTGTGGTGAAGTCAGGCCCAATCCAATGCTTGTTCATCTTGATCAGAGTCACCCTGTCCGCCTTCATTTACCATTTTTTGAGGCAGGAGGGGGTTGTAGCTCCAATTTGCATACGCCAAAACACTCAGTATACGCATCTCAGCGTGGCCTGCCCTGCCGCTAGCGTTTTGTCAGAGCGTGTTTTTAGTGCCGCAAGTGGAATCATTACAGATAAACGCACCCGCCTGTCAACTGAAAATGCTGACCAGTTGTTTTTGAGCTGGATACTGAGATTGGAGAATAAATTACAGCAGCTATACTGGTCAGACACAAACGCTGACACAAGTATACTGAGTATTTTGGCGTATACAAATTGGAGCTACAACCCCCTCCTGCCACACAAAAATGGTAAATGACTGCAGACAACGTGTTTTGGTGTATACTACTTGGAGCTACAAGCCACTGCTGCCGCACACAAATGTTAAATGAATGCAGACAAGATTTGGTTTTTAGCTACACTGAGATTAAGGCCCTGCAGTTGGACTGGTCAGACACAAACGCTGACGAGAATAGCGAGTCTTTTGGCGTATCCTAATTTACACTAAAACGTACTCAAGCTGCACTAAGATGCTAAATTAATGCAGACAAGATTTGGTTTTTAGCTGGACATTGAGATAACAGATTAAGGCCCTGCAGTTGGACTGGTCAGACACAAACAGTGACGAGAATAGTGAGTCTTTTGGCATATCCTAATTTACGCTAAAACGTACTCAAGCTGCACTAAGATGCTAAATTAATGCAGACAAAATTTGGTTTTTAGCTGGACACTGAGATAACAGATTATGGCCCTGCAGTTGGACTGGTCAGACACAAACGCTGACGAGAATAGCGAGTCTTTTGGCGTATCCTAATTTACGCTAAAACGTACTCAAGCTGCACTAAAATGCTAAATGAATGCAGACAAGATTTGGTTTTTAGCTGGACACTGAGATAACAGATTAAGGCCCAGCAGTTGGACTGATCAGACACAAACGCTGACGAAAATAGCGAGTCTTTTGGCGTATCCTAATTTAAGCTAAAATGTACTCAAGCTGCACTAAGATACTAAATGAATGCAGACAAGATTTGGTTTTTAGCTGGACACTGAGATAACAGATTAAGGCCCTGCAGTTGGACTGGTCAGACACAAACGCTGACGAGAATAGCGAGTCTTTTGGCGTATCCTAATTTACGCTGCAACCTACTGCAGCTGCACTAAGATGCTAAATGAATGCAGACAAGATTTGGTTTTTAGCTGGACACTGAGATAATAGATTAAGGCCCTGCAGTTGGACTGGTCAGACACAAATGCTGACGAGAATAGCGAGTCTTTTAGCGTATCCTAATTTACGCTGCAACCTACTGCAGCTGCACTAAGATGCTAAATGAATGCAGACAAGATTTGGTTTTTAGCACGACACTGAGATTAGAGATTAACGCCCTGCAGGTGTACTGGTCAGACACGAACGCTGACGAGAATAGCGAGTTTTTTGGCGTATCCTAATTTACGCTCCAACCTACTCCTGCCTATAGAGAGCTAAATTAATCCCTAAAAGCTTTGGGATGGATGAGCCTGTACACCAGCCCCAGATGTGATGCAGGCTGGTATACTGGCACAACGAAGTTTGCTATATACCCTGCCTCCCTGTATACAGCTCTATTAGTCCTCAGAAGGACTGTTGTGGTAATTAGACTGGCAGCCCTGCGCCTACACTAGCTGAAAGGCCACAAATCTGTCCCTCAATCAGCAGCACCTCTCCCTACACTGACTGTTTGTGGAGCAGAGTGACAAGCACAGCGTGGTCAGGTCTTATAAAGACCTGATATTAATAGAATAGTGATAGGCTCACCTGTGTAAGGGTGCTCTAGAAAAACAACTAACAATATAAACGAACGAGAAGACCACAAAGACAAGATTCCTCTAGGATACCATTTGTCTCTATGTACCATCCATTTCATCCAATGATTAGAAGCATTATATTGAAGCATTGGTCTTTGTTGCATCGTAGTTATCCTTCTGTTTGCGAGTTTGAGAATCAGCCTTTATTTTGTCATAAAAGAGCACCGAATTTGAGACAGAACTTAATAAGGGCCGATATTGGACCTAGAAGCAAGACATTACACCAGTCTACTTTATCCACAACAAGGAAAGGAACATTCCCTTGTTTGAACTGCAATCAGTGTAACAATGTCATTAAAGGAGAATATTTTGTACATCCTAAAACTGGTCAACGGTTTCCTATTCGTGGGTACTTTACTTGCAACTCTACATTTGTTGTTTATATCATTAAATGCCCTTGCGGTCGCGTGTATGTTGGGGAAACCACTCAGCATATACGCGACCGCATTAGCAAGCACAAATCTACCATTAGGTGCGGACATACTTTATTGCCTGTACCCTATCATTTTGTGCAACATGAACATAAAGTTTCGCAGCTGCGCTTTCAAGTGATTGAAAGTGTACCTCAAATGAGAAGGGGAGGTAATAGAATCCACAAGCTCAAGGAACGAGAGGCCTACTGGGATCCATACCCTGCAGTCTTTGCAACCAGATGGTCTCAACCGTGAATATGAAACATATGCCTAATTGATTTCTTATATTTTTTGGAGTCCTTATTATCTATATCCTTCCACCACTTGATATTATCCCTTATATTAGATTGTAGTCTTAAATGTCTTATTCTTAAGTCTTATATTAGTATAATAGTATACCTCTAGATTAGTATAGATTCATTTGAGTGTGATACGTACATATACTTAGACTATGGTGGACTGGTTACGATAGATAATAAAGTATAACATAGTATATCTTATTCTAGAATCAATCACTTATTCTCCCTTTTACTCTGATTACAGTCCATTATATAAATTAGAATTTGTATTATAGGTTACCATTTTGGTAAAGGATTTAAATTTAATGTAATTTATTATAAGAATCCTGATACATTCGTGAATACTGATGGTTGCTTCTTTGTTCCAGATGCACTACTGAGTTTAAAGAAGATTTGGTGACAATATGATCATTCTTCCAGCTTTTGACACTGCACATCATGTTCTGCAATACTGTTTCTTGCTTTAATTCCTCTTTTTCCTATGCGCCGAATTGCGTGCCTACTCGCAGACATTTCATTTGATAGGAACGATTTTACACGCAAGCGCGAGCTTGCGTGTCAAACTCGCTTGCGTGCCAAATCGCATACATTTTATGTGATATGAACGACTATACACGCAGACGCTGCATATCATGTTCTGCATTACTGTTTCTTGCTTTAATTCCTCTTTTTCCTATGCGCACGCGCCGAATTGCGTGCCTACTCGCAGACATTTCATTTGATAGGAACGATTTTACACGCAGACGCGAGCTTGCGTGTCAAACTCGCTTGCGTCTCACAGGCAGGATATGACTGCCTGGCGATGTCCCGCCTTTCCTCTATTTAGACTTGCACATAATTCGTTTGATAGGAACGATTTTACACGCATGCGCAAGCTTGCGTGTCAAACTCGCTTACGTGCTAAATCACATACATTTTATTGGATTGGAACGATTATACACGCAGACGCGAGCTTGCGTGTCAAACTCGCTTGCGTTTCATAGGCAGGATATGACTGTCTGGCGATGTCCCGCCTTTCCTTTATTTAGACTCGCACCTAACTCCATAGCGTGCACACCGATTCGGACTTCAGACTGAACACACAGGTAGACACTTGGAGACTTTTTGGTATTAAGGCGATTTTGATCCTTGTGGATAGTAATAGAAGAACCTTTTATATTTTAGGTTCACTGGGCATTCCCCTAGAAAATTGGTATGTAATGCTATATAGCAAACATTGGCTTCTGCTATACTTGGCCTCTAATGTTTATTATTATTATTATTATTTATTTATTTTTGACGTTTTTCATTAATTTAATATAACTGATTGGTTATTGGTCTATTTAAGTAGTGAGGAATTATCTCTTTATATACAGACATTGATTGACTACTAACCACCAGGGGGCCAATATTCATGGTTTACTTAGAGATAGAATACAAAGGTAAATATTGCTTTTGCTCCTTTGTTACATGTGACTTGATTTTGGTACATTCTGGCCCAATGATGACATAGTTGGTGTATATCCCCTCCCCTTTTTTCACTATAGGATAATTATCCCTCGTTTCAACTGTTCTTGGCATATGGTGGACATGTAGTGGTTACTATTTAGGTAATACAGCTCACATTCTATTAGTTTACACTACGTTTTTCCTTTTCCACTCCTCCTCTTTTCTTTTCTTCCTTTCTCTTTTCTCTCTTCTTCTTCTTTTTGAACTTAACCTATCTGTATATTGAAATATGTAAATATTATGCCTCAATCATGTTTTTCTCATACATCTTGGAGTTAAACTTTTGTGTTATTTTTCTTTCCTCTTTCATTTGTGATGTTATTCTGATACTATGCAACAGAATTGATTGTATCATGTTTGTTCATTTTTGTGATGTGGATAATTCATTTTTTGTATTACTGATACCTTGTATATAATTTTTCTATTTTCATTAAGATAACTGAAGAAGGCAAAAGAACTGCCGAAACGTTAACGTATTATTATGATTTATGATATTGATGGAATCAAATTTTTGTTGATCTAGTAACCAAATAAAATTATTCTTGAAGAGATTGTTTCTCAAAAAAAATTTTTTTCCAAATCGGTGTGCCTAGCTTAAATTTATATTATAAAGACCTGATGACGCTGTGCGGCCAGTCAATCACTGTAATGCCACAACCAACATGGCTGTGGCATTACAGTGTCTGTCAGCCAATCCCTGCATGCGGGTTGGCTCTATAAAGAGCGCCAACATGCAGGGAGGTGGACCCCGAGCATAGCAAGAGTATCGCGAGATTACTCGGTACTCGCCGAGTACATCGCGTACCGAGATGTTCGTGCGAGTACCGAGTAGTGACAAGCATACTCGCTCATCCCTAGTCACTGATATTAAAGGGAACCTGACCCCTAAAAATCACCCCCAGCCTATTAAAACCTGTCCCTGCACCTTCCTTATGCTATTCTAACTATCCCTTTGTCTCAAAATTGTGTAGTTTGCCAGTTGAGAAAAGCTTCTGAGCTCTTGAGAAGTCACACAGGGCGTTCCCTGTGGCTTATGTCCGCCGCCTATCCACTTTTTTTTCACGCCCTGATGGGCGTGATAACCCATCTGAATCCTCCTTGCCCCCCTCCATGGGCAGTATAGCCGGTATGACGCTAATCCCGTCATATCCGGCTATCAAGACGTCGGTACACCCATTGGTTGTAGGGAGGACCTCGCGATGCCCATTGCGCATGTGCGAGGTTACTTTACTGCAGCTAATCAAGCTCATCATCGCCCTGTGTGACTTCTCAAGAGCCCAGAAGCTGCAGATCTGCAGGTATAAGAAGCACTTTTCTCAACTGGCAAACTACACAATTTTGAGACAAAGGGATAGTTAGAATAGCATAAGGAAGGTGCAGGGACAGGTTCTAATAGGCTGGGGGGTGATTTTTAGGGGTCGGATTCCCTTTAAGGAAACAAAAGTTAAATACAAGAAAATAATCACGAACAAGAGTGTCAACTCGACTAACGTTGTCTGTATTCCCGCCTCCTTTTATTACAGAATATGGATCCTGAGATCGTCCGGGGGTCATCTGTCAAAAAGACTTCGTCTGCCGACCGGAAGCAAATAGGTGGAGGGTGTCCCCGGGGATGCTTCTGGCAATGGGTCACATAGAGGGAAAGCATGGTATGTTTATTGCACTATGGCTGGGAAGTGGGTGGGGTCCTGTGGTCGCGCGACCCAGGCCGGTAGAGCCCATCAGTCTGGTGTCCATCAAGAAAAACCCATATCCCAGTCCCCCACCCAAACAACAGCTAAACCCTCAGAATATTTTAGAACAGAAGATGTCCAGGTCCGGGTTGCTCTGCATTTTTTATTTACACAACCATGCGGATACAAGCAAGGGAGGGGGTGCAAGGAACACGGTCACCGTTTCGCACACACTTGTGCTTCTACGGGTCCAAGTTATAACGTGCATGATGTCGGTTCCCATCCATATATAGGCGGGTCAAACAGCGTCAGTATGTTAAATCAGACAAAACATTTAAAAACATAGATAACACTCTTTCACACTTTTTTACATAGTTTGAAAACACAAATGCAAGTATAATAAACTGATAATGAAAACTTTACCATGAGTAGGAGGAACTGCACCTGATAGATTTCCACTAATACTGATCCATTCTTGCAGCTGAGCAGACAGGCAACAATAATCGACCAAAGATCATTGCTTGGATGCCATATACACACATCGTCCAGGTTCTCAATATTGCTGCAGCCCAACAGGCCAAAGCAAACAATAATGTCTGCTATTGAACATAAAAAGATTTTAAAGAGGACCTGTCACCAAACCAGGCATGGTGATCTAATTAAGGCACTGAATGCAGCATGTCTGCTGCATCCAGGCAAGGGGTCCCCCAGCCCTTGAGCCCCCCTGTACCCCGAGTAAATACACTTAGAAAACTTACATCCTGCAGCTATAAAGGAGGTGGCTAGAGGCTGGAGCCAAAGGGCAGATTCACACCCCCTGCATGTTTAATCTGCCCACCGCTGCCTCCCTGATGCCAATCATTGTCTCCCTCATCTGCAGCATAACACAGAGCTTATTTTAGTAATGGCCGCTTAGCCCTGACCCCTGCGGTGACGTCACCGCTTATACCCTCCCTGCTCTATGGTTAACATAGAGCAGGGCGGGTATAAGTGGTGATGTCACTGCAGGAGGCGGGGCGGCCGGCTTCCTGCTCTGACAACACCACCTTTCCCCGCCCTGCTCTATGTTAACCATAGAGCAGGGCGGGTATAAGCGGTGACGTCACCGCAGGAGGCGGGGCTAAGCGGCCAATACTAAAATAAGCTCTGTGTTATGCTGCAGACAATGATTGACATCCGGGAGGCAGCGGTGGGCAGATTAAACATGCAGGGGGTGTGAATCTGACCTTTGGCTCGAGCCTCTAGCCACCTCCTTTATGGCTGCAGGATGTAAGTTTTCTAAGTATATTTACTCGGGGTACAGGGGGTCTCAAGGGCTGGGGGACCCCTTGCCTGGAAGCAGCAGACATGCTGCATTCAGTGCTGTAATTAGATCACCATGCCTGGTTTGGTGACAGGTCCTCTATAAGGAGATTTAATAAAGAAAAGTAGGAAAGGAGGAAAGAAGAGATAGGAAGGAAGGATGATTTACCACAATAGATTGTCTTTATAAGGCCCCTTTCACATCAGCGGTAATCGCTGATCGCGGCAGTTGCAGTGAAAAAACCACAAATGCCGCGGTTACCGCATAACGGCCACACTTGTGGTCCACTTGCGGAAAGCCCCATGCAATGTCTATGGGGCTTGTGGTAAGTGTGCGGCAGGTGCAGCAAGTGTGGTTTCGGCACTTGCGGCAGATGCGGTCGCGAAAAAAACGCAGCTGACCCCGGTTTTTTCACGGCCGCATCTGCCACAAGTACCGAAACCGCATCTATACCCGCACATTCCGCACCTGCCGCAAGCCCCATAGACATTACATGGGGTTTGCCGCAAGTGAACCGCAGGTGCGGTTCGTTATGCGGTAACCGCGGCAGTTGCGTTTTTTTCACCGCAACTGCCGCGATCAGCGATTACCACTGATGTGAAATGGCCCTAAATGTTTTTTACGGGTATTCTCTATTTTAGTATTTTTACTCACCAGGAAGAGGGGTTATCATTATAGGAATAACGAATTGGCTAAATTTAATGAATTTTAAATCCGATCTATAAGATGATCCATAATAAATGGATCGAGAAAGGTATTTTTATATATGATAAAGTTAATCAAGAAATATTCTCACATGAACAATTATAAGAAAATAGCCATATCTATTTTTTCGTTTAAACCTAGAGCCCCTTGTGCATCTATTAAAATAATCCACTGAAGCACCTTCTGCAAGTTGAGGCTATGAAAATCACCACCTCGTGGAAGAGGTTTTGGTTTTTCCAATACCGCAAAACTCAACAAATCCGGATTACTAGAATGGCACTCTTTAAAATGCTCAATTAATCTTGGGCTACCTTTCCCCGATGTAATTGAATTATAGTGTTCGCGGAACCTATGGAATAAGGGACGAATAGTCTTCCCTATATAGAACCTCTTGCACGGGCAGAAAAGAACATAAACTAACCAACTGCTACTACAATTTATGAAGGACATCACTGAGACCGTGTTATTACCTACCTGTAGGCATTTTCCCAAATAATGATATTGGCACCATGGGCAGGTGTTACATCTATAATTACCCTTTATGCCACTAGCTGTTAAAAAGTTTTTATTAGGAGCTTCAATCCTCCTAACAGATCCTCAATATTTCTACATCTCCGATAAGTAACTATGAGGGTTGTCGCTTTCAAAATGCCTTGATCTGATTCAAGAACATGCCAATGACGCTTAATGGTTGATGCAATCAAAGGGTACATTGGACCGAACTTGAAGTTAAAGAAAAACTTCTTACATTTATCCACTTTTGGTTTTTCCGACCTCACAGATAGAGATTTTTCTGAGTCTGTAAAGGCCCTATTCCTAGCTAATTGCAGGACTCCTAGGGGATATCATCTACACAAGAAAGCTTGTTCTAACTCATTTGCCTGCCTTTCTGAATTAATCTCTGTATTGTTGATCCGTTTTACTCTCAAGAACTGGCTAAAGGATAAACCTTTTTTTGTGTGGAGCGGATGGGCCCTCTGGTAATGAAGAAGAGAATTTGTCGCTATTGTTTTCCTCATAATGGACCTGTTGATTTTACACCCCAAAATTTCCAACTTTACATCCAAAAACTCCAAAATTTGATCACCGAAAACTGAAGTGAAGCTCATATTAAAGGTATTTTTAGTGTTGAGGAACTCAACAAAAGAGTCAAAGTCATCTTTACTACCACACCACACAATCATTATGTCGTCGACATAACGAACATAATACTTAATATACTTCAAAAATGGATTCTGGACTGAATTAATAAGATCCTCTTTTAATACTGCAAGATTGTCCGTTTGTTTTGGACGGTTCAGTCCCTAGAATCGTATGTGGCTTGTTGACGACTCCCCAGGGTTTGAGGGTAATAAAAGCACCTGCTTTTAACAGTAATAATCCTGTTTTTGTAAAAGAATGGGAGACCATTCAGGCAAGAATCTTTGATGTGGTTTTTGGAATTAGTATTGAAATAAAATCAGTCTGACCATATGAAAGTGACTACAGAATTGATAGTCTTACGCACAGCTTTAGAATCTTGCCTCAGTAAATCTGATTGGAAGAAATTCATGAATAAGCTGGATAAGAAACTAATTCCATTTATTATACTTGCATTTGTGTTTTCAAACTATGTAAAAAAGTGTGAAAGAGTATTATCTATATTTTTAAATGTTTTGTCTGATTTAACATACTGACGCTGTTTGACCCGCCTATATATGGGTGGGAACTGACATCATGCATGTTGTAACTTGGAGCCGTAGAAGCACAAGTTTTTGCGAAACGGTGACCGTAGTTCCTTGCACCCCCTCCCTTGCTTGTATCCACATGGTTGTATAAATAAAAACCACAGAGCAACCCGACCTGGATGAGTGCCGCATCTTCTGTTCTAAATTGTTGCCTTTGACTGTGCCGAGCAACCCCGGATTCCTGGACGCCATTGTGTGTGCCCCTCCGTGAAGCCTCAGAAAGGTCAGTGCCCGGTTTCCTATCTCAAGTTTGGATTCCAACCTCAGAATAAATCAAGCTCTTCGGTCATCTGCCAAATCTTCCTGGTTCTCCCGCCGGGCTCCACCAGGTTGTCTGCCGGGCCTCCGTTGTCTCTGGGGAGATTCCCCTTGCAGGGGATGTTAGCCCTATAGAATGTAGGCATTGGATATCTACTTCTGGGATACCGAGAGCAGCCGAAAATGCTGGAATGCCGCTGAGGTGGCTCAGGAGGTGTACTCTGCCTCCTTTTTGGATGCGTTGACGAAACGAGAACCCCCATGTATAAGGGAGGTCATGTTGACGTCGGATTTCCAATAGGGGTCTGAGGGCCCTGCGTCTTTGTAAGGTCCACCTCGATAGGTCTGGCAGGAGTTGTAGCTGTGTGTCCTGGTGATAAATGGATCCTGCTCGCCTAGCAGCCCCCATGACTGCGTCCTTCAATTGGTACTTATGGACGAGACAAATTACATCTCTCAGCGGATCTCGTTCACGGGGACATGGACCTAGTGCTCTATGGGCACTATCCAGTTATAAGGGGGTGTCACGAGGTCTGTCCAGAACTGAGTTAAAAATGTCTCGTAGAGTCGCGTCCAAATCTTGGGGAGGTACATCCTCTGGTAGGCCTCTGACCCTTATATTGTTCCTCAGTCCCCCTGTTCTCGGAGTCATCCAGCATCTAGGCCAGGGTCTCCATCTGGCGCGCCTGGTCCGCCATAGCTGCCTCCTGGGCTTCTAGCCTAGTGGTCAGGTAGGCCAATACTTGGTAGTGAGAATTAACTTTCTCTCCACACTGCTGTATGTCATCTTTCAACATGGAGAGTTCTCCTTTATAGGAGGACTCTAGGCGTGCAATATACTGCTCCATATCCCGTTTAGTCGGTATGTCCTTTACATTATTATAAAGCAGGGTTAGATCAAAGCCCATAGGAGTTTAGGGGTTCTCTCCGCACCCCAGGATGTATTGAGCTGGCTGGATAGATTGGTGCATGGAGGGCATGGGATGCTGCCGATTAGGTAGCTTATGTAAGTCATTATAGGGCTCATTATGTCCTGTATATCCCTGTAGCTGGGCTCTCCCCTGCAGTGTGACTGAAGCTGCAGGGGATATGACAATAGGGGGACTGTCTACAGCTCCCAAGGGGCTAGCCTCTGTGTGCCCGGGTGGATCAGTCATCTTTTCCCCATTACCTCGGTCCCCTGCTGGGGTAGCTGACGGCTCTGTGAGGTCCCCCTGCGCCAAGCAGGCTCCGGAGGATCCTGGGGCCCATCTTGGATGGGATCGCTCATCCCCTGGGCCCCTTGCTGAGGCAGCTGGACAGTATGTCGGGAGTCTGTCCCACTTCCCCCAGCCTCCATTGACTGTGGCTCCTCTATCGGTACCTGTGTGGCCGCCTCTGGCACCGGCGGGACGTCCGGTCCTCCCTGCGCTGGACCCATCATGGCGCCTGCAGCCTCTCTCCTTAAGGCGCCCACAAAGAAGCGGGAGATATTCTGTGTGGCAGTCTCAGGCGGCAGGAACGGCAGCACTCGGTCCCCTGCATCTCCTGGTACTCATCGGTGCAGCGGTTGGTTGTATAGTTCTCTGATGAGTTGGGAGTCCGGGGTGAGAGCGGAGCTCCTGAAAACACTTCATCACTCCTCGCTGGTCATGCCGCGCCACTCCTTGTTTGTTAACTTATAATAAGTCATTGTTTCTGCCAGACTCTTTATTGTCCAAATTTTGTGGATTACTAATGTAATTATCTCACTCCCTTGGTCAGAGACTGTCATGACTCAAGAGAATTAAGTATGCAAGTCTTCTATTGTTCTAATGTTGTGTATTGCTAATTCAGTGTAATTACCTGAGTCCCTCATCTCCTCTGTCAGAGACTCATAACTCATAGGGATAATATGTATGCATCTTGAAATCCAGCCAATGAGAGCACAATCTTATTCCACCAATCCTGATGTCCCCAATGTCCTGAAATGAGTGCTCGTGGTATATAAGGGGACCCGTTCATTAATCAGGAGTTCATATGCTTTGTGGCCTCAGTCTAGGGACTTCGACCCTGACTAGAGGTGCACCAGAGACTACTTAAGGAAGATATCAACTTTGGCAAATTTCGGTCACCTGGCTACAGTATTTGCTATGCTTGGTTAGTTTCCTAACATTTTTGCTCCTTCCCTTTTCCAAGCCCTGCTGTGCATTTTTGACCACATATGGGATATTAGTGTACTTGGGAGACATCGAACAACAAATTTTATGGTCAATTTTCTCCTGTTACCCTTGTGAAAATGCAATATTTGAAGCTAAAGTAACATTTTTACTGAAAAAAGTAACATTTCATTTTTCCTTCCATATTGCTTTAGTTCCTGTGAAGCACCTGAATGGTTAATACACTTCTTGAATGTGGTTTTGAGCAGGCTGGGGGGTGCAGTTTTTAGAATAGTGTCGCTTTTGGGTATTTTCTGTCACATAAGACCCTCTAAGTCACTTCAAATGTAATGTGGTCCCTAAAACAATGGTTTTGTAAATTTTGATGTAAAAATGAGAAATTGCTGATAAACTTTCAACCCTTCTAACTTCTCAAGAACAAAAATTTTGTTCAAAAATTGTGCAGATGTAAGGTCTTTTTCACATCTGCGTTTCTGTCTGGACAGAAAACCGCATCTGCCGCCTAAAGGCCGAATCTTGCGGTACACTTGCGGCAAGCCCCATGCATTCTCTATGGGGCTTGCGGCAAATGTGGTATTGGCACGATCCAGCACTTGCGGGCGCGAAAAAAACGCGGTGAGCAGTGTTTCTTTTTCGCAGCCAGAAGTGCCGGATCTGCTGCATCTGGCAGAACTGCACTTGCGGCACCAGACCGCAAGCCCCATAGACAATGCATGGGGCTTGCCGGATCCAGGTCGCAAGTGCGGCTGTTAGGCGGCTGACCGGCAGATGCAGCGCCACCTCCCGAATTGGTCGCACATTAGCAAAAACGCTTGATGTGAAAGGCCACTAAAGTAGACATATGGGAAATGTTATTTATTAACTATTCGTGTGACAATACTTTCTGTTTAATGGTATAAAAATTTTAAGTTTGAAAATTGCTAAATTTTCGATAAATTTCAGATTTTTTTTCCACAAATAAACGCAGAAATGATGTCCTAAATTTACCACTAACAATTGTCCCGAAAAATGAATCTCAGAATCAGGGATCCATTAAAGCATTCCAGAGTTATAACCTCATAAGGTCGAACTGGTCAGAACTGGAAAAAATGGCCTGGTCATTAGAGTCAAAACAGGCTCGAGGTGGAGGGGTTAACCGGAGTGCTTTCTCTCATCATTCACAGCCCCATGCTTCCTCTCATCTCTCACAGCACCGTGCTCCTGAGTCCTGACCCATCTCTCACATCACCGTACTCCCTCTCATCCCTCACAGCACGGTACTTCCACTCATCCCTCACAACACAGTGCTACCTCTTATCCTCACAGCACCGTACTCCCTCTCATCCCTCACAGCACCGTACTTCCTCTCTCATCCCTCACAGCACCGTACTTCCTCTCATCCCTCACAGCACCGTACTTCCTCTCTCATCCCTCACAGCACCGTACTTCCTCTCATCCCTTACAGCACCGTACTTCCCTCTCATCCCTCACAGCACCGTACTTCCTCTCCCTCACAGCACCGTACTCTCTCATCCCTCACAGCACCGTACTTCCTCTCTCATCCCTCACAGCACCGTACTTCTCTCTCATCCCTCACAGCACCGTACTTCCTCTCTCATCCCTCACAGCACCGTACTCTCATCCCTCACAGCACCGTACTTCCTCTCTCATCCCTCACAGCACCGTACTCCCCTCTCATCCCTCACAGCACCGTACTCTCATCCCTCACAGCACCGTACTCTCATCCCTCACAGCACCGTACTCTCATCCCTCACAGCACCGTACTTCCTCTCTCATCCCTCACAGCACCGTACTCCTGAGTCCTGACCCATCCCTCACAGCACCGTACTCTCATCCCTCACAGCACCGTACTCCCCTTCATCCCTCACAGCACCATACTCCCTCTCTCATCCCTCACAGCACCGTGCTCCTGAGTCCTGACCCATCCCTCACATCACCGTACTCTTATCCCTCACAGCACCGTGCTCCTGAGTCCTGACCATCCCTCACAGCACCGTACTCTCATCCCTCACATCACTGTACTCTCATCCCTCACAGCACCGTACTTCCTCTCTCATCCCTCACAGCACCGTACTTCCTCTCATCCCTCACAGCACCGTACTTCCCTCTCATCCTCACACAGCCCGTACTCTCTCATCCCTCACAGCACCGTACTTCCTCTCTCATCCCTCACAGCACCGTACTTCCTCTCTCATCCCTCACAGCACCGACCCGTACTCTCATCCCTCACAGCACTGTACTCTCATCCCTCACAGCACCGTACTCTCATCCCTCACAGCACCGTACTTCCTCTCTCATCCCTCACAGCACCGTATTCCTGAGTCCTGACCATCCCTCACAGCACCGTACTCTCATCCCTCACAGCACCGTACTCTCATCCCTCACAGCACCGTACTCCCCTCTCATCCCTCACAGCACCATACTCCCTCTCTCATCCCTCACAGCACCGTGCTCCTGAGTCTGACCATCCCTCACATCACCGTACTCTTATCCCTCACAGCACCATGCTCCTGAGTCCTGACCCATCCCTCACAGCACCGTACTCTCATCCCTCACATCACCGTACTCTCATCCCTCACAGCACCGTACTTCCTCTCTCATCCCTCACAGCACTGTACTCTCATCCCTCACAGCACCGTATCTCTATCCCTCTCAGCACCGTACTTCCTCTCTCATCCCTCACAGCACCGTACTCTCATCCCTCACAGCACCGTACTCTCATCCCTCACAGCACCGTACTTCCTCTCTCATCCCTCACAGCACCGTACTCCTGAGTCCTGACCCATCCCTCACAGCACCGTACTCTCATCCCTCACAGCACCGTACTCTCATCCCTCACAGCACCGTACTCCCCTCTCATCCCTCACAGCACCATACTCCCTCTCTCATCCCTCACAGCACCGTGCTCCTAGTCCTGACCCATCCCTCACATCACCGTACTCTTATCCCTCACAGCACCGTGCTCCTGAGTCCTGACCCATCCCTCACAGCACCGTACTCTCATCCCTCACATCACCGTACTCTCATCCCTCACAGCACCGTACTTCCTCTCTCATCCCTCACAGCACCGTACTTCCTTTCTCATCCCTCACAGCACTGTACTCTCATCCCTCACAGCACCGTACTTCCTCTCTCATCCCTCACAGCACCGTACTCTCATCCCTCACAGCACCGTACTCTCATCCCTCACAGCACCGTACTTCCTCTCTCATCCCTCACAGCACCGTACTCTCATCCCTCACAGCACCGTACTTCCTCTCTCATCCCTCACAGCACTGTACTCTCATCCCTCACAGCACTGTACTTCCTCTCTCATCCCTCACAGCACCATACTTCCTCTCTCATCCCTCACAGCACCGTACTCTCATCCCTCACAGCACCGTACTTCCTCTCTCATCCTCACATCACCGTACTCTCATCCCTCACAGCACCGTACTTCCTCTCTCATCCCTCACAGCATCATACTCCTGACTCCATCCCTCACAGCACCGTACTTCCTCTCTCATCCCTCACAGCACCGTACTTCCTCTCATCCCTCACAGCACCGTACTCTCATCCCTCACAGCACCGTACTTCCTCTCTCATCCCTCACAGCACCGTACTCTCATCCCTCACAGCACCGTACTTCCTCTCTCATCCCTCACAGCACCGTACTTCCTCTCTCATCCCTCACAGCACCGTACTCTCATCCCTCACAGCACCGTACTCTCATCCCTCACAGCACTGTACTTCCTCTCTCATCCCTCACAGCACCGTACTCTCATCCCTCACAGCACCGTACTCTCATCCCTCACAGCACTGTACTTCCCCTCTCATCCCTCATAGCACCGTACTTCCTCTCTCATCCCTCACAGCACCGTATTCCTCTCTCATCCCTCACAGCACTGTACTTCCCCTCTCATCCCTCACAGCACCGTACTTTCTCTCTCATCCCTCACAGCACTGTACTTCCTCTCTCATCCCTCACAGCACCGTACTTCCTCTCTCATCCCTCACATCACTGTACTTCCCTCTCTCATCCCTCACAGCACCGTACTTCCTCTCTCATCCCTCACAGCACCGTACTTCCTCTCTCATCCCTCACAGCACCGTACTTCCTCTCTCATCCCTCACAGCACCGTACTTCCTCTCTCATCCCTCACAGCACCGTACTTCCTCTCTCATCTCTCACAGCACCGTACTCTCATCCCTCACAGCACCGTACTTCCTCTCTCATCCCTCACAGCACCGTACTTCCTCTCTCATCCCTCACAGCACCGTACTCTCATCCCTCACAGCACCGTACTCTCATCCCTCACAGCACCGTACTCTCATCCCTCACAGCACCGTACTCCTCTCTCATCCCTCACAGCACCATACTCCCTCTCTCATCCCTCACAGCACCGTACTCCTGAGTCCTGACCCATCCCTCACAGCACCGTACTCTCATCCCTCACAGCACCGTACTCCCCTCTCATCCCTCACAGCACCATACTCCCTCTCTCATCCCTCACAGCACCGTGCTCCTGAGTCCTGACCCATCCCTCACATCACCGTACTCTTATCCCTCACAGCACCGTGCTCCTGAGTCCTGACCATCCCTCACAGCACCGTACTCTCATCCCTCACATCACCGTACTCTCATCCCTCACAGCACCGTACTTCCTCCATCCCTCACAGCACCGTACTTCTCATCCTCAAGACTCCCCCCCCCCCCCCCCCCCCCCCCCCCCCCCCCCCCCCCCCCCCCCCCCCCCCCCCCCCCCCCCCCCCCCCCCCCCCCCCCCCCCCCCCCCCCCCCCCCCCCCCCCCCCCCCCCCCCCCCCCCCCCCCCCCCCCCCCCCCCCCCCCCCCCCCCTCTCATCCCTCACAGCACCGTACTCTACATCCCTCACAGCACCGTACTCTTCATCCCTCACAGCACCGTACTCTCCTCTCATCCCTCACAGCACTGTACTTCCTCTCTCATCCTCACAGCACCGTTACTTCCTCTCCATCCCTCACATCACGTACTTCACTCCTCTCATCCCTCACAGCACCGTACTTCTTCTCATCCCTCACAGCACCGTACTTCCTCTCATCCCTCACAGCACCGTACTTCCTCTCATCTCACACTCTCACAGCACACCGTACTTCCTCTCTCATCCCTCACAGCACCGTCTTTCTCTTCTCTCTCACTCACAGCACCGTACTCTCATCCCTCACAGCACCGTACTTCCTCTCTCATCCCTCACAGCACCGTACTTCCTCTCTCATCCCTCACAGCACCGTACTCTCATCCCTCACAGCACCGTACTTCATCCCTCACAGCACCGTACTCTCATCCCCACCCGTACTCTCATCCCCACGCACCGTACTTCCCTCTCATCCTCACACACCGTAACCGTCTGACCCATCCTCACAGCACCGTACCTCATCCCTCACACACCGTACTCATCCCTCCACACGATCCTCTATCCTCACCACCTACTCCTCCATCCCTCAAGCCCTGCTCCTGCCGACCTCCCCAACACCGTACCTATCCCTCACAGCACCTCTCGTCCTGCCATCCCTCACACACCGTCTCATCCTCACATACGTCCTCATCCTCCAGCACCTACTTCCTCCTCCCTCACAGCACCGTACTTCCCTTCATCCTCACAACTGTACCCACCCCACACACACTTCCCTCCTCCAGCACTACTTCATCCTCACAGCACCGTACTTCATCCCCCGACCTATCCTCTATCCACACCTTCTTCTATCCTCGCACTATCTCTCCTCATCCCTCACGCCGTACCTCCTCTCCACAGACTTTCATCTCACGCACGTACTCTACCCTCGCCGTCTCCTCTTCACCCTCAACACGTATTCCTCTCATCCCCACGACCGTACTCCATCCTCCACACGTACTATCCACCTCCCCTCTCATCCTCAGACTCTCCCCCATCCACGCACGTTCTCGCCGACCCATCTCACACACGTACTACCACGCACCATCTCATGATCCGACATCTCACAGCCGTTCTCCTACTACGTACTCTCATCCTCACACACCGTATCCTTCTCTCTCCAGACTATCTATCCTCCAGACGACTCTCATCCTCCAGCACCTCCCTTATCTCACCGTATCCATCTACAGCACACATCTACACTACTCCTCTCCATCCACGCACGATCCTGAGCTGACATCTCAGATTCATCTCACAGCACCGTACTCATCTCACACACCGTACTCCTCTCATCCTCACGCACAACTCCCTTCACTCACCCGGCTCCTGATCTGACCCATCCCACAACCGTCTCACCTCACACACGGCTCCGTCGACATCCCGCACTACTCATCCCCACATACGATATCTACCCCCTCATCTCAACACGTTCTTTATCCCAAGCAGACTCTCATCCTCACAGCACGTATCCTCATCCCAAGCACGTATCTCCTCACACACGTACTTCCCTCTCATCCACACGTCTTATCTCACAGCACGATCTCTCTCCACGCACTGTATCTCCTCACAGCATGTACTCTCTTCCTCAGACATACTTCTTCATCCTCACAGCCTACTTTTTTTTTTTTTTTTTTTTTTTTTTTTTTTTTTTTTTTTTTTTTTTTTTTTTTTTTTTTTTTTTTTTTTTTTTTTTTTTTTTTTTTTTTTTTTTTTTTTTTTTTTTTTTTTTTTTTTTTTTTTTTTTTTTTTTTTTTTTTTTTTTTTTTTTTTTTTTTTTTTTTTTTTTTTTTTTTTTTTTTTTTTTTTTTTTTTTTTTTTTTTTTTTTTTTTTTTTTTTTTTTTTTTTTTTTTTTTTTTTTTTTTTTTTTTTTTTTTTTTTTTTTTTTTTTTTTTTTTTTTTTTTTTTTTTTTTTTTTTTTTTTTTTTTTTTTTTTTTTTTTTTTTTTTTTTTTTTTTTTTTTTTTTTTTTTTTTTTTTTTTTTTTTTTTTTTTTTTTTTTTTTTTTTTTTTTTTTTTTTTTTTTTTTTTTTTTTTTTTTTTTTTTTTTTTTTTTTTTTTTTTTTTTTTTTTTTTTTTTTTTTTTTTTTTTTTTTTTTTTTTTTTTTTTTTTTTTTTTTTTTTTTTTTTTTTTTTTTTTTTTTTTTTTTTTTTTTTTTTTTTTTTTTTTTTTTTTTTTTTTTTTTTTTTTTTTTTTTTTTTTTTTTTTTTTTTTTTTTTTTTTTTTTTTTTTTTTTTTTTTTTTTTTTTTTTTTTTTTTTTTTTTTTTTTTTTCATCCTCACAGCACCGTACTTCCTCTCCTCCAAGCACCGTACTCTCATCCCTCACAGCACCGTACTCCCTTCATCCCTCACAGCACCGTACCCACTACCTACTCTCATCCCTCACAGCACCGTACTTCCTCTCTCATCCTCACAGCACCGTACTCTCATCCCTCACAGCACTACTCCTCTCTCATCCCTTACAGCACCGTACTTCCTCTCTCATCCCTCACAATGTACTCGTCTCTCATCCCTCACAGCACCGTACTTCCTCTCTCATCCCTCACAGCACGTACTCTCATCCCTCACAGCACACTCCCTCTCTCATCCCTCACAGCACCGTACTCTCTCATCCCTCACAGCACCGTACTCTTCATCCCTCACAGCACCGTACTTCCTAGTCTACCCATCCCTCACAGCACCGTACTCTCATCCCTCACAGCACCGTACTCCCCTCTCATCCCTCACAGCACCATACTCCTCTCTCATCCCTCACAGCACCGTACTTCCTCTCTCATCCCTCACAGCACCGTACTTCCTCTCTATCCCTCACAGCATTGTACTTCTCTCATCCCTCACAGCACCGTACTTCCTCTCTCATCCCTCACAGCACCGTACTTCTCTCTCTCCTCACAGCATGTACTTCCTCTCTCATCCCTCACAGCACCGTACTTCTCCTCATCCTCAGACGTACCCATCCTCACAGCACCGTACTCTCATCCCTCACAGCACTGTACTTCCTCTCTCATCCCTCACAGCACCGTACTCTCATCCCTCACAGCACCGTACTCTCATCCCTCACAGCACTGTACTTCCCCTCTCATCCCTCACAGCACCGTACTTCCTCTCTCATCCCTCACAGCACCGTACTTCCTCTCTCATCCCTCACAGCACTGTACTTCCCCTCTCATCCCTCACAGCACCGTACTTTCTCTCTCATCCCTCACAGCACTGTACTTCCTCTCTCATCCCTCACATCACTGTACTTCCCCTCTCATCCCTCACAGCACCGTACTCTCTCTCATCCCTCACAGCACCGTACTTCCTCTTCATCCTCACAGCACTGTACTTCCCCTCTCATCCCTCACAGCACCGTACTTCCTCTCTCATCCCTCACAGCACCGTACTTCCTCTCTCATCCCTCACAGCACTGTACTTCCCCTCTCATCCCTCACAGCACCGTACTTTCTCTCTCATCCCTCACAGCACTGTACTTCCTCTCTCATCCCTCACAGCACCGTACTTCCTCTCTCATCCCTCACATCACTGTACTTCCCCTCTCATCCCTCACAGCACAGTACTTCCTCTCTCATCCCTCACAGCACCGTACTTCCTCTCCATCCCTCACAGCACCGTACTTCCTCTCTCATCCCTCACAGCACGTACTCTCTTATCCCTCACAGCACTGTACTTCCTCTCTCATCCCTCACAGCACCGTACTCTCATCCCTCACAGCACTGTACTTCCTCTCTCATCCCTCACAGCATGTATTCCTACTCATCCCTCACAGCACCTTTACTCCTATCCCTCACAACACTTACTCCTTCTCTCCATCCCATCACCTGCATCGTATTCCTGACTCATCCCTCACAGCACCGTGCTAATGCTCCCTCATCTCTCACAACATGCTTCCCCTTCATCCCGAGTCCCCACTCATCCCTGACACCTCCTCCCATCCCAGACACTCGCTCCCAGCACTCGGACCATGCCTCTAGGCCCCGCCCCGCTTAGCTTGCTATTGGTTGCCATCATGAGGGCCGAGGCTGAGAGCTCGCCGGTTCTGGGGGCGGGGCTGTGAGGTGAACGCACGGAGGTAACCCGGATCACACCACTCCTGACAGGCGGAGGGGCGGGCTCTGAGTGAATGGGATGAACCTGCTCTCACACGCTGCGCTCGGCCTTCGGTATTTTCATTCATTGGTTGTTGTCCTACAGTAGGAGACGAGTGTCTGACTTTGCAGGTGAGTTTGTGTTGACTGTCCTGTGTGGTCAATGGCTGCTGAGCCTGGGGAGGGAGAGAAGGGCTGTCATGAATGAGTGTCCAGGGCAGGGTATGTACAGTGATGTATACAATGTATGTCCTCCCACACTAGAACATCCGGGCACTCGGCGACAGCTTCTCCTCCTGTAGTCTCTCCATATTGGGCAGGTGGAGCTGCTCATCACTGATGCAGTATGTCTCTGGTCACAGTGATCTAGTCCGATGTCAGGGCCCCCATATTCCCGAGCACTGCGGAGCTGATGGCAGCCCCCCACTGTCCCCTGCTCTCTACACTACAACTTCTATAGAAGTATTCACTGACTGTCTCAGCTGCATTGGTGACACGTTGTCATGGGGAAATTACACCCAAGACGCGTCCCTCTTAGACACAACCTATTGTATCTAACTTGTGAGATAAGGAAATGTATGGTCTGATCCTGGCTCTCCAAGTAACTATGGGTCTTATAATGTATAGTGTATGTGAGCAGGGGGTTGCCATACTGGATCTCTGTGCTCAGATGTGACCGTGGGGGTAGCAAGACTGGATCTGTATACTCATGTGATATAGACTTAAAGAATACTCATGTGATATAGACTTAAAGAATACTCATGTGATATAGACTTAAAGAATACTCATGTGATTAGACTTAAAGATACTCATGTCATTGACTTAAAGTAATACTCATGTGATATAGACTTAAAGAATACTCGTGATATAGACTTAAAGAATACTCATGTGATATAGACTTAAAGAATACTCATGTCATATAGACTTAAAGAATACTCATGTGATATAGACTTAAAGAATACTCATGTGCATATAGACTTAAAGAATACTCATGTGATATAGACTTAAAGAATACTCATGTCATATAGACTTAAAGAATACTCATGTGATATAGACTTAAAGAATACTCATGTCATATAGACTTAAAGAATACTCATGTGATATAGACTTAAAGAATACTCATGTGATATAGACTTAAAGAATACTCATGTCATATAGACTTAAAGAATACTCATGTGATATAGACTTAAAGAATACTCATGTGATATAGACTTAAAGAAAGAATACTCATGTGATATAGACTTAAAGAATACTCATGTCATATAGACTTAAAGAATACTCATGTGATATAGACTTAAAGAATACTCATGTGATATAGACTTAAAGAATACTCATGTCATATAGACTTAAAGAATACTCATGTGATATAGACTTAAAGAATACTCATGTGATATAGACTTAAAGAATACTCATGTGATATAGACTTAAAGAATACTCATGTGATATAGACTTAAAGAATACTCATGTGATATAGACTTAAAGAATACTCATGTGATATAGACTTAAAGAATACTCATGTGATATAGACTTAAAGATATACTCATGTGATATAGACTTAAAGAATACTCATGTGATATAGACTTAAAGAATACTCATGTGATATAGACTTAAAGAATACTCATGTATATAGACTTAAAGAATACTCATGTGATATAGACTTAAAGAATACTCATGTGATATAGACTTAAAGAATACTCATGTCATATAGACTTAAAGAATACTCATGTCATATAGACTTAAAGAATACTCATGTGATATAGACTTAAAGAATACTCATGTATATAGACTTAAAGAATACTCATGTCATATAGACTTAAAGAATACTCATGTGATATAGATTAAAAGATACTCATGTCATATAGACTTAAAGAATACTCATTGTGATATAGACTTAAAGAATACTATGTTCATATTAGACTTAAAGAATACTCATGTCATATAGACTTAAAGAATACTCATGTGATATAGACTTAAAGAATACTCATGTGATATAGACTTAAAGAATACTCATGTGATATAGACTTAAAGAATACTCATGTCATATAGACTTAAAGAATACTCATGTCATATAGACTTAAAGAATACTCATGTGATATAGACTTAAAGAATACTCATGTGATATAGACTTAAAGAATACTCATGTCATATAGACTTAAAGAATACTCATGTGATATAGACTTAAAGAATACTCATGTCATATAGACTTAAAGAATACTCATGTCATATAGACTTAAAGAATACTCATGTGATATAGACTTAAAGAATACTCATCTGATATAGACTTAAAGAATACTCATGTGATATAGACTTAAAGAATACTCATGTAATATAGACTTAAAAAATACTCATGTGATATAGACTTAAAAAATACTCATGTGATATAGACTTAAAGAATAGTCATGTAATATTGACTTAAAGAATACTCATGTGATATAGACTTAAAGAATACTCATGTCATATAGACTTAAAGAATACTCATGTAATATAGACTTAAAAAATACTCATGTGATATAGACTTAAAGAATACTCATGTAATATTGACTTAAAGAATACTCATGTAATATAGACTTAAAAAATACTCATGTGATATAGACTTAAAGAATACTCATGTAATATTGACTTAAAAAACAATCGTGATATAGATTTAAAAAACAATCGTGATATAGACTTAAAAAATACTCATGTGATATAGACTTAAAAAAATCAATGCTACAGTTCTTTCCCCTGGTGCCAGCTCAGATGCAGCAAAAGGCAGGTAGTAGCAGTTGCTACTGGGATGCCAATGTTATTTTGACAATCATAGAATGGGATGATGAATATAGAGCTTTAGCATCTACTTATATAATCGGCAGTCTTGGGATTCGGGCACTGTAGCCGAATCCCAAGATGCTTTGCGGTACTGCGAGCGATGACGCGCAGCGTCATCGCGAGCCGCAGCCGCACTACTGTAAAAAAAAAATTTCCTCACCTCTCCCCGAGCCCCCGCCGTCTCCCGCCGTCTTCCTCCAGCCTCCCGGTGGCTCCCGCAGGCTCCCGGTGCCTGCAGAGCTCTTCTACACCAGTACAGGACCTGCGGTGATGTCAGAGTCACGTGACACCAGCTTACTCCATGGTAACCGCGGGTCACGTGACTCTGACATCACCGCAGGTCCTGAACTGCAGTAGAAGAGCTCTGCAGGCATCGGGAGCCACCGGGAGCCTTGAGGAAGACGGCGGGAGACGCCGGGGGCTCGGGGTCAGGTGAGCATAAACTTTATTTACATTTTTTTTAACCCTTACTCTGTCTGTGTCATGTCTCTGCACACTCTGTCTGTGTCATGTCTCTGCACACATCTGTGTCATGTCTCTGCACACTCTGTCTGTGTCATGTCTCTGCACACTCTGTGTCATGTCTCTGCACACTC
The DNA here is from genome assembly GCA_033576535.1 of Allobates femoralis. Classification (NCBI taxonomy): domain Eukaryota; kingdom Metazoa; phylum Chordata; class Amphibia; order Anura; family Aromobatidae; genus Allobates; species Allobates femoralis. Next base: position 287,467,813 of record JARQOC010000002.1, on the reverse strand, counting down.
TGTCTGTGTCATGTCTCTGCACACTCTGTGTCATGTCTCTGCACACTCTGTCTGTGTCATGTCTCTGCACACTCTGTCTGTGTCATGTCTGCACACTCTGTCTGTGTCATGTCTCTGCACACTGTGTCATGTCTCTGCACACTCTGTCTGTGTCATGTCTCTGCACACTCTGTCTGTGTCATGTCTCTGCACACTCTGTCTGTGTCATGTCTCTGCACACTCTGTCTTTTTTTTTTTTGTAAGATCTACACCAAACTTAAAATGGATAGTGACTGAATGTAAATTGTCAACATCTCTTGCACTTAAGGTGCATTTAAGGTGATAGTGTAGTTCTTTAAGGAATTTTTTTCCAGTTACTTGATACTACTTGTTACTTGTGATCTAGTGTGAGAGTATAATACTTGCAGATTGACATTTTCTTTTATTTCCAGTATCACTCCAGTCCTCTTTTGATCTGATGCGCCTGCTCACTATATAAAAACCTTTCACGTTTTAGGTCAATTAGGACTTTCCATAATTATTAATATTTGCCAAATGCCAAAATAATGAGAGACATAATGTTCTTAAGGCATTTTTATTACTTTCTGCAAAGTCATAAATTTACATACATTTCATTAGTATTTGGTACCATTGATCTTAAACTGTATGACTTGGGTGAAACGTTTTGGATATCCCTCCACAAACTTCTCACAATACTTGGTAGGAATTTGGGCCCACTCCTCCTGACAGAACTGGTGTAACTGAGCCATGTTTGTAGGTCACCTTGCTTGCACCTGCCTTTTCAGCTTTACCAATACATTTTCAATAGGATTGAGATCAAGGCTTCGTGATGGCCACTCCAAAAGATTAACTTTGTTATCCTTAAAGGGAACCTGTCACCTAGTGTAAGTCCCACAATGCATTGGTCCGGATATGACGCTGCGGCTCGGCGCAATAGTATGAGAAGGGGCAGGCATTTCAAAATAGGAGGCTTTACAGAAGGGAATGAAGACGCCCATTGGGGTGTCATAACGAAGGATCGAGGAGGGGACAGAGAGCGAAAAAGGACGCCCAGGGGGGCTACTAACAGTAGCCCTCACTTTGTTACCATGACAACCTGTAAAGGTACCGTTACACACAGAGATATCTCTGGAGACATTGCTTGCAACTCACTGGTTGCAGTGAAATCATGGACACATTGTTTCATTTTGTACATGGCAGGTGCAGGGACAGGTAGTGACAGCTTGGGGGCTTAAACTAGGTGACAGGTTCCCTTTAAGCCACTTTGTAACCAGTTAGGCGTATGCTTCAGGTCATTATCCATTTGGAAGACCCATTTTTGCCCAAGCTTTAACTTCCTGGATGATGTCCTGAGATGTTGCTTCAGTATTGCCACATAGTCTTCTTTCCTCATGATGCAATCTATTTTGTGAAGGGCACCAGTCCCTTCTGCTGCAAACCAACCCCACAACATGATGCAGTTACCCATGTGTTTCACAGTTGGGATGGTGTTCTTAGGCTTCCAAGCTTCTCCATTTTTCCTCCAAATGTAAAGATGGGCATTATAGCCAAAACTAAATTTTAGTTTCACCAGACCACAGGGCATGTCTCCAAAAATGTAGGTCTTTGTTCCTGCGTGCATTTGCAAAAATTAATCTGGCTTTTACATATTTCTTTTGGAGTAATGGCTTCTTCCTGGCAGATTGGCCTTTCAGACCATGCTGATACATTACTCACTGTAGATAATAATCTCTGGGACACAGAATCTGTCTCCTTTCTGAGCGGTGAGATAGCTGGACATTCCCATCCTGTTCGTACTTGCGTATAATGGTTTGTACAACTGAACGATGCACCTTTAGGTATCTGGAAATTGCACTGAAGGATGAACCAGACTTGTGCAAGTTTGCAGTGTATTTCAGGTGTGCATTTAAATACATCCACAGGCGTGTCTCTAACTCAGATGTTGCCAATAGACCAAAAGCTTACACACACGACATCATTATATGGGCTGTCCAAATTGTTTAAAAGCATAGTAATCTTAGTGTATATAAACGTGTAACTTTGCAGAAAGAATTTAACATGCTTTAAAACATTCTCTCTCTCATTATTCTGGCATTTGGCAAATATTAATAGCTAGATGGTGGCCCGATTCTAACACATTGGGTATTCTAGAATACATGTATTTTATATGGTGAGATGTCAAACAGTCAGATCTCACCAGCGATGCAGCAACGATATGGCGGTTGTTGGGACCCTGTCACTCTAGGGCGCAGTATTGCGGTCGTTGGTTGTCCCACGCGGCTTGAATTTGAATCCCGGCCGCCATATCGGAATACCCATAACTTGGGTGTTCCAATATGGCGGTTGGGGTACTTCCGCTGCTAGCTAGGCTGCGTCGCCGCTGAACTCTGTGCGGCAGGAGATGACTTGCGGCTACTGTCGGGAGTCCCTAGCAGGTCGTATTGTTGTAGTGATCTCTGGAGCGTCGCCAAGTAGGACGGTACCCCCATTCTGAAACACAAAAAGAAAAAGGGGGCGCAATAGTGCAATATCACCTGTGAGATAGATTTCCTTAATTGTGGACCTGTGCCTACTAACCTTATAGTGATGTGTGGTCCATGCACAACACTGGTAATAAATGAGAAAGGTTTTAGGGGTCCTCCCCTTTATCGTGGCTCACACCGTTATCCTCTCCTTATGGTGAGCTGGGAGTCTCCTACCCCGCGACCTCCAGAGCTCCAGTGTTTGGCGGTTTCCTAGGTGACCGAAGGTCCTGCACTTTGCGACTGAGCTGCTCCTGCCATGCACTCTTGGAGATAGTGGAATGAATTAATATACAGCACGGTCTCTCGTGGGCGCTCAAATCACAGCGCGGACTCCGGTCCAGTTGAAAATCCTTTATTAGCAAAACCTCCTTCCCAACAACATGTTTCAACGGTCACACACCGTCTTCCTCAGGTGGTCTACCCCCATTCTGACACGTTCAGTGATCTCACAGCGGGGGCCTGGTCGCTGCTGTGTGTCACAGTGAGTGAGATCGCTAGAGCCAGCCGGGGTACTTCCACTGCAAGCAGCCAGGAGACGACCGGCTACCACCGTTCATCTCCCGGCTGCATCGCCGCTGACCTCCGTGCGGCAGGAGATGACCCTCAGCTACCGTCGGGAGATCAGTGGCTAGCCCTGCTGATCTCCCGAAGGTAGCGGTGGCGTGCCTGGTTAAAATCCCACGCCAATTCGCGGCCGGACTGCGTCTGTTGCTGATTGGTCGTGCCCAGCCGGCTGCGACCAATCAACGAAGCATTCCCGTTACAGAGAGACAGACACAATTAAACTATTATATAGTAGGATTTTGGTAATCCTAATTGAAAATGTTTATTTTGGTTTCATGTCAGATAGTGAAAAAACCATGCACATGTGTCCTTTTATCTAGTGTATGTAAACTTTGGGTTTCAACTGTAGCTGGTGTGAGCCAGCTAGTCTTATCTGGAGTCATGTGTTCCAGAAGAGGACCAGTGCAGTGCTGGAAACCATGTAAAACTGCCATTTGTAAGTATTTTAATGATCTTAGACTGCATTATATATATATTTAGAGAGGAGTAGGGAAACAAATTGCTGGGAGACCTTTTTTAATTTATAATGTCCCTGATTTTTATTTCTTTTCAGCTCACTTCAGCAAAATGGAAGAAGCTACACCACCAAACTTGAAATTGTTGGATTCATTATTCATTATTGGCTCTGTATCAGAGGACAACTCAGAAGATGAAGTTAGCTCTATGGTTAAAGTTGACCTTCTAGAAGACAAGGAGCGATCTTCTTCCCCAGCTTCTATATCTTCGGACACCATTTCTGACATGGGGTTATCTAGTTTTCAAGAAAGCCTTGCATTGCAAATGCGGTATGTAATCTTTCTAACACTTTCTATGTTGTAGCTATGGGCACACTGGTAGCATGAGCTGTTCCTCAGCTTTTTAATAAAATTAGGTTAGTTATCTACCTGCTGTGGCACTGGCTGATGGCAAATACAGTAATAAAAACTCTAGTAGAAATGTGTCAAGTCACTTCATACAACACTGCTTGTGATGGTAAATACTTGTGTGTCATAAAAGAGATGAGTATTGTTGGAGTGACACCTTCATTGGCTAATCAGAAATGTATTTACTAGCACTCTAAGAATCAAGGGTGTTTCATCTAGGCAGTTTACTATTAAATGACTAGTACTACATTTGTGAGATCTTACGCCAAGACATTGGAAACATGGTGATAGATTCCTAAAATAAGCCAACACTATAAAACATGTTTTTGCTATAAATGGAAAGGCAATAAAGGTAAAAGCAAAGAAGTGCAGTAATCTGACATCAGTCTTCTATGGTACACAGGTGTGAATTCTGTCCATGTATGTAATGGGTCATAAATACACAGATTAGATTGAGATTTTATGTCGCTGAAAGATTCTTATCTATGTCGATCTTTGGATTTCCCTCCTTGTTATTATTAAAATTAATTTTCAGTGTTAAAGGGAGTCTGTCACCCCTAAAACTGAAATTCATCTATTACAACCTTCATTTTCGAGTCTATAATAAAATGAAAAATAACAATAGTACTGCAGATTTTAGTAAATGTGCTTTTTTTTGGGGGGGGAATGATTGTATAGCCAAGTGTCTGTGATCACAAAGTGTTAATGTATACATGGGCGAGGCCCTTATCCTTTTCCTGTGTATAGCAGCAGCCTGCTACATACAGGATTACATAGCAGCAACAGCAGCAGCCGAGAGAGGGATGAGAGTAAGCACACACCATCACTGCACTATCATCTCCCTTTCCTGTGTGTAGCAAGTCGCTCGTTAATCTCGAGGATCACACAGCAACATGTGGCCATTATACACAGAAAAGGGAGAGGAGAGCGTGCTTACACCGACATTGTGTGTTCTTATCCCTCTCCTGTCAGTATCGCCCACCAAACCTGTGCATTCCTGTGCATAGCAAATAGCTGCTATACTAAGGAGACGAGTGAGAAGTCAGCACCCACACACACACTGACACTATATGATTGAGGGCTCTGCCATTCCAATGTCAATATGTGCTGGACAGTTAGTTAGAGCCAGAAATATTTGTACAGAGACTGTATCTTCGCGATTTGGGCTTTGCATACAAATTTTTTTTACATTTAAAGTGAAGCAACTAAGGCTAGGGTCACACTTGCGCCAGCCCTTAAAGTTGACGCACGCGCTAAAAACTTCGAAATTTTCCCGAGATGCATCCTGAACACAGGCTGCGTAGTGGGAGAACGCGGCCCCTAGCAACCCGCTGTGTTCCCTGGATACCAGCAACACAGCCGGCTGCGGGGAGTGCGATTTACACCACGCACAAGGAAACGCAGCATTGCTAGGGGCCGCATTCTCCCGCTACGCAGCCTGTGTTCAGGCTGCATCTCGAGAATAGATTCTAAGTTTTCAGCGGACACCGCTGGAAACTTAGAATACGCCCAGTGTGACCCTAGCCTAAGATGCAATTGACGCACAGATTTTTAGGTTTAGGGTATGGACACACTGGCGTGAAATACGGACGAGTATAATGCAAGAAAATCTCGCATTGCACTCGGACCAATGTTACTGAGTGAGTGAGAACAGATTACCATGTGTCATCCGCTTTTTTCTCATCCAGAATCTGGATGAGAAAAAAGTTGCCACATGCTGCGACAGTATGCAATAATCGTGCGCGACTCACCAATGGAAGTCAGTGGGTCCAATAAAATCACGGACTGCACACTGACAGCACACGGACCATCCTAGTGGGATCAGTTTTGTTCACTGATACATTATCGTTCTGTAGCTCAGAACACTGTAAAATGTTCCTGTAAATGATTGTACAGTAATAGCTGTTGAGAAAAAAAACGGATTGCACACGGACAGCACATGGATGCTACACGGATCAAGAAACAGATGTCACTCGTCCAACTCTCCTTGGATGAGAATCTGACTTTTTTTTTTCGCTAGCGTGTTTCCACCCTTAATTAAAGGGAACCTGTAATGTGAAAAAACGCTATTAACATGCAGATATGAGGTTAATAGCATTTGGAACATGCTGGATCCCTGCACATTGAACCCCACTGCTGGGAGGAGATGAACTTTATTCCTCCCGGCAGTGTTTGGGTTTCAGTCATCGGGGAGGCCCCAGCAAAGGTTCAGTCACCACTCTGAGTATTGAGAGCAGTGGCTGTAACCACATCCCCCACACTGACTGACAGCAGGTTCTAAGGGCGAGCTCTTATAAAATAATGCTTTTGTTAGATGATTTTCTAAGAAAGTGCTTTTGTTCGAAGGTGTAAAAATGAATTAATATACAACCATCTAATATATAAAGCTGAGTATGTATGTATCAAGCCCCGCCCACTCCTCATAGCCCCACCCAATCCACAAAGCTGAGCGCATGTATCAAGCCACGCCCACTCCACATAGCCAGACCCACTCTACAAAGCTGAATGTATGTGCATAGCCCTGCACACTCCACATAGCAACACACACTTCGCAACCTGCATCTGCACATATCCCTGTCTCCTACACATATATGGGCATTATGCCAGGCAACGCCAGGCTCTACAGCTAGTATTTATATATAAATATGGAATATTACAATGGCAAGGAAGGGGGGACCTCTCATCTTATATGACTAGTGTAGAAAGACTAGAAAATAAAAGATAACCAAGCAAAAAAAAAAACCGCTCCGCATGAACATTCTTATAATAGAAATGCAATACATATAACACAAAAATGCAAGAACATTGAAAACAATGTCTCAAATGAACAATAACCTTTATTAGTTAATATTATAGAATGACAAGGTATCACTCATAAGAATAAGAATACAAAAAAGGCTAGGTGTCTCCTGACAAAGGCTTGTGTAACGTGTCTACTCAGGATAACTCAGGGGAAACATGGCCGGCACTATCACTAATATATATTAGCAGTTTGTTAAGTTTCCCTAATGTTAACACTATTTGTATGCTACAGAATTCTACTTTTGGCTAACAAACTGCAGACAGTCTTTATTCTATTAATTTGTTCACTATTCTCACATGTGGCCATTTTTGTGTCCCTGATTTTTATGACTGATACCTTGTCATTTTATAATTTTAACCCTGTAAAGGTTATTTTTAATTTATTTTCCCTGTTGGGTAAAACATTAACTTTACCTATTTGTGTCATAAATATATCTTTATTAGAGATGGACAAACCCGCAGATTTTTGGGTTTGCCGGATCTGTCCGGACTTTAAAAAAAATAAAGTCTGGTTCGGGACAAGAATCGACCTGAACTTGAACCTGGACCCATATAAACCTATGAGCACCTGAATTTTAGTGCTATAAAATGATGTACTGCTGTCACACTGCTGCTGGATTTGCTCATTAAACCTTATAAATATTCCCCTGCTTCCCCTGTCAACCCTCTGTGAGAGCGTCTGTGATTGGTTGTAGTCACACTGCACCCCTACCCTCTATGCTAGTGCTATGGAATTAATAGCGCTATATAAATGAATAAATATTATTATCATTATTATTATATGCCGGCATCTGTGATTGGTTGCCCTACATACAGTTGTGGCCAAAAGTATTGACACCCCTGGAATTCTGTCAGATAATACTCAGTTTCATCCTGAAAATGACTGCAATCCAAAATTCTTTGGTATTATTATCTTCATTTAATTTGTCTTCAATGAAAAACACAAAAAGAATTGTCCTAAAGCCAAATTGGATATAATTCCACACCAAACATAAAAAAGGGGGTGGACAAAAGTATTGGCACTGTTAAAAAAATCATGTGATGCTTCTCTAATATGTGTGATTAACAGCACCTGTAACTTACCTGTGGCACCTAACAGGTGTTGACAATAACTAAATCACATTGCAGCAAGTTGACATGGATGAAAGTTGACTCAACCTCTGTCTGTGTCCTTGTGTGTACCACATTGAGCATAGAGAAAAGAAAGAAGACCAAAGAACTGTCTGAGGACTTGAGAAACCAAATTGTGAGGAAGCATGAGCAATCTCAAGGCTACAAGTCCATCTCCAAAGACCTGAATGTTCCTGTGTCTACTGTGCACAGTGTCATCAAGAAGTTTAAAGCCCATGGCACTGTGCTAACCTCCCTAGATGTGGATGGAAAAGAAAAATTGATGAGAGATTTCAACGCAAGATTGTGCGGATGGTGGATAAAGAACCTCGACTAACATCCAAACACGTTCAAGCTGCCCTGCAATCTGAGGGTACAACAGTGTCAACCCGTACTATCAGGCGGCGTCTGAATGAAAAGGGACTGTATGGTAGGATACCCAGGAAGACCCCACTTCTTACCCTAGACATAAAAAAGCCAGGCTGGAGTTTGCCAAAACTTACCTGAGAAAGCCTACAACGTTTTGGAAGAATGTTCTCTGGTCAGATGAGACAAAAGTAGAGCTTTTGTGGCAAAGGCATCAACATAGAGTTTATAGGTGAAAAAAAGAGGCATTCAATGAAAAGACACAGTCCCTACAGTCAAACATGGCATGAGGATTCCCTGATGTTTTGGGGTTGCTTTGCTTCCTCTGGCACTGGACGCTTGACTGTGTGCATGTCATTATGAAGTCTGAAGACTACCAACAAATTTTGCAGCATAATGTAGGGCCCAATGTGAGAAAGCTGGGTCTCCCTCAGCTTCCAGCAGGACAATGACCCAAAACACACTTCAAAAAGCACTAGAAAATGGTTTGAGAGAAAGCACTGGAGACTTCTAAGGTGGCCAGCAATGAGTCCAGACCTGAATCCCGTAGAACACCTGTGGAGAGATCTAAAAATGACAGTTTGGAGAAGGCACCCTTCAAATATCAGGGACCTGGAGCAGTTTGCCAAAGAAGAATGGTCTAAAATTCCAGCAGAGCATTGTAAGAAACACATTGATGGTTACCGGAAGCGGTTGATCGCAGTTATTTTGTCTAAAGGTTGTGCAACCAAGTATTAGGTTGAGGGTGCCAATACTTTTGTCTGGCCCATTTTTGGAGTTTTGTGTGTAATGATCAATATTGTGCTTTTTTTTTCATTCTCTTTTGTGTATAAAGCGGACAGCTGGAGCAGTGCCTATATCTTGACTAGGTATCAAAATATGGGGGACCCCATGCGTTTTTTTTTTTTTTTTAATTATTAAAATAAATAATTTAAAAAGATGTCATGGGATCCCGCCAAATGTTGATGCCCAGCCAAGATAAAGTAGATATCTGGGGGTTGGTATTCTCAGCTTTTGATCTTGCTCAGCCTAAAAATAGCAGCCTGCAGCCGCCCATCCATTTGATTGGCCAATCCTGGCACTTTACTCAGCTCATCCTGATTGCCCTGGTGCAGTGGCAATCTGTGTAATATAAGGGGTTAATGACAGCTGAGATTTGGCAAATTGGATCACACATACACGTCTATGGGTGTGTGCAAAACATCAGACTGCACTTGGATGACATCCGACTTTAATATATCCCAAACAGACAATGGAGAAATCATGCTTTCCATCTTCTTCACCCCTGTAATTCGATTCTTACATGTGATAGAATCAGAGCACAGTAGAATTAGGCCGGCTTCACATTGGCGATTTTCAGCGCAGCGTTGTGTCATTTCAAAAAGTGTTGTATCTGCAAGTGATTCGCGTTCCTATCTCTATAATGATGTGCGCAATAATCCGCAGTACCTAATTTAGAGTGCGTCTGATTGCGTATGCGTACGGTCTGGTCTAATTTCCGCGGTCCCAGGACGCATCTTGTTGCAGTTTTGGCCGCTGTAAAAAGCCGCAGTAATGCGCAAATGCACGGCAACGTTAAATTGAACCGTTATTTCCTATGAGTACGCAAGCGAACGCCGGGACTTGAAGGCGTACCTTACGCTTGTGTACTCACCACGGCGCATGCTCGGACAATGGAACACAGCAACGCCCATCACCCTAGCAGCACTAGCAAAGATTTCATGGTAATGGGGCTGGGTCTACTTATACAGTGGCCTTAAGCCACTCCCTGTGGGCGGAAGCTGTCCAAAAACGCGCAGAAAAGCAAGAAATATAGGAAAGGATTTGCTTACGCAAGCGGTAAAAAAAACGCGAACGCATGTCGAAACGCATGCAAATGCATACATGCGCATGGTTATTTTACCTACTTGCGAATGCGCTTGCAGATAATTTAACGTGCGCTCATATGAGTTTGCATGCGTTTTTACATGCGTCTCCGCTTGCGGATCGTCCCGTGTGTTCAGAAAAGCCAATGTGAAGCCGGCCTTACACTCTGTTCACGCTCGCAGCAGAGCTTGAGCCGAGTACCATTTCCACAACCCATCCAATTCTCTTGCATCAGATGCTATACCCCAGTGTGACCCCGGTTTTAAACTGCTAATGGAAACTAAATCTATTTTGTGGTTGTCACATGCTTTAAATTAGTATTTTCTAAGACCAGGATCTGAATTGTTGAAGTCACCTTCCTTACCTATCAGTTGTGAATTAATGTCTGCAATATTGTATTGTTAATGCTTCATACTTAAATGTTGTTTTATCTTCAGGCCTAGTATGTCTGGATTGCATCTAGTCAAGCAGGGACGTGAACGTAAAAAAATAGATTTACAGAGAGATTTCACTGTGGCTTCTCCAGCAGAATTTGTTACTCGTTTTGGAGGGAACAAAGTTATTGAAAAGGTATATTACTTCTTATATGCAAGTTTTTAAAAAGTTGCTTTCTTTTAAAGGGAATCTGTCAGTAGGTTTTTGCTATGTAATTTGAAGACAGCATGATGTAAGGGTTAATACAGAGAATTTATGGATACATCTCATCAACATTCAGCTGTTACTTTCTTTGAATGTTTGTTTAAGTAGCAGGACTTATCATTGCTCAGAAATTGTCTTGTACACGCCCCTCCTCTTACTGGTATTTCACTGTTAATGTACATATCTATTGAGAACCTGGTGTGGGCAGGGATAGCTGTCTCAGCTCTGCTAAATGGCTAAATCAAAAAATTCTGATTGTGTCAGAACTGCTGCACCTACTAATCTAAGAGCCCTTTCACATCAGCGTTTTTTTCAAATCGCGGCAGATGCGGTGAAAAAAACCGCATCTGCCGCGATTATCGCATACCGACTGCACTTGCGGCGCGGTTGCGGTAAACGCCATACAGTGTATAGGCGGACTTGCAGCAGGTGCGGCAAGTGCGGGTTTGACACTTGCGGCAGGTGCGGCCGCGAAAAAAAATGCTTTCAGCCGCGGTTTTTTTCGTGGCCGCACCTGCCGCAAGTGCCAAAACCGCACTTGCCGCACCTGCCGCTTGTCCGCCTATACATTGTATGGCGTTTACCGCAACCGCGCCGCAAGTGCAGCCGGTATGCGATAATCGCGGCAGATGCGGTTTTTTCACCGCATCTGCCGCGATTTGAAAAAAACGCTGATGTGAAAGGGCCCTAAGTGATATATCTCTGGATTTAGGGTCGCTTTTCCTCCATCATGCTGCTCTCAGGTTATTAGCAATAACCTGCTGACAGATTCCCTTTAATCTGTTAATGTTTGCATATAAGTGGATTACATTGACAGATCTGAATAACTTTCTGTATTGTGCAACAGGTGCTCATAGCTAATAATGGTATTGCAGCTGTTAAATGCATGCGATCTATAAGACGATGGTCCTATGAGATGTTCCGAAATGAAAGAGCAATTCGATTCGTTGTTATGGTAACTCCTGAAGACCTGAAAGCAAATGCAGGTACATACCACATTTCAATCCATTAATTTTATTTCTTTGTTTACCCCATGCTTTTGCAACTATTTTATCCATTTTGTGCAGACACACTGCTTTATTGATAAAAAATCACCTCGTTTGCTGGTATTAGCAAGAGAACAATGATTTTGTACAATATGATAATTGTAACGCCGTTGTCTCTGCACTGTTCCGTCTCCTCTCAGGGATGCTGATGAACTCACCTCTGCGGCTGGTAGGCTCTTCTTTCAGTCTTCAAGCTTTAGGGCCTGCGCATGTCACGGAGCTCTCTTGGAAACATCCTTAGGTCCTGCACGTGTGCACTCCCCGCCTCCTAAAGGAGCAGCGTGCCCACTCAATGTGTTCCCACCTGTAGCTGTGAGGCACTGGATATTTAAGGCACCTGTAGGGGGTGTCTAAGCAATTTGGTTCCTTGTAAGCTTGATTCCATTAGTACAGCAGTCTGCCTGATCCTATCCATTGATTGTGCACCTGAAACCGTCTTGCCACTCTTCTGTGCCAGGCGTTATTGCCTGTCTCCTGTACCTGTCCAGTCTGTCTCCTATATTTGTCAGCTCAACCTGTCTCCTGAACATGCTCTGTCCAGTCAGCCTTCACTACCCGTTCTTTCCTGCCGGACCTCCATACTTGTGTCCCTTTGGGTCATGGACTGCCATGTAGCAGTACTGACACACCCTGGGGCCGTGGAGTTTACTTGGGGCCGGGCCTGCTGCTTTTTGCAGCTGGCGGGGGAGTCACGGGAGTCAAAACCTGATCCCTTGGCCCTGGGGGTCGGTTTGAAAGAGGTTTCTGGCCTAGTGGTTTAGGGATGGTTGTCGTGACACCACCTGCGGTGTGCTGCTATTAGTGGCTGCGGCTGCTGTTCGAGACCTCTGGGGATGATGGGATGGCAGCTGTGATGGTTTCGCTCCCCACGGGTGGAGCGGATCCCTGAAGCAACGAGTATAGCCTATGGCGGTGGTGGGCTGTTGGGGGTGCAGGACTCAGGGAGCGGAATGACCGACAGACACAAGGGTTGAAGTCTCCGTTACCTTTACTGGTAGTAGTAGCAGGTTCATCCAGGGTACCGTCCACAAGAGATGTTAGGAGTCCGGGTGCATGGAATCAAGTTTGGGATTCTCCTCACCCGATGAGTTCTGAAGCCTCCCTGTTGCGTTACTCTAGGTGGGTCCTGATTGCCTGTAACTAAGCTGCAAATCCCTCCTCCTGCAGACAGTCTCTTGCCCGTGCAACAGGCAGCTTGAGCCCTCTCTGGGTTACACTCCTCTGGCTGCTCTACCTGAGCTCTCTGATGCTACTGTGCCTCCTGGGCTTTGTGGTGGACGAGAGACTTGGAATCCGGTATTGGCAGCTGGGCCTAGAGTCCCTCACAGCCTCGGACTTCAGTGTCCACTCTTGGCGCTCTGCACTGGGGTGAGCCTGGCAACCGGCTCCACTCCCCAGACCTGCTTCTCCACTTCCTCCCTCTCCTACGGCCTCCTCACACTAGCTAGTTTCTGTCCCTAGACGAGCCTTACACTGCTCCAGTCCACGGGACCTTTTCACAGTCATTCTAGGAACTGAACTGTCTAACCCCGCCCCCAGACCAGAATTTATAGGAAGGGACCTCCCCTTGGACTCAGGTTTCAAAGCTCCCCCTTCTGGCCTGGAGTTGGGAAGGTGTTGTGTGTGGTGGGCTTACCTGGTGTGGCTACCTTCCTTTGCTTCCAAGCATGGCATGGTTCCCCGTGAGGGAGCAATGCTATCGTGGCAACCGGACTCTGGGGTGCCACAGTACCTGGTGCCCATTCAATCCTCCCCATCAAAGGCTCTGGTGAAAACCCAGTTGCACATAGTTAAGCCCCCCATGATAAGCCCACACCTGCTAGCACAATACTAATATTTTAAAGAACAGCCTGCACACAATTGAAAAAAATATACCATATTTTTGGGTCGATAAGATGCACTCCATTAGTGAGGAAAGTGGGGGAGTGTCTTATAGTCCAGTTTTACCTGACCAATGGCGGGAATCCAACAGCTTGAACTTGACTGCTATTAAAGAAAATGAATATTTACTGCTCCCCACGCCCACAAGCTCGCCTCACACTTGGCACTGAAGTTGGCGCCAAGAGCTGGGCGGGACTATGGGATTATGGGGGTCGGGAGCAGTGAGTATTCATTATCTTTAATAGCAGACACATGATTGTTCTAGCTGGGAGCTTCCTGCAGTGGCTGGGATGAACGTGTGTCTGCTATTAAGGAAAGTTAATATTCACTGCTCCCCATGTCCATAATCACACCCACCTCTCTGCACCAGTTTCAGTGCCAAGAGGTGGACTGGATTATGTGTGTGGGGAGCAGTGATTATTCATATTGGATTAGCTGGTAGCATGTGACTGGGAGCACATGGTAGTGGCGCCATACACTGCCAATTGCTTACACGTCAAAATCAGTTGCTGGCATCAGAAGGGGACGCCGCCTTTCGGGGAAACGGTGAGAAGGTGAGTAGAATATTTTTTTTCATTTTGTGTTTAACAAAATAAGCGGCAGAACTGGAGGCATATAATATATGAATCAGGGGAACATATATAACAGAATAGGGCTCTTATACCGTGTGTACTTGAGTATAAGCCGACCCGAGTATGAGCTGAGGCCCCTAATTTTACACCCCAAAATTGGGGAAATGTATTGACTCGAGAATAAACCTAGGGTGGGAAATGCAACAGCCCCTCATCACCGGTATATAGCCCCCATCACTGGTATATAGTGCCCCCATCACAGTATATGACAACTGTTTCTTGCTTGTTTCTATAAAGTAAGATTCTAGTACAGCCATGATAAAGTCATTTTCACAAATATAACTTTAGGGCTATAATGTAAATAAGGTAAAACTTTTTTTGTATCTTTTAGAGTATATTAAAATGGCAGATCACTACGTGCCTGTTCCTGGAGGTCCAAATAATAACAATTACGCTAATGTTGAGCTTATTCTTGATATTGCAAAAAGGATTCCAGTACAGGTAATGTTTCCTTTTATGTTCATATATTAACAAAATCCTTTCCATTGTATACATCAGAATGTGAAATTTGTCAAAATTCTGGAATTGAGTAGAATTTTGTAAATGCATAAAAGATTTTAAAATATATAATTAGAGGATTTTAAAGATGTAAAAAGTTGACCACAGCATGAATACTTTGTGTGTGTGTTTTTTGTTTGTATTGACATTACTGAAAATCATTTTCTTTCTCTGGAAATGTTTATTTTTTATTTTTCCTCTTTTTTAGGCTGTTTGGGCTGGATGGGGTCATGCTTCTGAAAATCCAAAATTACCTGAACTTCTTCACAAAAATGGCATTGCTTTTATGGGTAAGATTACGATATGTTAAAGGGAACCCGCCAGCTTCCTCAGGCACCCCAAACTGCTGCACAGTATTTATTGATTTCTTTATACTCTTCCTTTTGTTGGCTTATTAATCTCTGCATTTAACTAAAATCAATTTCATAACTGCTTTCACCATGTGCTAATTAATAGGGGACTAGTGAAGTGAGGGCATTCTTTTACCGAG
The DNA here is from genome assembly GCA_033576535.1 of Allobates femoralis. NCBI lineage: Eukaryota > Metazoa > Chordata > Amphibia > Anura > Aromobatidae > Allobates > Allobates femoralis. The sequence continues at coordinate 287,452,531 of JARQOC010000002.1, read as the reverse complement.
ATGAACCATCCCACTCACCATGTTTTCATGCGTCTGTGGGCGTAAGATTATTTGCTAGAGCGGCATCACCGCTTGCTTCTTTTATAAATCTCTGCCTTTCTTAGAAGTGTGCGGTGAAGCCTGGTGTATGTTCACTGGCTTCACTGCCACACTGTGTATCCCAAGCCTCTAAGGACACAGCAAGATGTGAGATCTGCAAAGCTGGCAGTAATGGTTCCTTCATTCTTGCTGCCTCCCTGGGCATGCCATGTATACCTCACTGTATTGTGCATTGCCGGGGAGGCAGAGGTTTGGAAATTGTTGGCAGTTATGTTGCTTTTCCCAGTCATGTCATTCACACACATACAGGGACGTGAGTCTGGGGAAAAAATGCCACCATGACTCCGGCACCCACTATTTAGCACATCGCAACCACAAGTATAAAATTGCTATTTGGCATATGTAGAAATTGGCCACTTAAAGGGGTTTGTTAGGAAGGGTATGAAGGGATTAATTAATATAGAGTAGTGGTTTGGGAAGCCTTGGGGAGGTGTTGAGTGAAAGCAACAGGCACATTCTGCTAATGATTGGATTTAGTTGACACCCTGAGGGACACTAGCAACATGTGTTCATTCTAAACAGGTGAACAAGCCTAGAGGAATATCAATCATTGAGGCAAGTATATTACATATAATAATCAGTATACTAAAGTACACAAGTATATTGTAACGCAAAGTTCCATACAAAGTTAAACAAATCCAAACATAAGTCTTCAAAAAGTTTTTCAACATAAAACCTACATGTTTACTAAGAAGTGGCATCATAAACGTTTTAGCTGGCACACAGTTTGGTCTTCACAAAGTTTGCTACTGTGTTTAGTCAGAAGTTTCTATGGTATACCACAGTACACTAGAATGCTGGTAAGATGGCATCAATAGGTTTTGCGTTTTCTTTTTTGAAAATATGTGACATTTGACTACATATAAAATGGTTGAATGTTTAACCCCTTAGTGACCAAGCTAATTTCGATCTTAATGAGCTGGCCAAATATTGGAAATCTGACCTGTGTCATTTTATGTAGGAATTGAGTGGCTTTCCTGAAGAGGGGATTCAGTTCAACATATGGTGAAATAAACCACCTTTTAACTACACCAAGCACATTCTCCTCTTCTTGTTCTTGTACTTTATTTGGTAATAACTCTGAAATGCTTTAACGAATCCCTCTGAGATTGTTTTTTTTCGTGACACATTGTATTTTATGTTACTGGAAAATTTATTTTGATATGTTTTGTGTTTCTATGTGACACTCCATATCCAACATGTAGTCAAAAGGTTCTGTTTGGACAAACTGGAGTGTTCAGAAAGGAAGAGGCAATATTTTAATTTTGGAAAACAAATTTGTCTGAAATAGATTGCGGGAACCATGTCGCATTTGCAGGGCCCCTATGGTGCCTAAACAGCTGAAACCTCCTACAACTGACCCCCATTTTGGAAACTAGACCCTTCAAGGATTTTATAGAATTTTGAACCCACAGTTACTACACAGAATTTTATAACATTCGGCCGTCATATTGAAAATTCTGCTTTTGCCCCAAATTTGTAATTTTCACAATGGATAGTAGGAGAAAATGGACCACTTAATTTGTTATGCAATTATACCCAATATATGGTCAAAAACCTCTGTTTGGGCACATGGCAGGGCTTGAAACGGAGAAAGTGCTATTTGATTTTTGGTGCATAAATTTGTCTGGAAAAGATTAGATATGCCATAACTGCAGAAACCCACATTAGTGACCCCATTTTAGAAACTTTATCCTCAAGGAGATCATCTAGTGGTATTCTGAGAATTTCTAACTTACAGATTATTCATGAAACTTTATAATAATTAGATGTGAAAATAAAAATTAATTTTTTCCACTCAAATACTGTTTTAGGACAAACTGTATAATTTACATGAGGGATGGACAGGACTGTTTATGCATTCTTTTACTGAACATAGTAGTGCCCTATTGTGGTTGCACTTTGTCATTTGAGCACGCTGCAGGGATCAGGTAGGAATAAGCGCTACTTGGTTTTTAGACTGCAAATTCTGTTACAGATTGTGGGCTCCATTAGCCAAGTTCCTGAGGTCCCAAATAAGCAGAAACGCACAAAAGTGACCCCGTTTTGGAAACTTCACTGCCTAAGGAATTCATCTGGGGGGGGATCATGTGATCTGTGCACCTGGTTACTAGGGGTGTAGTGATTATTTTGGACCCACAGGTGCCTCACAGAACTTTATAACCTTTGGACAAAAATAGAACATTTTAGTGGTAAAATGTAATTTTTTTTATTAGCTGAAATTTTGTCAGTTACACATGGCTGAACCTGGACCCCACAGTTTATTGTGCAATATCTCCAGAATGCAGTGATGCCCCATATAGCCTCAGAAACTACTGCCTGGCCACAATGTGTGGCTGAGCAGGAAGGAGCACTATTTAGTTTTTCGAGCAAAGGTTTTGCTAGAACAGTTTGTGGACCATTTGCAGAGACCCTGTGGTGTAAGAACAGCAAAAAAAAAAACAAAGGTGACACCAATGCAGAAATTTCATCTACAGCTGCAGTGATTATTTTGTAACATCCACACCATGATTTTTTTTCTAGAGAATTGCAAACGTAGTGTCAATACATGGTGCCCAGCTTCTGCTTCTGGAGACACGACATCTGCAAAATGTTAGTTGGGTTCTCCCCGCTACAATAATACTACACATGGGGCCACTTACGGTGGTTTATTCACAGAAAAGCATAGAAGGAGAGAGGTGTTTGTATTTGGGAGCGCAGGTTTCTCTGGATTTTGAGAGGTGGAAGCTATGTCTCCAAACCTTTGCTCTATCAGTAATGTAGGAACCCCCCTTGATTTTCAGTGACATATGACAGAATATTTTGTAATAGTTTTCAGTATAAGGTTGGGATCAAATTCTTGTATTCTACACTGAGCACGTATGGGGTTTCCATGTAAGTCTAGCTTCACATTTCAGGACGGTTACGTTGCGTCCCATGCGCATGCGCAGCCGCAGGTGAAAACGCATGTGAACGCGTGTAAACGTTGCGTTTTACATACGCATGCGCATAGGTTTGCCACGCAGGTCCGCAACGTTCACATGCGCTTGTCTGTGTTTTGAGCCTTACGCATGCGTTTTCCATCTGCATAGCGTTCGCTAAACTTAGCCCAATTTTCAGTGACCCTGCCTACAGACACGCCCACGGGCAGTGGCTTAAGGAAGACATAAAAAGAGACCCTGCCCATAGTTATGCCTGTTGCTGGTTGCTGATGAGAGAGAGAAGATGGAGCTTGGATTTGACAGCTTTTACGCGAATTGGACTTGGCGATGAACACTGCAGTATCTTATGCCATGGCTTGCGAGGGACATCGGCGCCGAGCAAGGGAACGAAGACGTCGGCCACCTCTTCGTGTATGGCAGCACCCTATTGTCGAGCTTCGGGGTACACGTGGAGTGTACCACTCCTTGTTCCATGAGTTGCAAGAAGATCCGGTGAAGTTCCACGACTACACCCGCATGTCCGTGGACAGCTTCCTGCACTTGCTGCGACGCGTCCAAGATGTCATCTGCCGCACTGACACACAGCTACGAAGATGTATTTCTCCAGAGGAATGTCTCCTAGTCACCCTTCGGTATGTATTTTTTTCACAACTGTATTGTTTATCAACTGTACGCCTCCTTCACATCCTGTGTCCTGTTCTTGTTTAGTCCTCTCAGACGTAGTCTGTAGATGTAGTCGATGCCCAGACCGTCCTGCTCTCCGTCCACTCTCTACAGCGTACCCAGTATAATTGTCTGCACCCACTCTATACCTCCGTGTCCACTGTGTACTGTCGTGTGTGTCAACTCTACAATCTCCAGGCCCCTAGTCCCTGTCCTCGTCTCTGTCAATTCTATCCTCGTTACGTTCCATCTCGTGCAATAGCATCTCCGCTGAACTACACCTTCTGCTTTTTGTCATAAATTTGGCTGAACTATTTGTCTTTTTCCTTTGCAGATTCCTGGCTACCGGCGAAACATTATCATCGCTACACTTTCAATTTCGGCTGGGATTGTCTACACTTTCTGGGATAGTGCAGGAGACGTGTCAAGCTATCTTTGAGTGTCTACGGCCAGACTTCCTCCCTCCCACCACCAGCGAGCTCTGGTTACATAAAGCATCCAGATACGAAGAAGTCTGCCAGTTTCCCAACTGCGTGGGGGCCGTAGATGGGAAACACATCAGGATCCAGAAGCCAGCAGGATCAGGCTCCGAGTATTATAACTACAAGAAATTCTTCTCAATAGTACTCATGGCCATAGCCGATGCAGACTGCTGCTTCACGGCTGTGGATGTGGGACAATATGGCCGAGCCAATGACTCCTCTGCGTTCAAAAACTCTGATATGGGCAGGAAGCTTTATACAAACACTTTTGGCATTCCTCCGCCCAAACCACTACCACACACTGATGGACCTGACATGCCCTTTGTAATAGTGGGGGATGAAGCCTTCCAAATGTGTGTGAACTTGATGAAGCCATACTCCAGCCGGCAATTAACATACACAAGACGAATCTACAACTACCGGCTTTCCAATGCCAGGTAGAATGTGCTTTTGGCTTGCTGGTAGCTAGGTGGCGCATTCTATCGACCTCTATCAACTTAAAAACTGACACTATCATCGATGTGGTACGAGCCTGTGTTGTCTTACATAATTATGTCCATCAAATGGACAAACCACGACTGGACCTTGATGTACCTCAAAGTACCAACCTGGTGGATTTCCAACAAGACATCGTGCGCTCAAGTCAGGAGGTGTTGAGCATGCGGGACTCCTTTGCCTCCTACTTTGTCTCAAATGAGGGCCGAGTCGACTGGCAGGACAACATGGTGTGATTTGTTAAAAAATTATTTCAAAGCACCTTTTTTTGTACTATGGCAGTACGCCATCATTATGTTGGAATTTAAATTCTATGTCCTGAAAACACCTCAAATGTAAAGTTCATATGTGTCACCATTCATGTACAGTTATGCTGTAATGATTGACATCTGTTAATGTCTGACCCAACTTTGTTTTTTCTACACCCTCCCGATTTCAAAGCACACATTCATTAAATTTTTGTTTTTGGCTACACTTTTAGTTTCTGTGGTTATTTACACAACTTGGTGTATTTATGTGTATTTCACAAGTTTGTCTCCTATCTAGCCTCCATCCTGCAATACCTGTGTCCATCTATGTAGCATACATCATTCCATCCCACTATGTAGCTTGGTATATTTCAAACATGCTTGTAAGGATCTATCTGATAGATAGATAATGGGATGGAATGAGGTATGCTACATACATAGCGAAAAACAGGGACGGCAGGATGGATGCTAGATAGATTAATTGAGGACTGCCATGATGGATGCTACATACCTAAACAGGTATGGCAGGATGGATGCTACATACCTAAACATAGGTATGGCAGGATCATCCATCCTGAAATAGCTGTGTGCATCTATGTAGCAAACATCATTCCTTCCCAGTATGTATCTATGATAATATCATACATCCTTCTATCCAATGATCTATCAGAGAGCTAGATAATGGGATGGAATGAGGTATGCAGCATACATAAGCGAAAACAGGAGGCATCATGGATGCTTGAAAGATAAACTCAGGGATGGAGGCTGCTAACATAGCTAAACACATAGCTGGACATAACCCACCTTTTATTACCTAACTTAACTCTATACATTGAAGTCAATAAAAAGAATAAAATGGTAAACCAAACATAATTTATTGAACAAATAACAGCCATAAAACTGGCCAAATGAAAGTGAGAACGTAAAAGACGACAATATGTGCAAGTCCATTGTCACAGTGATGTGAAAGTAGATGGTTGAAATTTTCCTGTGGAATTTGTGGTGCTGCTGCTGTTGCTTCTGGATCCCGGTGGCACCGTGAGGGCAATGTCCGATGGAAAAGTTGGTAAAGTCTCTGTGGGAATATTCAGAGTCGGTGTGGAGAGACTTGTGCGGTTAGTCAGTGGGGTTGTTGCAGAGGTGTACAACGGAGTACCAGCCGCCTCTAAAGTCAAATACGTACACACATGGGGAGAGGGCGGAAGGGTAGAAGGTGTAAAAGTGTCTAGGAGAAGAGAAGGGACCGTGGATGGAAATGAAACGTTTGAAAAAAGGGAGAGATTAGACTGGGTGTGAGGAGTGGAAACCTGTAGGAGTGCAACATTTGCAGGTGAAGTAGCGGGGGGGAAGAGGTCTGGAATGTGCTGCTGTTTTTTCGGTCGACCAACCTTGCGCTGTGTTGCTGCGGTTGCTACATTTTCCTGTGCTGTTTTTTTTTTCGCTTTTTAGACTGCTGTTGCTGGCTTTCAAAATCCTTCGCTTTTGGGGTTTTGGTCCTTTTCCTGGGCTTCATGGGTGTCATCAACTCTGCTGGAATTTGTAAGGGAGGTTTACCTTTACTCTTGTGTTGTAAAAAAGACTTTTTGGTAGGTGGAACACAAGTTTTTTTTGGAACAGAGCTACAGGATGAAGGAGGCTTGGCTGTCACGGCTGTGGAGATTGCAACATCGCTTTGAGGTTGCAACACCGCTGGCTCTGTGCGAGGATTTTTGTTTGATGTCATGACTCTTGACATTGGTTGAGGTGCCCGGCCCTGCTGAACTGCGTTGTCTGAGCAAGGAGTTGGAGTGGCTGTGGTGACATTATGGCTGGGATCGACTGTCCGGCCCGGCAGGACTGCTGTGCTGGAGCGAGGATTGGCCGAAGTAGCTGTTACTGTGTGGCTGGGAACATCAGGCTGACCATCTAGTACCGCGGTGGCGGAGCGAAGACTGCCCGAGAGGTACTCATTAAAGTACTTGATGTTCGGCGGGAGTCATGGCGAAGAGCAGATGATGTAAGCAGGGCGGTGTAAGAGGGAACATCTGGTGCCAAGTCCGGTGATGCTGAGGATTGAGAGAAGTTCAGTGATGTGGAGGTTGCCGACGGTTGTCCATGTTCCAACTCAGTGGCTTGAGTCAAGCTCGATGTTCTGGATAAATAGATTGGTGGACGATTGTAGAATGTTTGCTGCTGCTTTTGAAACGCAATTTGATGCATGTGCTCTTGTTGCTGCTGTTGTTGTTGCTGTTGTTGTTGCTGCTGCTGCTGTTGCAATGCCAGCCGATATGCGCCCTGACAGGAAGTCATGACATTTATCTGAAACTCAGGTTCTAAGTTATCCGTCACGCACTTCTCCATACATGAGAAAAAATGTCGGGCCGGTCTACTACGGTCGGCCTCCATGCGATCGAGTCGTCCGGTAACTTCACCAAAAAGAGTCTGCATAAACACAAAACCCTTTTCAACAGAGTTACCAAGACGCCTCATAGACTCCTGGAAGCTCCAACTTAGATGGAGAAACTCAGACATGAGTGTCCTATCACTGGCCCTCTGTCTCTGCCGTGATGTTCCCACCAAGGAGGGACAAGAGGCCTGGGATAGGGGATAACTGTCTCAGCCGACAACCTGGGTTTCAGATAATGGAAAGTCCACACCTTCTCCCTCTGCTGTCTGACTTTGAGAAGAATGTGCGGTGGCGCTCTGCGAAGACAGATTCTGGGACCTTGCTGCATCAGACGGCTGGGCAGTGCTGCTCCAAGTCTTGTGGGTAAAAAACACAAAGGAAAAAAGATTTTGAAAAAAAAGGAAATGGACTAGTTCTCTTGCCTACTACTACCGTCTATTGCCCTGCCTCCTTCCCTCCAGATAACTTTATCTTCTCGATGACAACAAACAACAGCCCCCCTCCTCTAGCCTCTCAAACTACTGCCTCCCAACTACAGCCTCCCAACTACAGCCTCCCAACTACAGCTCTCTGTTTTTTTGTAAATTTACAATGAATACTTACACACGTTGTGTAACGACATCCCGCAGAAAATCGAGCTGCTGGTGGTAGATGTAAGGCTTTTTCTTTGAAGGTTTGGAACCACTGCGCACATTCTGGTCGACTTTCTTATCCTTATTGTATCTGTCCTTCATAGAGCGCCACCGAACGGTCAGAGACTTCACTACAATGGAGAGAGTAAATCACTTGATTAATGTTCACATTTACAGAGTCTGGACAGAGAACGCATTTGCCCGCCCAAACAAAACTTACTAAAGGCTTCTTGGTCCTTGACAGGTGCAGCGTCATAGCCCGGCCATATAATTCGGGCAATCTGTGCCCATTGTCTTCGCAACACAATATTGTCAAAGTGTTTGCGGTCACGTGGGTCCCAAATCGCCAATCGCTCATGAACAAGTGGTATTAACTTGTCATTGTCCACATACGGTTGGCCCATGTCAACAGTCTCCTAGAATGTAATAAAGAAGATGGTAAGTTCAACGCTACAATTACAATACATCACATTTCCCAAACATAAGCACTTACAATTGGGTTATCCACATTTTCTGTGTCGTCACAAATACTATGGGCTGATTCCTCTCCACTTTCCTCACTGTCTTGTTGGTCCACCTCTGTTTCATAGTCCTGTATAATAACCCTTAGGGTACCTTTACACGCGGCTACATTTCTAGGGTGGCTACAGGTAACTTACTGGTTGCAGTGAAATCATGGAGACAAGGTTCTATCTTGTTGCTGTGTACAAATGGAATAATCTCTCCATGATTTCACTGCAACCAGTAAGTTACCTCTAGCCACCCTAGAAATGTAGCTGCGTGTAAAGGTACCCTTAGTGTTATTTTGGCCTATTTTTCAGATGCCTAGTTGGAAAAAAGCAAGAAGTGTTGACTTACAGGGTCACTAGGTTGAGCTTGATGAGGGTCCATATATTCACTGCAATCGGACATCTTGGCGCAGCAGTGTCACTCAGCCCAGAAGAACCAAAATCGACAGAGAAAGTGGGTAACGAGCCAGCAGCAATAGACACCTCTATAGATCAGCAGCAGCAACAGCAGCACCTACAGCAGGGGCAAACAATGACAAAGGTGTAAATGTAAAGACTACAGACAGGTGCAATGTCAGACCCCCAAGTGACACAAAGTGACATACATTAGCCCACATAACATATGGGCCTGAGGCCATACTCCTGGCAGCAGGGACCCCCAAATGAAACAATGTCACATACATTAGTCCACATAACATATGGGCCTGGGGCCATACTTCTGGCAGCACGGCCCCCCAAATGAGACAGTCACATACATTAGCACACATAACATATGGGCCTGAGGCCATACTCCTGGCAGCAGGGACCCCCAAATTAAACAATGTCACATACATTAGCCCACATAACATATGGGCCTTAGGCCATACTCCTGGCAGCAGGGACCCCCAAATGAAACAATGTCACATACATTAGCCCACATAACATATGGGCCTGAGGCCATACTTCTGGCAGCAGGGCCCCCCAAATGAGACAGTCATATACAGTAGCACACATAACATATGGGCCTGAGGCCATACTCCTGGCAGCAGGGACCCCCAAATGAAACAATGTCACATACATTAGCCCACATAACATATGGACCTAAGGCCAAACTCCTGGCAGCAGGGACCCCCAAATGAAACAATGTCACATACATTAGCCCACATAACATATGGGCCTGAGGCCATACTTCTGGCAGCAGGGCCCCCCAAATGAGACAGTCACATACATTAGCACACATAACATATGGACCTAAGGCCAAACTCCTGGCAGCAGGGACCCCCAAATGAAACAATGTCACATACATTATCCCACATAACATATGGGCCTGAGGCCATACTTCTGGCAGCAGGGCCCCCCAAATGAGACAGTCACATACATTAGCACACATAACATATGGGCCTGAGGCCATACTCCTGGCAGCAGGGACCCCCAAATGAAACCATGTCACATACATTAGCCCACATAACATATGGGCCTGAGGCCATACTCCTGGCAGCAGGGACCCCAAATGAGACAGTCACATACATTAGCCCACATAACATATGGCCTAAGGCCATACTCCTGGCAGCAGGGACCCCCAAATGAAACAGTGTCACATACATTAGCCCACATAACATATGGGCCTGAGGCCATACTTCTGGCAGCAGGGCCCCCCAAATGAGACAGTCACATACATTAGCACACATAACATATGGGCCTGAGGCCATACTCCTGGCAGCAGGAACGCCCAAATGAAACAATGTCACATACATTAGCCCACATAACATATGGGCCTAAGGCCATACTCCTGGCAGCAAGGACCCCCAAATGAAACAATGTCACATACATTAGCACACATAACATATGGGCCTGAGGCCATACTCCTGGCAGCAGGGACCCCAAATGAAACAATGTCACATACATTAGCCCACATAACATATGGGCCTAAGGCCATACTCCTGGCAGCAGGGACCTCCAAATTAAACAATGTCACATACATTAGCCCACATAACATATGGGCCTGAGGCCATACTTCTGGCAGCAGGGCCCCCCAAATGAGACAGTCACATACATTAGCACACATAACATATGGGCCTGAGGCCATACTCCTGGCAGCAGGGACCCCCAAATGAAACAATGTCACATACATTAGCCCACATAACATATGGGCCTAAGGCCATACTCCTGGCAGCAGGGACCCCCAAATGAAACAATGTCACATACATTAGCCCTTTAACATATGGGCCTGAGGCCATACTCCTGGCAGCAGGGACCCCAAATGAAACAATGTCACATACATTAGCCCACATAACATATGGGCCTGAGGCCATACTTCTGGCAGCAGGCCCCCCCAAATGAGACAGTCACATACATTAGCACACATAACATATGGGCCTGAGGCCATACTCCTGGCAGCAGGGACCCCCAAATGAAACAATGTCACATACATTAGCCCACATAACATATGGGCCTAAGGCCATACTCCTGGCAGCAGGGACCCCCAAATGAAACAATGTCACATACATTAGCACACATAACATATGGGCCTAAGGCCATACTGAAAGAAATTGTTCGTTAGTTCTTCCTTTGTTCGATAAACTCCATAGACTGCGTCTTCAGAACCAAAAGTGGGTTTTATTCGGGTAGGAAAAATACAGAGATATATGGCAAGGCAATATGACAGGCAGGTTTCAGAATGGCAGGCACGGGAGCCACAGGTGTCACACTCAGGATGGATTCAGAATAATGGCTCCCCGTCTCATGGACGGGGGTGTCTTTATACCAATTTTCCCCATAGAAAGACATTGGTACAATGATTCTCTATGGAACAAGGATTACCTCATCCTGTCATAAGTGATCCCTTCATGTTACTTACAACATATATTGACATGAAAAAGCACATTAATTTCATTACTAACTATATACTACACTTAAATTTATCCTCACAAATTATCTTATAATAGCCTTTTTGGGACCAAGCACAAATCACAACTTATTGACATTAATCAGCTCTGTTCTTGATTATAAGAAACGTCATATTAGCCTTGAGGGATACAATACACCGTAAAATATCTGAGAAAAAGGCATATATAGTGAATTGGTTAACTATTATCTTGATGAACTTTTGATATATGCTCGGACCAAACCTAATTAGCTCCATGCCTGTTTCTCTTCCAGGCCTGGTTTCCTTTTATTACCTAAGACCTACAACAGAGAAATTCAATAGTTATATTTTTTTCAAGCTTACACTGAAACTTTTACACAAGACAAAATGGCTGACAGAGGCCTTGGTACCCATGGCCTCCGTCTAACAAATCCCTCTGTTGTACTTATGGTAATTTGATAATTTACCCTGAAGTACAAATTGGCATATGAGTCTAGTCCTAATTCTCATATATGGTATTGGGAGGAATACATAATTTCGTACACTCCCTGGTCAGTAGGAGTGTTGGGAGGGACTGAAGGTACCCTTGTAAGAAGGGCCCTAACAATAGGTGTACCACCTACAAGTAAGCGTGGTCTGGCAGTAGGTACCCTACCCGCACCAAGTCTCTGGTATGGTCTGATAAAAGTGGTACTATGTGTTATTACACGGGCCTGAAAGTTATTTAGTTCCTCAACATGAGCCAGATTCTTTTTTGAAAAACTTAAACTTTTAGGTTACTACCTATTAAACACATATAGGAAAAAACAAACAAAGTAGCAAAAAAAATCTACAGTAAATATCACCAACGTAAGAGTTCTTAAGTATTAATGAGTCCCGCTACAATCTTTCAAAAAAAGAAAAAATTTAAAAATTTTCTTTGTTCCATGGCTCCTAAGGTCTTATTGACAGTTCAGGTGTGGGCAAATAGTCCTAAAAAGAAGCAAAAAACGCAACAAAACAAAAAAATCATCACAGAAGTGAAAAAACATAAAGTGTCCGAGTCCCAAGTCCCATAACAGTCTCTGAGTCCTTTGATCCGTGGCTCTCGATCTTGTTCTGTTCCCTCGGAGCTTCCACTGTCTTCCCCCTCGATCACACTGTCCGGGTCCCACTGGATGGTGTGAGATATCATCTCCAGGAAAACAGGCGGATTCATGGATCCCGATCCAATAGGGGACCTGAAAAATAAAATAAAAGCGCAGTATCAGTTCTCACGAGCATCACTAGGATTCTCAACTGGCAGTATAACAAGCTTAAATTGATCAATATGAACAATTTTAACACCTTTGTCTCTTGGCTTGCTAATCCCTAGCACTCCCAAAACAGTTGGGCCTATCACTTGTGTGATAACAAATGGGCCTTTGTAATTGGAATCCCCTGGTCCTTTTTTTCCTAAGATTCTTAACCATGAGCTAAGCTCCCACAACAAATTTGGACTCATATAAATTCCTGTTGACTCTGAGGCTACAGCTCTTATTGTCAGGCAAGTGGGACATGATTTGTCTCAGTAAGTGAGGTCCATTGTCACTTTCAATTAATTTTGGGAAGCCCCAGTGTGAAAACACATCTTTCCACAAGAGGAGGCCGTTGTTTGTGGCAGGCAGGGCCTCAACCCATTTTGAGAAAACATCAATGACCAAGGCATACCTGAATCCTCCCTTTGCTGGAGGGAATGGACCAATGAAGTCAATTTGAATCGACTACCATGGACCATCAGCCACTCTGGGGATGGCACATTTTTCCTTTGTACTAGCTGTAAGAGCGCTTCTGGTTCTGGCTGAACAAAGACTGAATGATTAAATTTAATCAGAGACTTAATCATTATAGTTGGGATATATGGTAACAATTTGTCATCAACCCTTTTGTAATACAGATATTCTCCCTTATCAATGGGTATTGATTCAAGGGAGTTAAATAAAGATGCATCTCCTTGCTCTCTCTGTGCCTTTAAGAGGTTGTGGAACTGAGGGGCTCCTCCCGGAGTTTTCGTGTGACAGCAGAGATAGTAGCCTGTGGATATCTGTCAACGCCCATCAGGGCGGCTTCTTTGGCTGCGGAATCTACATATGCATTGCCAACAATGTGGGGGTCAGATGTGAGCTTTTGATGTCCTTTGATTTTACAGAAGGACCATAAATTTGGAAATTCTTTGCCTTTAAGCAGTGTTTTTAAGGTTACATGGGGGGTCTGCAGAATCAAGGTGAAAAGCCAATTATGTGACGGACCTGCAGCATGGTCCAGTGCACTGCAAGTAAATCCTTCATACAAGTGTAAAACCTTTTTCAACGGGAGAAAGCAGCCGTGAGTAGTAACCCAGGGCATGTAATTGACTTAACTTCAGGGCCCTATTTGGGCCACTTCTGCAGTAGCACAGATGAGATCGCTACGTCACCTGCATGTGCTTGCAGATAATAAGGCTGGGATGGGTCTGCGTTAATTAGAGCTGTTGCTCCTACAAGTGCATGTTTTAAATTTTCAAAAGCCTGCAGGGCGTCTCCCTCTATTGTAATCGTGGTAAACTCATTTTCAATACCCTTTTAGGAGATCATACAAAGGTTTAGCAAGGTAAGCAAAATTTTCAATAAATTCTCTGGAAAAATTCACAAGACCTAGAAACTTTCTGAGTTCTGTGATATTGATTTGGCACAGGTACAACTTGAATGAATGTCCCCTCTTTGAAACTGACACATTCAAATATTTAACCTCTGGTTGCATTCAGCTGTATTCTGTCCCGACTCACATTTAATATTGAGTTGCACAATGCATCACAAATATTGAACTAAATCTCTTTGTGTTCAGTTTCATCAACAATTTGAGTCCATAAATTTTAAATCAAGAAATCATTGACATATTGCAGGACTTTGTCTCCGTACGCCAGGGGTTCCAATACCTGTGCCAACACCTGATGGAAATAAATTGGACTAGAATAAAACCCTTGGGGCAAGCGTGTGAACAGGTATTGGACATTTTCAAAGGTAAATGCAAAACGGAGAGCCGACTCAGGTGTAGTGGGCACGCAGAAAAAGCCATTTGCAATATACAAAAAAAACTGACATTCACTCCTCAGCTGTGACATCACTTCAGGGACCGAGATGTGCTGCTGAGGGGTGTATTTGTTTACAAGTCTTAAATCCATGACCATGCGATAGCTACCATCCTCCTTTTTTTTTTTTACAGGCAGGATTGGGCTATTGCACGGGGAGTTGCCTCGTACAATCACACCCTGTTATTCCAATTCACTGACAGCAATCCTTATGTAAGGAATTGCTTCCTCAGGAATACGGTATTGGCGCTGAAAGGGTGGTAGACGGTCGCTGTCAATCTTAATTAAAATTTGCATCAGTCCGCAATCTGTACGTTTTAAAACCCATAAATGAGGAAATGATTGCACCAATTCATGTTTCAAAGCCGTGTCTGCAACATTTATCTCAGGCATGTCATCATCATTATCAACTGAGCACAAACTAGCAACGGTTAATTTATGACTGTGACATTTTCAACTCTGCAGCATCCATAATAACTGAACAAACAGTAGTTCCTTTGTCACGCCATAAGACCTGATTACACAAATCAACAATGATACCCGAATTAACAATGATACACATGGCTAACAACACATTTGACCCATTAATAAAAAACTTTAATTGCTGACTGATCCAAAATTCACACCGAATGCCTCTGCACTTCGATGTCCCCATGTCCTGAAATTTCAGGTTTACTGGACAACTCCTCCTCGCCTGTATACAGGAGCCCTCAAATCCCACTAAAGTTGTGGTGTCTGGCAGCCCGGGGGGAGCTGCAATTTGTGTCCTGTTACTGAAACAGAGGCTCTTGTATCAATTAAAAAGCTTTCCCAAATTTGACCCTCTATTTTCCCTCTGACATAAGGTCGTCCATCTCGGCCTAGGGATAATTTTGCCAAGAGGCTCAGGAGAACAGGGGGGTTCAATGCATCAATCAGTACCGGCAGTAGGAAGCCCAAAAAAATCCACCAACCTCACCAGAGGCAATTCTACGGCCCACTGCTGTCACCTCCGAGCCGGACAGATCGCTTGAAAGAGCCATTTCCTCGTCCCCCCCAGCTCCTGAATCAGTGGAGCATAAGGCTGGGAGGAAATCCTCCCCGGAGGAGGGTGAGCTCTCCTCACAGCATGGATCTGTCTGCTGGGATAGAGAAGGGTCGCATAATTGGGTGACTGGGCAAAAGGCTCCCGTAAAACAAGGTTAACTATCTGAGGACCATTGTACTGCTGGCATGGTTTGGGGCCGTTAACCGCTGGCTGTCCAGGGTTCTTAACAGCAGGATCCTCATTCGGATCTCGGGACATTGTAGAGGTAGGCTGCTACTGC
The DNA here is from genome assembly GCA_033576535.1 of Allobates femoralis. NCBI lineage: Eukaryota > Metazoa > Chordata > Amphibia > Anura > Aromobatidae > Allobates > Allobates femoralis. The sequence continues at coordinate 287,436,859 of JARQOC010000002.1, read as the reverse complement.
ACCTGTCGATCATCCCTGGGAGCTAAATGGGAACACTGACGTCTAAGATACCCTGATTGCCCACAAGGATAACATACAAGAGGACCCATGGAGTTCCGAGGGGTGTCTGCCGACTGGGACTGGCCCGCTGTCGGCAGTTGGCCATAACCCCCAGGAAGTCCTGGTCTTCTGTCCACAGCAGATGCCATCCGGGCAGGGCGATATGCAAAAACATTTGTATCATCGCCCTTAGTCTAGGATGGCATTTTCCCTAACAATGGTTACCAATGCCCTAATTTTGTCCTCCACAAATTTAGCATTATGTAAAATCCCTAACTTGCAAAACCTTTCCAAGGATTCTCTACAATCTATTCCATCAGATCATAATCATCTTTCTGATCTATTCTATCAAAAAATACTTATCAAACGTTACACACCAGGCAGCCCATCATCTAATTCTAAGATAATTTCCTTTCCTGATTCTAAAGGATGCTAACAACCATGGATGAATTTTTCTTCCTCCTTTCTGTCTGCCTGCAGCCGCTGTATCTCATACCCCTCCCTTTGTGATACTACTACTCCTGTCATTGTATCAGTAGCTGCTGTGTTCTCTCCATACACTGCTCCGCTGCCCCTCCCTGTGTAACCACATTAACGTACTGTCTTTGAAGCTGTCTATCACTAGCCTGATCTGAGCTATAACTAACTTACACAAAGCCGCTATTCGGCTGCCCTTTCTGCTAATAATTTCTTCTTATCAAGATGTCTACTTTCTTCTGTGAACCATTGAATACAATTTAACCAAGTGGTTCAGCATTAACCCCTTCTAGCTATGGGGTTGCAGCGTGCCTGCCAGCCTGTTTCCTTAGCCACTCCATAGCGGTGGAAACACAAGGACGACTTAACTGCCTTAATATCAACTATTGCAATAGTTAGATACTCACACCTCCATTATGGAAGACACGTGCGCGCTTTGGTCAACCAGAAGAGGTGTAGCCACATGTCCAGCCTCACTCGTTACGTTGCCAAGCGTCTCCTTCTCCGTTTTTATCACCCTCGGCGTTAATCTGCACGTCCTTGTTTAACTCACGTAGAGGCACTTTAGTCTTAGTTACTCAGGGTAGACAGGAGCGCAAACGAGAGATTCTCAGCGGCTGATTTCCCTAATGCGATTTCACGTGATGCATCACGCTTTTTAGCAACAAAGGCAAAAAAAAGAGAGAAAGAAAAGTCCATTCCTCACCCTCTCACCCCTTTGATTCACAGCTTTACTTGCAGGAATCTTCTAGGTTCTTCAGAAAGGATGTGGGATCATCTCCCCCCTTTACGTCCGGGCTAGCTCGCCATTTGAAAGAGATAGTTAGTTAGTTCTTCCTTTGTTCGATAAACTCCATAGACTGCGTCTTCAGAACCAAAAGTGAGTTTTATTCGGGTAGGAAAAAAATACAGAGATATATGGCAAGGCAATATGACAGGCAGGTTTCAGAATGGCAGGCACGGGAGCCACAGGTGTCACACTCAGGATGGATTCAGAATAATGGCTCCCCGTCTCATGGACGGGGGGTGTCTTTATACCAATTTTCCCCATAGAAAGACATTGGTACAATGATTCTCTATGGAACAAGGATTACCTCATCCTGTCATAAGTGATCCCTTCATGTTACTTACAACATATATTGACATGAAAAAGCACATTAATTTCATTACTAACTATATACTACACTTAAATTTATCTTCACAAATTATCTTATAATAGCCTTTTTGGGACCAAGCACAAATCACAACTTATTGACATTAATCAGCTCTGTTCTTGATTATAAGAAACGTCATATTAGCCTTGAGGGATACAATACACCGTAAAATATCTGAGAAAAAGGCATATATAGTGAATTGGTTAACTATTATCTTGATGAACTTTTGATATATGCTCGGACCAAACCTAATTAGCTCCATTCCTGTTTCTCTTCTAGGCCTGGTTTCCTTTTATTACCTAAGACCTACAACAGAGAAATTCAATAGTTATATTTTTTTCAAGCTTACACTGAAACTTTTACACAAGACAAAATGGCTGACAGAGGCCTTGGTACCCATGGCCTCCGTCTAACAATACTCCTGGCAGCAGGGACCCCCAAATGAAACAATGTCACATACATTAGCACACATAACATATGGGCCTGAGGCCATACTCCTGGCAGCAGGGGACCCCCAAATGAAACAATGTCACATACATTAGCCCACATAACATATGGGCCTGAGGCCATACTCCTGGCAGCAGGGACCCCCAAATGAGACAGTCACATACATTAGCCCACATAACATATGGGCCTAAGGCCATACTCCTGACAGCAGGGACCCCCAAATGAAACAATGTCACATACATTAGCCCACATAACATATGGGCCTAAGGCCATACTCCTGGCAGCAGGGACCCTCAAATCCAGCAACACAGATGCGTCCCACACCCTGCTAGCAACATTGTACTATAGGGGAGCAGATATCAATATTACATGCTTATTCAAAATGAATATACTTTACCAACCAATCCCAGAACCAGGAACCAAGAATGAAGACAGGACCAGACCCAGAACCAGGTAGAACACAGCAGGCAGCCAGGCAGGCAGACAGGCAAGATGGGATGGACGGATCCAGGTCCAATCCAGCAGTCCTCAGCTATGCAGGGTCCAAAGGTGTGGCAGACAGTCTTGCCTCCCAGGAGCTAGTAGTTATATAGAGGATGTGTTGTGGGCTGGTTCATGGGCGGAGATTATGCTGGACGCCAAAAACTCTTTTTGAGCATGCTCACTAAGGTGTCTGCATGCGTTTCATCCTCAGCTGTGCGCAAAACCATCCGCATGCGTACAGTCTCATAGGGGGCTAATGTTAATTGTATCCGCAGCGTCCGCATGCGGACACTTGCTTTTTTTTGGACACGCTGAAAAATGCTACAAGCCGTTTTCCCTGGCGGCATAAAATCTTCTTCTCCGTCCGCATGCGTATAGTTACGCAGCTGAACGCGAACGAACGTTGCTATGTGCGGATGACTTCGCATCCCATGTTAAAGATAGGTGCGCAATCCGCATGCGGATTTCGGGACACAGAGCCGCACCGTCCACGGCGCAAATGTCCTGAAATGTGAAGGCACCCTAAAGCCCTTAAAAAATGTGGTTCAGATGGAACCCCTCACTCTAATGAGGCCGATGGAGATACTTTGGACTTCATTTGTTGTTTTTTAGATCCATCTTCTTACACAGAATTGTGGTCATCCATGTCAAAAAGAGGCCTAAAATGATGGGACACTAACGGAAGAGAGATCTGATGGCTCCAAAGTGTCTCCATCTGCCTCATTAAAATGAGTGGTTACCATATATACTCTAGTATAAGCCGACCCGAGTATAAGCCGAGGCCCCTAATTTTACCCTCCAAAACTAGGGAAATGTATTGACTCGAGTATAAGCCTAGGGTGAGAAATGCAGCAGACTCCCATCCTGTTATATAGCCCCCCATCCCGGTATACAGGCCCCGCTCCTTAGGTAGTATACAGGCCCCCCTCCTTAGGTAGTATACAGGCCCCCTCCTTAGGTAGTATACAGGCCCCCATCAGTGATATACAGCCCCCCACCCCGTCTCCTTAGTATCTGTCCCCCAGGCTGTGGCACACATTAAAATAACAAACTGTTTATACATCACCTTTCCGGCGACTCCTTGCTGACACCGCCGCTCCTCTGGTCTCCCGCTTCTATTCCTGTGGCCGATACAGCAGCGATGACGTCATCGCTGCTGTGCTGGTCACATGATACCGACAAAAGCAGGAAGAAGCATGAAGACCGAAGGAGCGGCGCTGCCACCCAGGAGTCGCCGGAAAGGTGATGTATAAAAAGTTTATTTTAATGTGTCCGCAGCCTGGGGACAGATACTAAGGGGGGGGGCTGTATATCATGACGGGGGGCCAGTGTATTGCAATATGCACCGCTCCCCCCCGCCGCTGATGGACGGGGGGGATGCAGTGCATATTCATTACACTAATGAGGCGTCCCCACGTGACCTCCCGCTGTCACTGCAGGCCCCCCTCCTGCCTCCTCCAGCACCCGGTCACAGCGCCCCCCAAGCAAAATACCCAGTGATTCGAGTATAAGCCGAGGGGGGGCATTTTCAGCACAAAAAATGTGCTGAAAAACTCGGCTTATAGTCGAGTATATATGGTTTTGTCTGAATTGTGATTTTTGGATTTACACAGAAACGCCGGTGTAAGTGCTCAGTGGACAGCATAGCATCAATATGAATTGAGCCTTAATCCAATTTTTGGGAGGTAGAATGAAGAATAGACAGCAGTGCAAGAATAGTTTTATTTTTTATGGGATTCACCATGAGCTATTAGTGATAAGATGGATTCTTCTGGTCAGTACGATTATAGCAATACCAGATTTATGCAGGGTTTTTATGTTTTCCTACAAAGTAAAATTTTTTTTTAGAATAGTTTTTTTGTCGCCATATTCTTAGAGTTGTAGTTTTTTTTGGCGAACAGAGCTGTATAAGGGCTTATGTTCTGCACGCCAAGATGGAAATTCTTATGGTACAATTTTGAGATGTACAGCATTTTTATTCTGATTCTTTCAGACAAAGAATGAACAAAAACCATATGCATACATGAAGGAATGGGACAATGTGGATGGGGATGGAGCTATAAAGGGGACGGGGATGTGTTAACATACATACATACATACATACAAACACACACACACAAATACACATATAAATATATGGAGGCTGCATTATATTATATGGAAGACCATAGAAGCTGCACTATATTATGTGGAGGCTGCATTATATGATACTAGCTGTAAAGCCCAGTGTTGCCTGCACATAGTAACTAACTGTTCTTGGTTATAGCGAAATAGAATAGAATGATTATTTTGCACATAAAAACATTTCCCTGAGGAGGCGTAGCAATATGTATCCTTGAAGGGGGTGGAGAATGTAGGGGTGGAATATGTGTGCACATACATACAGTTAGGGCCAGAAATATTTGGACAGTGACACAAGTTTTGTTATTTTAGCTGTTTACAAAAACATGTTCAGAAATACAATTATATATATATAATATGGGCTGAAAGTGCACACTCCCAGCTGCAATATGAGAGTTTCCACATCCAAATCGGAGAAAGGGTTTAGGAATCATAGCTCTGTAATGCATAGCCTCCTCTTTTTCAAGGGACCAAAAGTAATTGGACAATGGACTCTAAGGGCTGCAATTAACTCTGAAGGCGTCTCCCTCGTTAACCTGTAATCAATGAAGTAGTTAAAAGGTCAGGGGTGGATTCCAGGTGTGTGGTTTGGCATTTGGAAGCTGTTGCTGTGACCAGACAACATGCGGTCAAAGGAACTCTCAATTGAGGTGAAGCAGAACATCCTGAGGCTAAAAAAAAGAAAAAATCCATCAGAGAGATAGCAGACATGCTTGGAGTAGCAAAATCAACAGTTGGGTACATTCTGAGAAAAAAGGAATTGACTGGTGAGCTTGGGAACTCTAAAAGGCCTGGGCGTCCACGGATGACAACGGTGGTGGATGATCGCCGCATACTTTATTTGGTGAAGAAGAACCCGTTCACAACATCAACTGAAGTCCAGAACACTCTCAGTGAAGTAGGTGTATCTGTCTCTAAGTCAACAGTAAAGAGAAGACTCCATGACAGTAAATACAAAGGGTTCACATCTAGATGCAAACCATTCATCAATTCCAAAAATAGACAGGCCAGAGTTAAATTTGCTGAAAAACACCTCAAGAAGCCAGCTCAGTTCTGGAAAAGTATTCTATGGACAGATGAGACAAAGATCAACCTGTACCAGAATGATGGGAAGAAAAAAGTTTGGAGAAGAAAGGGAACGGCACATGATCCAAGGCACACCACATCCTCTGTAAAACATGGTGGAGGCAACGTGATGGCATGGGCATGCATGGCTTTCAATGGCACTGGGTCACTTGTGTTTATTGATGACATAACAGCAGACAAGAGTAGCCGGATGAATTCTGAAGTGTACCGGGATATACTTTCAGCCCAGATTCAGCCAAATGCTGCAAAGTTGATTGGACGGCGCTTCATAGTAAGATGGACAATGACCCCAAGCATAAAGCCAAAGCTACACAGGAGTTCATGAGTGCAAAAAAGTGGAACATTCTGCAATGGCCAAGTCAATCACCAGATCTTAACCCAATTGATCATGCATTTCACTTGCTGAAATCCAGACTTAAGACGGAAAGACCCACAAACAAGCAAGACCTGAAGGCTGCGGCTGTAAAGGCCTGGCAAAGCATTAAGAAGGATGAAACCCAGCGTTTGGTGATGTCCATGGGTTCCAGACTTAAGGCAGTGATTGCCTCCAAAGGATTCGCAACAAAATATTGAAAATAAAAATATTTTGTTTGGGTTATGTTTATTTGTCCAATTACTTTTGACCTCCTAAAATGTGGAGTGTTTGTAAAGAAATGTGTACAATTCCTACATTTTCATCAGATATTTTTGTTTAACCCTTCAAATTAAACGTTACAATCTGCACTTGAATTCTGTTGTAGAGGTTTCATTTCAAATCCAATGTGGTGGCATGCAGAGCCCAACTCGCGAAAATTGTGTCACTGTCCAAATATTTCTGGCCCTAACTGTACATATAAGTCTGTTAGAATCACTGCACACACACACTTCTAGTCTTTTTGCTTATTGGTGAATGTTTATTCGGAAGGTGCTCTTGTTAGAACTGCGACAGTATGACGTTTTGGACGATTAGGTCCTTGATCACAAATATCGCCTTAGAATAGTTTGAGTTTCAAAAGCACGATGTATCCCTTATGGTCCCGTACAGGGTACAGATATGCCCTGAGAGATACTGTACTTCAATGTAGCCTCTTTTGGCTGAGAATTGGTCACAGTGCCTATGGCAGTCAGGAGCGGTCGCTCTGTGGATGGTGGTGGCACAGCAGTGGGCATACATGCTGGAAGGGTACAGTACTTCTTCTCAGGGCAATATACGTCTTCACATCTGTAATGTGGACCATAAGGGATACATCGTGCTATTGAAACTCAAACTATTCTAAGGCGATATTTGTGATCCAGGACCTAATAGTCCGAAACTCATACTGTCGCAGTTCTAACAAGAGCACCTTCCGAATAAACATTCACCAATAAGCAAAAAGACTAGAAGTGTGTGTGTGCAGTGATTCTAACAGACTTGAATACGGGCTCAAGAGGCCCCTTCACTGGCACCACACCCCCTCATATGCCGTGTGCTAACCATTGAATCAGATATTACATACATACATATATGCATACAGTCAGCCCTATGCCCGGGCATCGCCGGGCTCTACAGCTAGTATTATATACTAATTGTAGAGCTGTATGACTGTATATATATATGTATGTATTTGCACACATAGCCCCGTCCCGTCATAGCTCACCCCTTCAAGGATACATATGGCTCCGCTTGCTGGATCTAGTAGGGGTAGAGACACTTGGCAGCGATATTCAAACACAACAACAGTCTCTTCATTTAAATAAGTTCATTTCCGGTTTACATTACATAAACCGCATTGGCAACTTAAACATGTGCCGACGTTGGGCATTATAAAACAATACTGAATTCATCTCAATAACAGGGAACACCCGCATGGTATTCAGATACCTCTGCTATTGCTGTAATGTAGTGGAGGTATTGCACTGTCCAGACACTAATGTTCAATCAGTATACATCCTCCTGTCTCTGAGGTTACCTTTCAGGTGAATTGCTGCTCCAAACACTGTCTCCTGACAGTCCATATATCTGGGACAGCTGCCTCACTGAAACCACAAACCAGGATCCGTCATTAGATTCAGACTGACTACTGTCAGTCCATATTCCCAGCAGGATGATTCTTTCCCAGCCTTGGAGCCCTCGCACTCTGCAGCCACACTGTGTGCTCAAACAGCAAGCCTACAGGCTCTAGGACCTGGCTGACATCACATCCTGTGACCAGTGCAAAGTCACATAATATTAGCCCTGACCATACCCCTGGAGGAGGTGGGGTATGTGGATGGTCAGCCCCTCCCACACATTTGACCATCACTGCATCCAGCCCTAAACAAATATATAGGTTTGTGGGACAAGAAGACCCAGCAAACTGTTATGGATTTAGATCGTAGCAGACCCTCTGTCTGTGCATACATATCTGTCAGGACCAGTTGAAGCAGCTGTCCGCTGCGAAACGGTCACTGTCGTCCTTCTGACGTCCCTGCACCTCCCTCCCCTACAGTACGATCTCCTCATGTAATTTTGCTGGATCATCAAATAAACAGAAGATTCATCTATGGTGAGTGCCGCTGGTCTGTTTTCTTTTTTGGATATATATAATATATATATATAATGTGAGCGTGTATAAAAAAAATCTTGCATGGTTCACCGTGCTGTAAAAGTGTAGCTTTATAATGCTTACTTATTACAGCGCCATTAATTCAACAGCTCTTCATATACATCCTCATCACTGTCCTAATTGTGGTTCACCATCATTTTCCTTATTGGTATGTCTTTGGCCTGCAAGAGGAAAGCAGAGAACCTGGAGATACCCCTTTAAACAGCAGAACATGCAAACTCCTTGAAGATGTTTTCCTTGGCGAATTTTGACATTTGGACCCCAGTATTGCAAAGCATTAGTTCTAACCACTGAGCCACTATGCTGCTCAGGATCAATGTAAACCCGAGTCTTATTCCAATTTTTGGATTGCTGGAGCATTAGGATAAAACACCCACACTGTCCACCATGGGAAGAAGAGATGAATAGAGATGGTCATCTTCTGATGGTGGACAGTACGCATGTTTTTTCCCATTGCACAAAAAATTAATTTACCAAACAGATCAGTTAGCTGATTGGTAGGAAGAAAGTGCAGCAGTCCTTTGATTAAGGAGTATGTGCTTATCCTACAGTTACACTCCCATTGTTACCACCCACTCCATAGGGTGCTACCGAAACTCTTTTTTGTCATTATTCTGATATTTGGGAAGCAGAATGAATACACAATATATGCTTTTACTTATTTTAATTTTTATTCCGTGTGCAGTATAAGTGATACGTCAGGTTTATTCTTAGGGTCAGTATAATTACATCACTACAAGAATAATTTCGCTTTTTTATGCTTTGCTACTTTTGCACCCTATGGCTGAAGGCACATTTGCGTATTGCATCCGACACAAGAGCTTCGGATATGACATTCTAATGGCACTGAGGAAAGGCTTTGCTGTGAGCGTGAGCCCAGTATCAGGCAATAAATGACTCCATCTCCTCCATTGCTAGTATTGGCGTATATCACGCTGCGCTTGGATGTTATCAAGGCAGTATGATCTTTCACTCGCTCACATAGACTTGGTGCGAATGAGCTGAGACTCACAGACAATCACAGTTGCTGATTTTTTTTCCTCAGCTCGATTAGAGCTGAGGAAAAACTCACAGGTCTGAGGTGACTGATTGCCTAACATTAGCAGAGTGCAATTCAATATTTTTTCACATTGCATTCACGCCAGTGTGACTTCAGCCTAAAAATGATTTTTCTCTCCATATTCTTACAGCTATAGCTGTATTTTTTGGCCAGCAGAGCTGTATGAGGGCTTGGTTTTTGTGGGATGTGTTGACATTTTTATTGGTATTTGTTAAGGAGCATAATGTTTGCTTTGTATTCTGATTTTGCTGTACACAGTATAAAAAAAACTTAGCAATTTAGAATTTGTTTTTATTTGTGCGGTAAAAAGTGAGAAGACTGCATTATTCTTTGCATATAAAGAGAAAAAATGGCTTACAGCACCTAGGGTCTCAGAGACAATTTACAGTCTCATTTGACAAATAGCCAAAAAAAGGGCGCACGTTTAAACCAGGGAGTCCATCCTGGGTACTTACGTAACAATAAACTGAAGTAAAAAAAACAGCGCCTCTCACTCAGGTGGTATTTTCAATCCATCTTTGCTTTATTCCAATCCGTTAAAATGCACGACGTTTCGAACCACACACGGTTCTTTATCAAGCACAAACCATATTTAACACAGGTTTCGTTATATAATACAATCCCCTCCCCCTTATTAACAAATCACCAATCAGTTATCTGCAATATCACAACATTGTAAAAAACAATACATATAATATAATAAAATTGCCACCAGGATCCTATCTGTATTATAAGGACCTCACCTAATCCTCCATGTGCTCTAATCGTGCCCATTGTCTCTGAGCACTATATTAAATGTCTCTGATCAGCTTGCTGTGCACTGTGGCCATCATGAAATCACCAACCAATCATTAGCTCCTTGGACATAGATAAAAATTGGGGGAGGGGATTGTATTATATAAGGAAACCTGTGTTAAATATGGTTTGTGCCTGATAAAGAACCGTGTGTGGTGCCAAACGTCGTGCATTTTAACGGATTGGAATAAAGCAAAGATGGATTGAAAATACCACCTGCATTATTCTATGTGTCAGTATCATTACAGCAGCAACTAATTTATATAATGCAAAACCTATATTACCTTTTAGAGCGCTATATGAGGGCTTTTATTTTACAGTAGGAGATCACGTATTAAGTGACCTTCTGTAACAAATTTCTTCATACCTTTTTTTAGTTTCTTTTTTTTGTGTGTGTGTCAGTATGATTAAAAAGCTGCAATCTTGCTACATCTGTTATTCTATTTTTTTTAAGGTATTCACCGTACAGGACAAATACCATTACAATTTTAGAGTTTAGATGGTTATACTCAATGATACCGATCATGTTGTTTTTATATAATTTTTTCACATTTTTTTAACCCACTAATGATTGCAAGGGTGAGTATTTATCACTTTGATTCCTAGTAACATGTACTTCAGTACTTCTTTAGGCTACTGGTCCCAGAGGCCATAAGATGGCCTCAAGCCCTAAGGGAACTATTGGAACAAGTGAACAATCATGGGATTCCAATAGCGTTAAGGAGGGAGCTCTCTATCTATTAGGCTGGTTTCACACTGCGGTTTTTCCTGACCAGGGTTCATCAGGAGTGCCAAAACCCAAAACAGGTGTCAATCTTTCAATTATACTTTTTCTCTGCAAGTTTCATTCCTGGTTTTGGCACACAAACCTGATGAACCCTGATCAGGGAAAAACTGCAGTGTGAAATCAGCCTCAGTAATCTTAGATGTCGCAGTCTTGGTTGACTTTATTTGGGCAATTCAGTGGCAACAATCAGTGTTATGACCGATCATGGCCTATGCAGCAAGCGGTCACCTGTCTTCTATAGTTGACACCAGCAGTATATTCACACATTGGGAAAGGGAGCAGGTAGGTGCTATTGACTTAGACCCATGCAAGGTAAGAAAGCAGCGAGATTAAGGCTTATTAATGACTGTTGTTAAAAGGCATAGCAGGGGTTGTGTAGTTGTTCAAAAACTTAATGTTTACAATGTTGCCTTGTTTTATTTAGTTTTTCCTCTAAGGGTACTGTCACACTTGGTGACGCACCAGCGATCCCAAAAGCCATCCGACCTGGCCGGGATTGCTGGTGAGTCGCTACGTGATCGCTGGTGAGATGTCAAACAGTCAGATCTCACCAGCGATACAGCAACGATACGGCGGTCATGGGACTCTAACACTCTCGCACGTAATGTTGAGATCGTTGGTCGTTGTCCCTGTCAACCACAGCAATGCATGCTGCCCAGCTAGAGCCCGATGACCAAAAAATGGTCTGGAATGGTTTGTAACGAGCAGCGATCTCACAACAGGGGCCTGATCGCTATTAAGTGTCACACAAAGTGAGATCGCTGTTGAGGTCGCTGTTGCGTCACAAAATTTGTGACTCAGCAGTGATCTCGCTAGCGATCTTGCTTAGTGTGACGGGGCTTAAGACTGGCTTCACACCACGATTTTTCCCTGTCAGGTTCTGTCTGGTGTTTTGCAGGATTCACTGGACAGAACGTGACATCCCAGGACAAACAGAACCGGAGGGCAAATATGCCCTCCGATCTTGTTTTGTGCCAGAATCAGCGGCTGACGCTGTCCAGTGCTGAAATTTCAGCATAGCGGCTGGAGGGAGCTAGCCGTGGTGCTGAAATTTCAGCCATGGCTCTTTCAGCTGCACTGTCCAGGTGCTGAACAAGCGTGGCTTGAATTTCAGAGCCGCCGCTCGTTCAGCACCCGGCGTACGGGAACCCGATAATTTTTTTGCTTGATCTGACGCCCATAGACTCGCATATTATAGGCGCCAGATTGCCCCGGATCCGGGAAAATCTGGTTTTGTTTGATTTTTGCCCTGGACACAGAAAATGCTGCATGCTCCGATTTTGTGTCCGGGGCAAAAAGCGAAATAAACCGGATCCAGCCGAACAGACAACAAACTGGCACTATAGGGATATAATAGGGGCAACATCTGGTCCGTGGCTGTCCGGTTCACACCGGACAGCCCCGGATCCAAAAAATCATGGTTTGAAGCCAACCTTAGACATCTGCAGTTACCCTTGGCATGTTGGTTATCGGTTTCTGTGCCAAATTATGACTGATGTCAACCAGCTATTTATTTCCTAATCATATTTTGGCGTTTATCACAGTTTATGTGTTTTCGTTTGTCCTCCCATTTTTTGAGTATTGACAACAAGGTTCTCAATGTGATTGAAGTCTGAGGACTTCCAAAATTTTAATATTTTTTTCATCAAGCCACTCTGTTAAGACTATTAACTTGTGACTTAGTGCTCCATCATTCTGGAAAAAGCATTGATTATTCTCACATTGCTCCTTGGTTGTTGGGAGAATTCACTGTTTAAGAATACCATTCTTTATTCATAGCAGTGTCCCATTTCTGTGGCTGAAAAATAACCCCACACATATTGTCTCCATATGCTATAACTCTTGCAGGAGTGGACCCACTGTGCCGAAGCACAGATTGCCACCTCTAGAAGCAAACTTAATTGACTACCAATTTTTCTCCAGAGCCTCAGATGGAGAGGTTCGACGTATGCTGGTAGGTAGCCACCAGAAAAAAACTCACCAAATAAGCAAAGGTCCAATACCCATTGCACTTAGCATGATGCTGCAGGGCCCACTGAGAGGAAACACAAGTGTCTAATACCGATGCACAATCTCCTGCAACCGGCCAAGCTATGGAGGCGGGGACAACACCTGCATCCAGGCAAGCTATGGGGGCGGTGGAAGCACCTTTAACCAGGCAAGCCATGAGGGAGCGAGCCGCAATCCTGACCTGTCAGAGGTGACAGCTCCATGGTGCTGAAGCTCAGCGCCGTCCCTTCCTGACAGTTCAGGACCGCGGCTAGCTCCCCGCGAGCCGCCGTCATGACCTATGAGCGGCGGCAGCTGCGTGCGGCTGCACACCGGACCGGAGGGCATATTAACCCTCCAGTTCTGTGTGCTGATCCGGTCCGCGGCAGTCTGCCTCAAGCGAACATCCACGGATCGGATCCCAGCCGTAGTGTGAAGCCAGCCTAAGACCTGCCTTCTGCCATTCCTGAGCATGCTCTGCACTAGTGTTGAACTGAATCCTCTTTAAGGCTGAAGGCACACTGTCATGCATAAAACACAGAGCGTATTTGATGCACGACAGTGCTGCGAGTGCTGTGCGTGTTTGTGGGTGTGTGTGGTGCGAGTATGGTGCATGTGGCGAGTGTGGCTGGCTGTATGTATGTGAGTGTGCTGTGATTGAGAGGTGTGAGAGCGTGTGTGCTGCGTGATTGTGATGCTGTCTACGGTCCTGAAGGACCGCGGGCAGAATTTGTCAGGAAATTTAAGCTCTGCGGCTGTCAAAGCCACAGAGTTTAAATGTTCTGCTTTGCCGGTACAGTAAGTAATCATCTTGTACTGCTGTGTCAGCGTTGCAAGATGATTAACAAGCACCCAGAAGCAGGGCACTTTTGTATACTTTTTGGGGTTTAATTGCATATGCAGCATCTGTGCGGCATATGCAGCATCTGTGCGGCATATGAGCACAGATGCTGCATATGTGGTAATGAACCCCGGTAATAAAGGGTTAATGTGTGGCAAATATGTTGGTAACATGTCTCTAGGGAGTGACCACCATCCCTAGAGACATGGTGCTTAAAATCATTGGTAGTTCAGGGGTTAAATGACCAAATTTCAGAATTGCTGGCATTTCTCGGCTTTCTGCAATGTACAGTGAAAGCCGGCGGGTCCTAGCTGTCAGAGCGCAGTACCTACGCAATTAGCGTAAGTACATTGCTGGCAGCATCTTCAATGAGGAGCTGTCCCAGATACTTACGCAAATTGCGTAGTGAAGCCGACGCTCTCCATGGAGCTGAAGATTTCTGCATCACCTCCATGGCCGGAGCACATTGAAACTCGCCCAGTGTGCCTTCAGCCTAAGGCCCAGTTACACACACAGATAATTGTGCAGAGATTGGCCGTGTACAAATGGAACAATGTGTCCATGATTTCACTGCAACCAGAGATCTGCGAACAATCTCTGCACAATTATATGTGTGTGTAACTGGGCCTTTAGACAGTTTTTGCACTTGTTCAATTTTCTTGAACATCCTGGAAACCCACCTCCACAGCAATCGAACCTCTCTCTTTGAAGATAAAGCAGAAAGATAAAGTATTTGCATGCAAAACCCTTTTGAAGCAATGGAATGATGGTGGTGTTTACTTGGAGTGAACCATGGTTAATGGAAGACAATGATTTCAATCATCCCTCTTTTAAAGAAACGGGTCTACTCTTTTATAATTCAGTCAGCATGGCAGAGTGATATCAACTTCCTTGACCTTATTAATATTTTCTCCTGAGCTAACAAGAAGATAATTGAAGTGATTATGCAAGCAAGTTTATTTTACGGTCTGACTGAAAATCTGTGAAAATGGGTTATTTCTGATTTACCGTATATACTCACGTATAAGCCGACTTTTTCAGCACAAAAAATGTGCTGAAAAGTCCCCCCGCCTCGGCTTATACGCGAGTCATATACTGGCTGAGTGGGGAGAGACAGTAACCGGGGCTGGAGGTGGCTGGGGGAGGCTGGAATAGGAGCGGGAGGTCATGTGACGCCGCTCATTAAATATGCACGGCTCCCCCTGTCAATCAGTGAAAGGGAGAGCCGTGCATAATACAGTGCGCCCCCCACCCCGCTGTCGCTGCAGGAGCAGCAGAAATCTCACCCTCCGCCGTCCTCTGGAGCCACCGGGGGTCCTGGGTCCTCAGTCCTAGTCTGTCCTCCTTCCTCCATCCTCATCCTCGGTCCTCTGTGCTCTGTTCTCCCTGTATGCACGCTTCTAATGCTGTGGGTGGGTTGGACGCAGCGGCGATGACGTCATGCTGCCGCGACGCCCACAGCACGGGAAGCGTGCATACAGGGAGAACAGAGCACGGAGGACCGAGGATGAGGATGGAGGAAGGAGGACAGACTAGGACCGAGGACCCAGGACCCCCGGTGGCTCCAGAGGACGGCGGAGGGTGAGATTTCTTATGCTCCTGCAGTGACAGTGAGGGGCCTGCATAACCCCTACTGGGGGGCCTGTATAGCCTCTGCTAGGGGCCTGTATACTTGTGCTGGGGGTTGTATACCAATGCTGGGGCTGTATACCACTGCAGGGGAGCTGTATACTAGTGATTGGGCCTGTATAGCACTGCAGGGGAGATGTATAGCACTGCTGGAGCTGTATAGCACTGCTGGGGCTGTATACCACTGCAGGGGAGCTGTATAACACTGCTGGAGCTGTATAGCACTGCTGGGGCTGTATACCACTGCAGGGGAGCTGTATACCAATGCTGGAGCTGTATAGCACTGCTGGGGCTGTATACCACTGCAGGGGAGCTGTATACCAGTGACTGGGCCTGTATACCACTGCAGGGGAGCTGTATAGCACTGCTGGAGCTGTATAGCACTGCTGGGGCTGTATACCACTGCAGGGGAGCTGTATACCAGTGATGGGGCCTGTATACCACTGCTGGGGCTGTATACCAATGCACAGGGGAGCTGTATACCACTGCAGGGAGCTGTATATCACTGCTGGAGCTATATAGCACTGCTGGGGGTGTATACCACTGCAGGGGAGCTGTATACCAATGCTGGAGCTATATACCAGTGCTGTGGGCTGTATACCAGTGATGGCGGCGACTGTATACTAGTTATGGGCACTACTATATATACCAGTGATGGCCGCTATATACAGGGATGGTGGGCTGTATACCAGTGATAGGGGGCTTTATAACAGGATGATGGTCTGCTGCATTGGTAGTTTACTGTTTTTTATTTGAACTAAAAGTTAAACATTTTATTCGTATCCATTTTCATTTTTGACATTGTTCAATACTGGTAGCTGCTGCATTGTCCACCCTAGGCTTATACGCGAGTCAATAAGTTTTCCTAGTTTTTGGGGGCAAAAGTAGGGGGTCGGCTTATACACGGGTCGGCTTATACACGAGTATATACGGTACTTAATTTTCATGTAAAGGAATGACTTCTCCATTTGTCTGATAATTCTCAATAACAATTTATAGCTAATGCAAACTGCCACAATATAACCTAAAGCAGCTTTGAAAAACAAATTTCATCTCAGTTTTATAGATTTTGGCTATGAATGTTGATAGAAGTACACCTATTATTGTTCACACTAATAATGACAGAACATGTAGTAATCAGAAGGGCATACTTGTCAATGTGACTAAAGGCCGCTTCACATGCTAGGATCTCGTTAACGATATCATTGAAACGTCACGGATTTGTGAACTTCTAACGATATCGTTCGGGCGTCGTTGTGTGTAAACGAATGATATAGGATGGAAAAATGTTGGAACGTTCATCCAAAAAATGAGATCCTTATCTCAAATCTATCGTTCGTCGTCCAATTAACGCTGCTTGAAGAAGCTACATCGTTCAGTGTGACACCTTTTTGAACGATGTCATTCAAAAATCTCCTATTCCTGCCGCTTTAAAAGATTCTTCAGTCCTTGCTCTCTTATTTAACTGGTGCATTGCCGAATGGGATATCGTTAACGATATCCTTGTGTGTGACAACGCAATAACGATGTTGGAACGATCACTGGCACCTGATTGTTCTAAGGATATTGTTAATGATATCCTAGCGTGCAACGGCACCTTTACAAGCACCTTAAGATGTTACATAAGTAAATTTAGGGCACAGAGCCATTTGCGCTACCAACCAGCAGTACAACAGAAGAAGTTGAATTGTTGAAATCATCACTGGTATAAAGCCACAATAGCCTTATGACTTGGTTATAGCCATTCCAATGTGTAGTTATGTTATAAATACACTGTGTTCCAAATTATTATGCAAATTGGTTTTAAGTGTGGTAGGGTTTTGTTTTGTTTTTTTTTTCTTCAGTGAAACCCATTGATGGTATTGTGTCTCAGGGTTCTTTGGATCAATGAAATCAATCTCAGATATCTGTGATAATTAGTTTGGCAGGTGAGCCCAATAAAAGGAAAACTGGGTGTTCCACAATATTACGCAGGCCATGTCTCTGCTTCCGAAAAGCAACAAATAGTGCAATGCCTTGGACAAGGGATGAAAGCATTTGTTATTGCACGAAAACTTAAGAACGATCATCGTATTGTGAAGAGATTTGTGGCTGATTCTGAGCATAGATGTGTCCGTGCAGATAAAGGCAGAATGAGGAAGGTTTCTGCCAGGCAAGTTCATCAGATTAAGAGAGCAGCTGCTAAAAAGGCCTTACAAACCAGCAAACAGATATTTGAAGCTGCTGGTGCCTCTGGAGTCCCTCGAACCTCAAGGTGTAGGATCCTTCAAAGGCTTGCTGTGGTGCATAAACCTACTATTCGGCCACCCTTAAACAGTGTTCACAAGCAGAAACAGTTGCAGTGGGTACAGATATACATGAAGACTAATTTTCAAACAGTCTTGTTTACTGATGAGTGACGAGCAACCCTGGATGGTCCAGATGAATAGAGTAGTGGATGGTTGGTGGATGCCACCATGGCCCAACAAGGCTGCGACGTTAGCAAGGAGGTGGAGGAGTCATGTTTTGGGCTGGAATCATTGGGAAACAGCTGGTAGGCCCCTTTAAGGATCCTGAAGGTGTGAAAATGACCTCTGCAACGTATATAGGGTTTCCAACTGAGAACTTTCTTCCATGGTACAAAAAGCAAAAACGTGCCTTTAGGAGCAAAATCATCCTCATGCATGTCAATGCACCATCTCATGCTACAAAGAATACCTCTGTGCCATTGGCTGCTATGAGCATAAAAGGAGATAAACTCATGGTGTGACCACCATCTTCCCCTGACCTCACCCCTATAGAGAACCTTAGGAGTATAATGAAGCAAAAGATCTATGAGGGTGGGAGGCAGTTCACATCAAAACAGCAGCTCTGGGAGGCTATTCTGACATCATCCAAAGAAATACAAGCAGAAACTCTCCAGAAACTCACAATATCAATGGATGCTAGAATTGTGAAGGTGATATCAAAGTAGGGTTCCTATGTTAACATGTAACTTGGCCTGTTAGGATGTTTTGGAGTTAAGGAGCTTTTTATTTCAGTGAATGTGACCTGTTAATGCTGCAAATTCAACAAATGAGCATTTTCAGCTCTTCAAACATATCAAATGTTTACAAACTTTACTGTGCGTAATAATTTGGAACAGTGCTTTTAGAGTTTTTTTTAATTTTGAAAATTATACTGTTATCAGAGGGAGATTTCTTCAATAAAATTCTATGTATACTCTAACAGATGATGACTTATTACACTGACTGTCATTTGCACCAACCATTTTGAAAAATCAGAGAAAAAGAACATTTGCATAATAATTTGGAACACAGTATTAAACAATTGTGTTTCGTTTAGTGAATGCTGGATTGTAACTATAAACAATATCAATCTCATTACAGGTCCACCAAGTCAAGCCATGTGGGCATTGGGAGATAAAATTGCATCCTCAATTGTTGCCCAAACAGCTGGAATTCCAACTCTTCCCTGGAGCGGCAATGGTGATTATTAATACCTTGTATACATATGAAATTGTGTAAAAAGGTTTAGGTGTACCCCTTATGATGAATGCTGATGCTGAAATGACTTGAAATGGGGATGTCAAGTGGACGTTTTGTTTAATGTTAAACTAAAGATAGTAGTAGACATTTACCCATTCCCAAATTAGGACTTCAATAAACATCCTTGTCAGGGTATCACAAGAGTGGAGGGGGGCACCGCAAATGGTGGATGTCAGCTAGCCTACATCTGTGTTTAACAGCCATGGCGAGAGCCTAGCTGCTTTCCATTTGGATGCTGCAGTTAATTTCTGATGGTATCTTAACAGAACGGTTGCAGTTTTTTGCACTTACCTGGTCGCACTGGCTGCCCACGTTGGGATTACCGTTGGGCTACCATTGTACTCAAAGGCCTGGGTTATGACAGCTGCTGTGATACTGTGGTATTGCATTTTCATTTTATAGTACAAGCGATCAAACGATCACTGGTTCAAGTCCCCAAACTGTACTAAAAAATAATTCAGATTTTGTCCCAAATTGAAAAGGAAAAATAAATTAGTTATTTCTAAATCTGTAAAGTCTAATTTATTAAAATATAAAATTAAATAACTTGTTTGGTAAGGACTGTTAAGCGGGAAAACAATCACAATGGCAGAATTGTAAAGTGGTATTTAACACCTAGTTATTTGGTATTACCATAAACATGCTAACCTGGACAAACATGTTTTCTGGTCATTTTTACTGCACAGCGAATGCTGTATTAGCAAAATCCAAACATCAATGTCGTAATTTTCACTATTTTATCCCACTTTTTCTTCTGCATTTTTTAGCATATTGTATGGCACAAATTTTAATTTTTGGTGTCATGTTATAGGTAAAGTTATAGATGAAGGGGTGGGGACCAGAATTGACTAGTCAGAGCATTTTTTTCCCTGTTTTTATCTTTGCTAAGAAGGTTGTTAAAGGCCAATAAAAATATGTAAATAAGTTTACATCCTAGCACATTAAAACAGTTTCTGGGATTGTGTTTTTGCTTTTTTTTTTTTTTTTTTTTTTTTTAAAGGTAATTACATCACATGTCATACATTGAATGTGTGATAATCATGGTGTTGCCACCCTTGAAAGTGTTTCAGAAATTGAAGTATTTCTCCAAGAAAATTATTGGAATTACACATTTTTGTTATAAACATGGTTTATGTCCTTTGTGTATATTGGAACAACACAAACAAAAAAAAGCGACAAAAAAAGGCAAATTGGATACAATTTCACACACAACCCCAAAAATGGGCCAGACTAGATTGTTGGTACTCTCAACATAATATTTAGTTTCACACACTTTGAAATAAATAACTGCAATCAATCACTTCCTATACTTATCAGGAAGTTTTTATACCTCTCAACTGGAATTCTGGATTGCTCTTCTTTTGCAATCTGCTCCAGGTTTCTCATATTTGTAGGGTGCCTTCTCCCTACAGCAATTTTAAGATCTCTCCACCGGATTTAGATCTGGAGTCATTGTTGGCCACTTTAGAGCTCTCCAGCACTTTGTTTCCATTTAGTTCTAGGTGTTTCTTGAAGTCTGTTTGGGTTTTTTGTCCTGATGGAAGACCCATGAACTAGGATGCAAACTTCTGACACTGGGAACTACATTGCAAGCCAAAATCCAAAAATTTTAGCAAACTGCGCTCTATAGCATTTTTATGTCTGTGTCAGCAGTGAGATACTCCTGGGTCTCCTGTCATTGTGTTTAATTTAATTCAAATGTCGACGGATAGTTTGCTCTGACACTGATGCACCCTGAGCCTGCAGGACAACTTGAATTTCTTTGAAACTTGATTGGGGGTGCTTATTCATCATCCCGACTATTCTGTGTTTCAACGTCTAATTAAATTTTCTCTGCTGTCCACATCTATGGAGATTAGCTACAGTTACATATGTTGTAAACTTCTTGATTATGCTGCGCATTGTGGATAAATGAACTTCAAGAACTCTGAAAGTTGACTTGAAAACTTGAGATTGTTGATATTTTTCAACAATTTTGGTTCTCAGTTGTAATATCCAGAGTTGGGTATTATAGTTTTATAGTCTTAACTCTTAACAGTATTTTATGTATGTTCCTTTCATACTTTAAGTAGTTTACACTTTTTACATGAGCTATGCAGCATACACTGTTACACCAAGAATTAAACTCCTCACTGAGCCTATTACTGTGCAGCATAGCTTAGTGAGCGGAGTCATAGCTCTGTCACTTAGCTGTGTCATGGTTGCGCCAGGACACGGGCATGGCCACCAAAAACCAATAAGAGATACTAGATGTTCTGGCCCATACCGGCATCCTAGGTACATTGCGCTTAAAATGGCGGGGATCAATCAAGCAGCTACATGATCTGCACTGGATTGCATAACGGTGAAGACTGATTACCCTGCAAAGTAAATTAGAGGAAGAAGAGCACCTAGTTGCACCCAATCATTGAGAGACAGTTCCTCATCTCTATGTGGATATTTCTGATGGGCCAGTCAGGCCTCTGGCTCCATATTTGTTCCTATTAAGGCAAGAAAGAACCACAATATGTGTGAGGAACTCAATGCACAAAACACTCAAAGGCCAAAGATAGGCCTGAACCCAAAAAAAAGCTAGGCAAGCTGCATTTTATTTTTTTATTTGCTCTTGTAGTCCTAACCTCTCAATTATGAATTATATCCCCAAAAGAACTGTGGTTTTATAGCAAATAATGTTTTAAGAAACAAACTTTGTTTCTACACCTGTTATAAGGACTGTCCCTTTATTAGAAGGACCAAGGATCATTTCCAAAAGACACTGGGTTCATATCCTACTTACCTGTACAGTTTAAGCAACCACAGAGACTGCCTATGGACGTTTGTAATTTCCATGCATTTTTGTCTCTACGGGTGCAATAATATGAAGACTTTTTGCATGAACGTATGCTTTGAATGTACTTCTTGTTTTGCAGAAAGTAGAACCGAAGACAGACCTGCAGATGTTTTATGTATATTTTATATTTGTATTTTATAAGAGTGTTTTTGCTTTAGTGCTATACATACTGCTGCAATATTGCATGATGCCATTTCCAAATTTTACTACTCCTGTCCTATGCCTGGCGACAGTCATGTAAAAGAAGGTCCAGAACAAAAATTTCAGGGCCACTTATCCATAGAAGTTTTCCTTAACCTTTATTTAGACCTACATGTTACATACTGTATATGCCGATGAGTAAGGACTATGTCCGAAACGCGTACGGCTAGGATGCTTTTTAACATGTATGTCTAAATAAAGGTCAAGGAAAACGTCTATGGACAAGTGGCCCTGAAATTTTTTTTCTTGAGTGTCTATGGTGGAAACCAGCCGCCTTCAGGAGTCAGGGATCCAAAGGGTGTATGAGTTAGGGCCCTTTCACATCAGCGGTAATTTGAAATCGCGGCAGATGCGGTGAAAAAACCGCATCTGCCGCGATTGCCGCATAGCCGCCGCATAACCACTGCACTTGCGGCGCGGTTGCGGTAATCGCCATAGTAAGTATAGGGGGACTTGCGGCAGGTGCGGCAAGTGCGGTTTTGCACTTGCGGCAGGTGCGGCCGCGAAAAAAAAACACGGTCAGCCGCGGAGTTTGGGTTATTACCAAAGTATCTTATAGTTTTAACAGTATTTTATGTATGAGCCTTTCATATTTGAAGTAATTTACACAGTTTACATGACATATGCAGCGTACAATAGTACATCAAGAGTTAATAAACTCCTCACTGAGCCTTTTACTGGGCAGGATAGCTTGGTGGGGAGAGTCTTAGGCCCCTTTCACATCAGCGTTTTTTTAAAATCGCGGCAGATGCTGTGAAAAAACTGCATCTGCCGCGATTACCGCATACCGGCTGCACTTGCGGCACGGTTGCGGCACAGTTGCGGCAAGCCCCATACAATGTATAGGCGGGCTTGCAACAGGTGTGGCAAGTGCGGTTTTGGCACTTGCGGCAGGTGCGGCCGCGAAAAAAACGCGGCCTCTACCTCAGAGAACAGTTGGAGCTCAGCCAGTACGCCTCATCATAAAACATGTGGGGGTACTCTAACCCCTGCTCTAGCGGTCTGTATGACAACGGACTGGCCCAAAGCTACTTGTAGGATCTCCTAGGACTTGCACATCTTTAGGTTGATGGAGTGCCCTGGGCAGCACTGCGCCCTAGTCAGGGGCAGACTGGCCCAGGTGACAGGGAGGCATTCGCCTCCCAGGCCAGTGGTTGAATCCTAGTTTAGGGCTGGCCCTTATAGTGAAAGCGGCCGCAGCTCACAGGGGAACCCAGGAAACAACAGGAGGTGGAGGCTGATGAGTGAAGCAGCACCCCCCACTCCCCCACTCTTCACTTGGCCTCGCTCCGATAGCACCATTCAACATCCCCCCCGGTCCTCACTTGGGTGCTGGCTGGAAGAAGTGGACTGCCCCCCAGAGCAACATCTGCCAGCCAGCCCATGGCCCTAGTCTACCAGAAACTTAAAGGTGTGGACTCAGGAGGAGTACGGGCCTGGAGGCAGGTCCCCCAGAAAGAAGATGGGTACACTATAGAGCCTACAATACATGAAGGTTAGAGGGACCAGGAACATGAGATCCGCTAGAGAATGCCACTCCAGTGGGATAGAGGGAGCCAACTCTATTGTGTCAGCATGCGTAACAGAAAAGGCTTTATTCACACTTTCTGTCATCACGCTTCATATGTGACTGTTTCTCTCTGTTTGCTATCAGCCTGTCTGTGGAGCCATACCACCTGAGCATATTATCACCATCATGACCATGTACCCTTTCTGGCTTTTTTTTTCAATTAAAGTACCTTCGGTTTCATCATCAAAATGCCCCCTGACTCTGCTGTTTTTCCGGCAGCACTACCAACGTCAAGGGGCACACCATTGACCATCTAGCTGACAGGGAACACAGTAATGCCGACATAAACCCCCGCAAGCACACAGCCACATTATTTTCACTGTCACCACAGCACCAGCACTGTCACCACAGGACCAATACACATGCATGGCGACCAACACCGATGACACATGCTAGAGTAGGGGTGGGGAACATTTTTAAAATTTCTACCATCCTTCAGAGACCACACAAAATTTTCAACTTGAAAATTAGCCCGCTATATTTGGCTAAACAATCAACTCACCCTTACTGTGGTGTCTGGAACTGCTTCTCTTTGGTTCAGCTGTGATGTTAGGTGATATTGATCATGTTGCTGGTGCATAGAGATCACTGGGGAGCTGAATTTAAAGGGCAGGCAGTTGGCAAAACGTAGCTGCCAGGCCAAGCACTGCAGTCCCCAAGAATCTGCTCGGGGGCTGAAGAAAAGAACGTCGAGGGCCGTATGCGGCCCACGTGCCTGAGGTTCCCGATCCAATACTAGAGAATCCCTGCTATGCCCGGCGTCCTTTGCACATTGCATTCCTTGTGTCCTCAGGCAGTTCTCTTCTCTTTCTGTTGTCTATGCTTGATGTGGTACACACAATTTAAAGATTGAGTCAACTTCTCCCCTTTTTATTTGGCTTCAGGTATGATTATCATATTGTCCATATTGCCAAGTTACTGTTACTTGACACAGGTGAGATTGAAGGGGCGTCACTTGCATGAAATAAAATTGTTTAACCACAATTTTGGAAAGGTAGCAAATATTTTGTCTGGCCCATTATGGGGGTTTTAAGTGAAATTATGTCCAATTTGCCTTGATTTCTGTCTTTTTGTTGTTGTGTTGTTCCAGTACGCATAAATTAAATATACATGTGTAATTGGAAAAATTTCCTGGGAGAAATACTTCATTTTTTGTAACATTTTCAACATTTCCAACAGTTTTGGCCATGACTGTATATCACTGTCTGGTTTAACACTTAATGTGTCATAACCAGTGATGCCATTGACATGGGCCAGGTCTAGGGCAGCATTTCCACAGCTGTTTGTGGTTCAAGATTATGCATTCAGTGGCTTATGTGTAAGTCAAGTGCAACGTAGCCAACCGAAGAAGGGAATAAAGTGGAGGAGAGGAGGTGGAAGAATTTCTACATTACCTTTCCAGGCTTGTTCTAATTTTTTCTATTGTTTTCTTTTTTCTAGGTTTAAAATTAGACTGGCATGAAAATGATTTAAAGAAGCGAATTTTAAATGTGCCTCAAGATATTTATGAGAAGGGTTATGTAAAAGATGTAGATGATGGATTGAAGGTGAGTTACCTATTAATGCTAATAAACTAAAAATAAGAACTTATTGCATTCAACTTAATGACTTATTTGATATTTATACAGCAGGTTTCTAATAAAATAAGTCTATTAAAATCATGGAAAGCGTCTAGATTTTTAGTTTTGTACTTTATAAATGTTGTTGTACCCTGCTACACGGTTTTGGTTTTCTGAACATCATGGCACAATAATTCTTGAAATTTTATCTTTGACGTCTTTTTTAGACAACTTATATATTCGGATATGTGCTATCCGATTATTCATCAGTTAGCACAATGACCCATGTTTGTCAGTGAGAGGCAGTGCAGATGACTTAATTTTTTCCCTGACAGAATCTGTCTGTGAAATAAATTGCAGCCTACTGCAATTTTACTCTGCAATCAGATGAGACTCATCTATTCAAATCTTAGGTGCCAGAAATAAATCAGATGCCACAGTATGGCCTTTGATTTTTGCCGATACAGTACAAACAGATGACACACGGATGACAAGTGAGAAAAATTTGTCCCGATTTTCTGGATGAAATTCTGACCGATTATTTATTATTTTTGTTATACTCTTGATTGAACCTTGCCTAAAAATGTTGTACCCTTCCAAACATTAATATTATTATTACTATTATTATTTTATCAGATTTTTTCACTGCTTCCAAAATGCAAAACTGAAACAATATGCAAAATCTATTAATATATCTGGATTGTTTCTACAGATTTGATCTTTTGCCTACTTGGTAATGAACAACTCACTAATCCTGTGTTGTCTGATTCTCCAGTCATTTACTTCACAGAGATGGTAATATAATAATAATAATCCCAACTGCAGTCAATTTATTCATTCTGACTCCCAAAGCTTGTAGTAAGACTCAGCTCACATTTATCCTGCGCTCTGCGCTGGTCAGTTATATTGTGGGATTCCATATAGATCTCTGAAATGCGTGACTCAAACAAATCCCTTGATGGAAAATTCACTGGGATAGAACAGATGAAGTTGCTCTGAACTCCCCTCTGGCGTGTGGTCCAGGCGGTGTCCATCTTTTTACTCGTCAATTTACTCATGCAGAAAAGTGCGGTTAAGCACAGATTTGTGCACATCTGATAAGCTGGACACTGCTGAACAGAGGCCAGTATAACTGTGCTTCCTCATTAGATAATGGATCCATCGGGGGGTTTAATCTGAATCACATATTTTGTAGATTCAGGTGGAAACCCTGATGTAAGTGCTCAGCATAGATCACAGGATCAATGTCAACTAATCCAAAATGTTTTGTACCCCAAAATGCTATAATAAAAGCTTCAAGTCACCTCACAACAGACTAAGTCCCCACTCAAGTCTGTCATCTCTTAACAGAAATATAGCGGTCTTCCACATTACTGGTAGCACAGAAGCTCTAGAAAGGTGAATTTTGTCTTGTTCTTCATGCCCATGCCCTAAAAAAAAAAGCAAAATCTGTGCTCCCAAATCCAAATGCACCCTTCCTTCTAAGCCTTCTAAGCCTCACAGTGTGCCTGAACCATATTTAGTGGCCACATGTTTGCCATTACTGTAGCCATTTCTCCATAAGCACAAGCAGGACGCAATATCATGGACACTACAATGTGTTGGGCACCACCATGGCATATTTGCAATTTTTGTTCTGTAACTTTCACTATGTTTAACTGCATGGTTGTTTTACAGAAACAAAATTGTTACTACACTCATTAAAGAAGTCCTAGGCATGTGTAATTTAAAAAATGGGGACACTTGAGGGTGTTTATGCTATTATGGCACTTAAGGGGTTCTGCAAATGGAGTCCTCAAACTATTCTAGGAAAATCTGTGCTCCTTCCCTCCTGAGCGCACCTGTGTAGCTAAACAGTACTGTATTGTCACATATGGAGTATTGCCACGTTCAGGAGACTTTGTTTAACAAATTTTGGGGCCATTTTTCCCTATTTCACCTTGTTAAAATGGAAAATTTGGGGCTAAAATATTATTTTATTAGTAAAAATGTATTTATTTTTCCTTCATTGGCCAATAGTTTAACATTTTGTGAGACACCGGTGGTGTCAATATGCTCACCTGCACCCCTAGACCAATGTTTTTGAGTTGTCCAAATCTTGGTGATTTCAGCTTTTCTGACACCTCAAGGTGTCTGCCAATGTGACATGTTATATACACACGTTCCAGTATCATTTGAACTCCAATATTTTACTCTTTGTTTTTTTCTGACCCATGCGATGATAATGCTTCAAAAGTAGCTTTTGACTACATGTAGAGTATTGTCAAACTGAGTAGAAATGGTGTAACAAACTATACCATCTATCTACTTTTCTTAGCCCTTTTGAAAAAGAAAAACTTGAGACCAAAGAAATATTTTTTAATGGAAAAAAATGGTAAATTTTCTTTTTCAGAGCACAATGTTATACAATTCCATGACACACCTAGAGGGTAAAAAGTCTCACAACACCCCTAAATGAATTCTTTAAGAATTAAGGTGTAGTTTCCAAAATGGGTTCACTTTGGGTGGGGGGTTCTACTGTTTTGTTATATCAGGGGCTCCTCAATTGTGACATACTTATTGGGTCATTCCATGTCAAGTGAACCAATGATTATTACCTCTATATTTTTAATTTTTTTGAGATTTTGTTATTTGATAATAGCATGTCAGACAATGCAAAATGTGAAGAGAAAAATTTTTTAAAAAATTAATTTTTTTTTAAATGATTTTCAAAGTTCGGAAAAAGTGTGAATTTCGCTGTTGCCTGCCTTTACGTTTCTCCTCATAACTCAGGCTAGGAATAAGATAGAGAGACAAAATAAACACCATTCTACTCAGAACTATACAGGCTTTCATCAGATATGTCACAAGAGGATCTTTGTTAATATTTTACCCATGTGATCGCAAGCGCAAAACTTTAAAACGTATTTCCGAAAAATCGGCGCGCTTTAAATATTTCAAAAACTACCCATGTGTCTGCTTTGCTCTTAGCCACATCTGTACCAAATTTCAAGTTGGGATCGCAATGGGATCATATTTTAACATATTTTACTATTAATAGCGTCAATGGGTCATTCCATATCAAGTGATCTAAATATGAATATTTTTTTTTACCTGACGTCTTTAGATTTTTTTTTTTTTTTCCTTTATGAAGTACTACTTTAGTTAATTACAAATTAAAAGTTTGGAATTTTTTTCTTCATCAGTTAATTTTTTACAGATTTTTAAAGTTTAAAAAAAGGGTGAATTTTGGCCTGGTATGACTTTACATTTTTTTTATCTCAGGCTAGAAATAAGATAGAGAAACAAAATAAACACCATTCTACTCAGAACTGTCCAGGCTTTTACCAGATATGTCACAAGAGTATATTTGTTAATTTTAATTTTTTACCCATGCGAACGCAAACGCAACATTTTGAAGCGCATTTCCGAAAAAACGTTTTAATAAAAATTTTCCAAAACTGCCCATGTGTCTTTTATGCTCTTAGCCACATCTGTACCAAATTTCAAGTTGGGATCGTGATGGGATCATATTTTAAAATATTTAACTATGGTTAATCTCATTTTTATTAAATTTTGAAAAAACATATGAAAGACATACATTCAATCTTTTAACAAAATCTTGAGACATATAAAATATACAAAAAGAGAATTCACAAAGTTATTAGTAACTTTAAGATAAGCTGAAAATTTACTTTTGCGCTTATCTCTGGTGCAATATATACTACAATCTAAATATAATTCCAGACACTCAAGTATACAACCTTTCTCAGGGTTTTGAGATGTTCTGATGTCAAGGGGACAAGCAGCCCAGCAGAATGATTTTTATCACTTGGCCCCTTCTAACAGGTTGACCACGTAAGTGGGTCATTACCCGTTGAGGCCTAGTTGGAATAGTCTATCGACTGGTGTACCGGAAAGGAAGGCCGAAATATTAATGATCTACTCACAGCTCAGAGTTTCCGATACCTGTCTAATGTTCACTAGAATTCTGAAGGTATAGGTGTAGAAAGGAAATACCTAGACTGAATGTATCAGATGGGAAGAAAAGAGAGATAGAAAAGAAGAGAGAGAGAAGAGAAACAAAAACCATTAGAAAAAGTTATACTGGGAAAGAAAAGCCACGTAAGAAAAAAAGAAAAAAAGGAGGGGGGGGGGGGACGGGTGAGGTATGGGAAGGAGAAAGGGTACTCATCCCACTGGCTCCCCATCAGCCAGAGGTCGAGCCATATTATCTGTGCTGGAAAAGATACTCCTACATTCTGCAGAGTCGTGAAAAATAATCCATTCAACCCAAATCCCTAAGAATTTGTTCCGAGATCCCGACGCATCAGCTGCGAGCTCCTCCATTCGATATATGTCCATCAATTCTTTGAACCAATCAAGTAGAGATGGAGCCCGGCTTGATTTCCAGAACCTCGGGATCACAGCACGAGCAGCCGAGATGCAAAAGCGGAGAATATCCCTCTTCTGTAGCCCAATAGGACCTGGAAAAATGGATAACATTGCCGATTCTGGGCAGCATTCGGCTTGTTTACCTGTTATCCGGGCGTATGCATTGAAAACCTCAGACCAGAACCGCCGGATTTCCCCACAACTCTACCAAATGTGTATCATTGTACCCTTCTCTTCCCCACAGCGCCAGCAGGTATCAGGGGTTCCAGGGAACATGTTCCGGAGTGTCGTCGGGCACAAGTACCATCTAGTGAGCAGCTTATAGCTTCTTTCTTGTGCAGAACAAGCGCTAGCTAGTGAGTGAGTAAATATAAAGCATTTCTGCCAATTAGCTTCTGAAATGCTACACCCCAATTCCCTCTCCCAAGCACGTTGGAAGTAAAGGGTGCCCTGCTCTCTCATGGACCCTAAGGCCTGGTATAGAACTGATATTTTGCGCCTCGGTGGAGCCTCCAGTTGGAATAACCTCTCCAATACGTTGGGCGTCAATCTTACCCTGCAAGAGTGGTCAGCTGAATATAAGTATGCTCTGTATTGGAGAAATTCGAATCACTTAAGAGGTCTCGTAGGTTCTTTGAGTTGTAGCTCTGCCATCGGGGGCAAACCACCACTGGACAGAGTCTGTCCTACTCGGGTGTCATCCACAATCCGCCAACATAAAAATCTCTGCCTGTCAAATCTGGGTGGGAAAGATGGGTTGGAAAAAAGGGGAGTCAAAGGGCTAAGTCTGTCGTTTAAGCGGAGGGTTTTCGTCACTAGGTGCCATACCTTCAAGGTGTTTCTGGTCATGTCTGTCAAAGGTACTAGGTCTGTGGAGTCTTTAGGGGAAATCCAAAGCAGGTGTTTCAGCAGAATCCCCAAACCCTCTTGCTCCACCCCTACCCATTTCTTGGAAGACGCATGATAATGCCAATCTAGAGCTCTAACAAGAGAGGAAGCCACAAAGTACGCTCGTATGTTGGGTAGTCAACCCCTCCTCTGGTCTTGGGCAAGGATAGGATATTCATTCGCAATCTGGACCTCTTGCCCCCCCCAGACAAATCTAAGGATCATAGATTGCATTTTGGAGAGGAAGCCTCTATCCAATAGAACAGGAACTGTCTGAAAAGTATATAAGAGTCGGGGCAAGACATCCATCTTGACTAAGTTTATTCTCCCGAACCAGGATAGCTTTAATTGTCTATAGGAGGTAAATGCCGATTCCGCGTTAGTCAAAAGGGGTTGATAATTTAAATTGAATATTTGTTTAAGATCTTTTGGTATAAGGACTCCCAAATACTTAATGGCTTCTACTTTCCATTTAAATGGGAACTGTTTAGATAGATGAGAAACCAATTCTCCAGGCAAAGAAATATTGAGTGCCTCGGTTTTGGAGCAATTCACTTTAAAGTTGCTCACTTGTCCGAACCGTTCAAACTCCATTAAGACCGAAGGGATGGAGACCAGGGGCTGGGAGATGTAAAGTAGCAGGTCATCTGCAAATAAGGCTAATTTGTGATGACTCTGTCCCAGCTTGACCCCATGGACGCATTCATTAGACCTAAGTGCAAAATATTTAACTATTATAGTGTCAATTCAAAAATCACCAAGAACACAATCAGTCATTTTTTCACAATTGCCCGTCAATAGTTTGAATTTGATATAAAGAAACATAGTCTTGTAACATCTCAAATGAAAGCTGTTACCGTTCTGAGTAAAATGATGCCTCTCCCACTTCATTATCTTATTTCTAGCCTGAGATAAAAAAAATGTAAAGTCATACCAGGCCAAAATTCACCCTTTTTTTTAAACTTTAAAAATCTGTAAAAAATTAACTAATGAAGAAAAAAATTCTAAACTTTTAATTTGTAATTAACTAAAGTAGTACTTCATAAAGGAAAAAAAAAAAAGAAATCTAAAGATGTCAGGTAAAAAAAAATATTCATATTTAGATCACTTGATATGGAATGACCCATTGACGCTATTACTAGTAAAATATGTTAAAATATGATCCCATTGCGATCCCAACTTGAAATTTGGTACAGATGTGGCTAAGAGCAAAGCAGACACATGGGCAGTTTTTGAAATATTTAAAGCGCGCCGATTTTTCGGAAATGCGTTTTAAAGTTTTGCGCTTGCGATCACATGAGTAAAATATTAACAAAGATCCTCTTGTGACATATCTGATGAAAGCCTGGACAGTTCTGAGTAGATTGGTGTTTATTTTGTTTCTCTATCTTATTTCTAGCCCGAGATATGATAGAAAATGTAAAGCCATACCAGGCCAAAATTCGCACTTTTTTAAAACTTTAAAAATCTGTAAAAAATTAACTGATAAAGAAAAAAATTCAAAACTTTTTTTTTGTAATTAGATAAAGTTGTTCTTCATATGGAAAAAAAATGTAAAAAATCTGAGGACGTCAGGGAAAAAAAATATTCATTTTTGGATCACTTGACATGGAATGACCCTATTACAATAAGTCCCAGCCAAAATGGAGCTCTTTCCCTTCTGAGCCCTGCTGTGCACTCAAACAGGGATTTTCCATTACATATGAGGTTATCACCTAAATTGCCCATGGGTTCCTGATGCTCAATACACTCCTAGATAAATTCTTTGAAAGATGTCATTTCAAAAATGGGTTCACTTGTGGAGGGTTTCTGTTGTTTTGTCATGTCAGGGTCTCTTCAAATGAGACATGATGTCTGCAATCTGTTCCAGCCAAAATGGTGCTCCAAAATTCAAATGGTGCTCCTTCCATTTAGAGCTCTGCTGTTCACCCAAACAGGAGTTCTCCACTAAGTATGGGGTATCGTCATACTCGGGAGAAGTTACACAGTATTGTGTGGTCCATTTATCCTTTGTACTTTTGGAAAAATTAAAAATTTGGGACTAAAGCAACATTTCTGTGGGAAAAATGTAATACTGGTATTTCATTTTCACATCCCAATGTTATAAAGTTGAGTACCTTACGGTTCTAGATGCTCACAGTACGCAAACATGAATTCTTTGAGACATGTAGTTTTCAAAATGGTGTCACTTATGTGGGGTCTCTAGTGATTTAGCATGTTAAGGGCTATATGTGACATGGTGTCTGCAATCTATTCCAGCCAGAATTGCACTCCAAAATACAAATAGCATGCCTTCCTTTCTGAGCCCTGTCATGTATCCGAACAGTAGCTTTCCTCCATATGAGGTATCACTGTGCCCAGGAGAAATTGCACAAAACATTGTACTGTTCATTTTCTACTGTTACCCTTGAGAAAATACAAGAAAAAATGTCTCTGGAAAGAGAATGGGAAATCACAGGATCTGGCACTGATCTGAGCGTAGCAGTTGCTCCAAGGTAATAAAAGAATCTTACAAACTATATGCACTTAAGGTACTGTTACACGTTACAACATCGCGGCTGATGTCGGAAGCGATGACACGGATGCACGCTTGCTTCCGACATCGCAGCCTTGGTGTCACATGGCAAGATTTTGCCTGCGACACCGTTGCGATGTTGCCGCCATGATCACTCGCTGGGCTGGAAACAACCCAGCGAGCAATACGCAGCAATGCTGCGAATAAGCTGTATCGCCAGCAACATCGCTATTGCGGTGTCAGACAGTACGATACAGCCAAATCGCTGGGGCAAGATCGCCAGGTTTTTGAACATGTTCAAAAACCTGGCAACTTGCAACCAGCGATTTATCGCAGTTGAATCGTGCTGTCGCACAGCACGATGCTCCAGCAGTGTTGCTGCAACTTCGCTGATACAGCAAAATTTCAGCGAAGTTGCATGCAACATTGCTACGTGTAACGGTACCTTTACTCTGAGTAGGTGCAAATGCACATGTCTGGTGTCCCAAATTGAGATCCTCTGTTTGATCCTTTCCCAGTCTGCTGAAATAAGTTCCTCTCTCAGAAAAAATTAAGATTTAGGCTGCATCTCTTTGTTTATGACATCTTGATTAATCATCTTTAAATTCAAATATTTTTTTATGGGATTACTGTCTTCCAACGTTAAATGTCACGCTAATGGTACCTTTACACGCCGCTACCGAAAGGTAGAAACCGACAGGTGTGGAGACAATTGTACCTTTTACCTTCAAAACACCGTGTAGTGGCGGCGTGTAATTCAGGTTGTACCTCCCTGTCTCTTTGGATACCTGTCTTTCAGCCATGCTGAAAAACAAGCAGGTATAACTCCTATGGTGGCGGGGTGTAATCGGGGCACAGGCACGGTATTTGAGTTACCTGGGGCGTGCTTAAGCGTCATGTATACCACGCCCCATCAGCTATCATTGGTGGACACTACTGTGCACCCATTGGCTGTCCCTGCACAGGGCGGCATATTTAACGAGCTGACCAGTCACAATACACATTTGCTATAGCGTCATGTATTAGGCAGACTCCCTGCGCTGGCTGGCCAATCATGATGTTATTGCATTGTCCAATCACCGTACGAGCATCGCGTAATACACAACTCTGTCACGCCTATGTAGTTACGGCGCACAATATGTACGTCCAGATTCCCTTGTGGTAGCGGCGTGTAAATCAGGGAAGGTGCTCCACAGAAGGTAACCTGCGGCACCCGTCGGCTCTTCCGGGGAACGAAAATACCTTCTGTGGAGCACCTTGTGGCGGCGTGTAATTGAGGCATCAGGTACCGTTAGGAACCGTTGAAAATGCGCGCGTGCACGTGCGGTGCCTACCTGTTGCTACCTCGGTAGCGGCGTGTAAAGGTACCATAAAGTTTAATTTTCTTGAGAATTTTTTTTTTTTTTTGAACAAATCATTTTTATTAGATTTTTTTGCATATAGTAACATAGCATGTACAACACTGGTATAAAGTCAATTGACAATAACATAAGTAAGAATTTTCCCCTCCTCTCCCCCCCCCCCACCCTGTTATCCAACCTCAGCTAGCCGTAGCACCCACTCTCTCCTGTATAGAAAACAAAGCAAAAACATGTCATGTCATTCCTCAATTCCAATTCTCAGCCTCCCAATGTGTTACCTAAATCTTCAAGACAATACCATCTTGTATTACGGAAAACTTCCATCAGTGTAACAATTTCCTCTCTAGGTAAACAACATACTATGAAATCTCGCCATACAGACATAAATTTGGAGGTTTTGTTTTCTTTATCCGTTTCCGTTACTAGTTTTTCCATTCTCATAATACGCTTCAATTCCAGGCATAAGCTCGACACTCCAGGCACCTGTGTGTCCAACCATTGCCGCAGAACGAGACGCAGAAATGTTATTAGGATTAAGTGGAAGCATGTGCGCTTTCTCTTAGGAACAACAAAACCCTCCAAGTCATGGAACACCAGAATCATCTTATTCATTGGTACATCCAAATCCAACATTTCCCCCATCCATCTCCTAATCCTTTCCCATCCCAACTGTACCTTTGGACATTCCCAGAGTCCATGAAACATGTATTTTCTTGAGAATTTAAGTAAATTCAGAAATAATCAAACTCCTTTGTTTTTTGCTGGCCTGCGATGTCATTTGGTGATTTTTGTCATATATATTGGCCCTCAAAAGTCACTTAAAATGTGATGTGGTCCCTAATAAAATAGGTTTTGGAAATTTTGTTGTAAAAATGAAAAATTGCTGCTAAACTTTTAGCCCTTCTTCATTTCTAACAGTAAAAATATGTTTCAAAGGTTTCTTTGTATTACTCCCTTGTTTGCTCTAAGCCAAACCCTCCTCTCACTCCCTCCCTGTCAGTTTATACCAGGCAGTGGCTCAGTACGTCTGATATCGTGCAAGGTGATAGTACAATGTCAGGCTCCTATGTGCTCATCACTTTCTCCCCCCTGTGTTTCCGGATGGTCACTGCTTCTCTGGTTGTCTGTGAGAACACCCTGCCCCTTCCAGTCTGTTTGTCCTCCGCTATCTCCTCTCACAGGTCTGTGACTGTGAGGAGACTGAGGACACACAGATACTGAAGGTTGCAGGGTCTTCTCCTGCTCTCCGGTGACTGGATCACAGACAGCCAGAGAAGAAGCAATAAGAAGCTTGAGTGTGATGCGAGTCACTACAGTAATAACTAGTCTCAGAGGTGAAGAAACAGACTGCAATAACGAAAAGTAAATATAATGATAATACTACTTATTGGAAGTAAACGGAGGTCAAATGATCCGAGGTCAGGTCCAGGAAATGGTGCAGTAACAGCAAGAGGTAGCCAGAGACTAAGTTTAATTCTAGTCGAAGTCAGGAAAACTAGAGGGACAAGTCAGAATACAGGGAGCAGGCAAAAGAGTAGTCAGGTTACAGGCAAATGGTCAAAGTCCAGGTAAGGGAATAGAGTCAGACTGGGTCAGGCACAGAGCACCGAGGAATCAGACAAACACAGGCAAAAGCAAGTGTACGATTGACACTGAATGGAGGAGCTTGCATGCTTAAAGGAAACCTGACCCCTACAAATCGCCCCCATCCTATAAATACTTGTACCTGCACCTTCCTATAAGGTTTCTAGCTATCCCTTTCTGTCCTATTTGAGTTTTTGCAAGGTTGAATAATACGATTTATTACCTTACAAATGTGAGGCTTCTGCTGCCCTAAGGAGTCGCAGTGGGTGTACCCTCTGCCTCTTTTTTGCCGCCTCCCCAGTTGTTTTTCATGCCCCAATGGGCGTGAAAATGAATATAGATGATCCTGTTTCAGATCTATTTGCGGGCTTGCCAGTATGACGCAAATCGCGTCATTTCAGGCACTGCTGACGTCAATACACGTACCGACGGACCTCAAGCTGCGCATTGCACATATGCGAGGTATACTTTATGGCAGCTCATGTTATGAGATGCAGTAAAGTATACCTCGCGCATGCACAATGCACAGCTTGAGGTCCGTCGACATCAGCAGCGCCAGAAATGACGCGATTTGCGTCATACTGGCAAACCCTCCCATCGACCCAAGACAGGACCATCTACATTAATTTTCACCTTGGGGCATGAAAAACAACTGGGGAGGCTGCGAAAAGGAGGCAGAGGAGACACCCACTGCAACTCCTTAAGGCAGCAGAAGCCTCACATTTGTGAGGTAATAAATCATATTATTCAACTTTGCAAAAACTCAAATAGGACAGAGAGGGATAGCTAGAAACCTTATAGGAAGGTGCAGGGACAAGTATTTATAGGCTGGGGGTGATTTTTAGGGGTCAGGTTCTCTTTAAGTAGAGGTCTAATTAAGGGAAGTGAAACAGGTGATTGCAGCAGAGATCCAGCACAGACCAACAGCTTCCACAACAATAGTAACAGATAAGGGCAGAGTGGAGATCATGACATTGAGAAGCCAGAGACACAGAAGGGAGTAATAAGCACATAGGAGCCCGACATTGTGCTATCACCATTCAGGATGTCAGACCTAATGTGCTTGGCAGGGAGAGAGGGAGAGGGAGGGCTTGGCTTAGAGCAAACAGGATAGTAATAGAAAGAAACCCAGCCCCACATAGTGAAGCTCTGCTGTACTTATGCTAATTTGCTGCACTGTTTTCCCGAAGTTTGATAACAGTTTTCTCTGCAATCATACGTGCAATCATTGAAGTAAAGGTATGATTGCAATCATTATCTCAGTGCCTGTAAGGCACCAGCTTCACTTTATAGCCCTAAATTCTGCAGGTTGGTTCCCTTTAAGTTCTTAAATTATGAATTTTTCAAAAATTCAATTTTTTCATAAATAAATACAAATCATATCAACCTAAATATTCTACTTTCATGAAGTACAATGTCTCAGATTTATTACTAGATAAAGTGGCACTGGTCAGAATTGAAATATTTGGCCTTGTCAGGAAGGTGAAAATTGATATCGGTGGTAAGTGGCTAAAGGTCGCACTGTCATGGAAAAAGTGGTATGCAACAAGTCTGGTATTTTTTTCCTAGTTCTACCAGGATAGACTATACATGCTGTTATTGTAAATGGAATGCTTCAAAGAATAATAATAATAATTATTATTATTATATACCTAATGGGACAACTTTCTTGTTAGTTTTTCTTGGGGCAGGAGGAAGGTTTAACTATGCAATAAAAAACTGTTGTTTATTTTAACCTGTACATACATGTGTACAGTTATGTGTGCACAAACAATTTCGGGCAAAACGTGATATACGGTATATTTTTTTGTTTTTATTGCTGAGTTTTTCACTGTAACTGCAGAATTTTTACGTGCCTCAGTTACATGAGAATAAGCTTATTGCTGTGGCAGTTACTGGCAAACCAGTGCTATTGCCTACAGTTCCCCCTCGTTTCTAATACTTTATCTACTACTATATAGTACTTACTGAGTGT
Organism: Allobates femoralis; assembly: GCA_033576535.1. NCBI lineage: Eukaryota > Metazoa > Chordata > Amphibia > Anura > Aromobatidae > Allobates > Allobates femoralis. The sequence continues at coordinate 287,399,003 of JARQOC010000002.1, read as the reverse complement.
TCTGCATCCTGGAACAGAAAAGACAGAAGTTGTGATATATTGCTTATCGTCAGGGACCCTGGCTGCCTCTAACATTTGAAGAAACTACATGCTCCTTCTACATTGTATTTTAATGCAATAATGTTAAAATACCAGGGACCTGCAGCACTATCTAAAGATAATCCAGAAAAAAGAAAATTCAGGGCACTAAGCGGTATCAACAATCATGTTCCGGGATATCATCCCTGGCGGGTTCCCCTCCGGCGGTGCACATCTAAAGCACCAGGACGTTATACAGCGATTTGAAGAAAGAGACAGCACTCACCGGTATGTGCAGGGTGGTCTTTAATCCAGATTTTCAAGGATAGACAGGGTGCAGGGAGGTGACCACGGAGGGTCGGGGACAACGACGCGTTTCCCAAACGATGTTTCTTCTATATATCTGGACCCGTAGAAGCAACATCGTTTGCAAAACGGCGTCGTTGTCCACCGGCCCTCCGTGGTCACTCCCTGCTCCCTGTCTATCCTTGAAAATCTGGAAGACCACCCTGCACATACCGGTGAGTGCTGTCTCTTTCTTCAAATCGCTGTATAACGTCCTGGTGCTTTAGATGTGCACCGCCGGAGGGGAACCTGCACATACCGGTGAGTGCTGTCTCTTTCTTCAAATCACTATCTAAAGATAATGTGTCTTGGGAAAGTGTTAAAGGGAATGTATCATCCTAAATTATTTTTTTCAACAATTAAAAAAATGTAATCCATTTATGGTTTATTTAAAAATAAATGAAATAAAAAATAGTTAAAAATAAATGTAAAATTATGAAAACTCTTAAACATCAGGAAGAGCTACTGTTGACATTTGCAGTAAATGTGGGCAGAGGATCTTCTCGTATGTGTCTTATTTCACTTCTACTTTCTCCTTCTGGGTGCTTGCAGAAGGATAATGGAGAATAAAGTTTTGGCTACTGAGATGTCAATGCACATCTCAGCGGACTGTATCACATATGTTCAGATTAAATACATGGCTCACCGGGCTTTATCACACATGATCAGATTAGATACATGGCTCACTGGACTATAGCACATAATAAGATAAGAAACTTTGCATGCTGTATCACATGATAGGATTAGATACACGGCTCAGGGGCAATTTACTGTGATCTGAGTGGGGGCAGGAGCATTCATATCGCAGTAGTGACCAGTGAAAGCTCATCAGATGCAGGCACCAAAGCTACAGTGGTGACTATGTGGCTGAATGAAGACACTACTCCTGCCCTGGTGCCTGGACCTTTCCTCACCACTTACTATGGTCTGAGCATTGCAATGACATGAAACTCCAATCAGATCATAGTTTTTACAGGTAGCAGAAAGAAAATGGAAGCATAGCACTGGACTAAAATGAAAAAGCCCCAGGCTTCACCTACAGCAGTGCATTGTTCAAACTCAGGAGCATGCCCCATTGACTGATCTAGCTACAAAATTTGTGATAAGGCCGACCGCTGTCACCTATAGCCCGGAGTTGCTGTGTTTGCTGTGTGGAAGGGTTGTACTCTTGACACTTACACACCAGACTGTAAAAACGACAACCCCCAGTGGCGCAATTAAGTAATAATGAATACCGTATTTTTCGCTTTATAAGACGCACCTGATTATAAGACGCACCCACAATATTGGTTAAGGAAAAGAGAAAAAAAACTTTTTTAATGTTAAATGGAGTTCGTCTTATAATGCCAGTGTCCGTCTTACAGATCACTGTCCCCTGGCGCTGGCACACTGTCCCTGGCTGGCACACTGTCCCCTGGCGCTGGCACACTGTCCCCTGGCGCTGGCACACTGTCCTCTGGCGCTGGCACACTGTCCCCTGGCGCTGGCACACTCTCCCCTGGCTGGCACACTGTCCCCTGGCGCTGGCACACTGTCCTCTGGCGCTGGCACACTGTCCCCTGGCGCTGGCACACTCTCCCCTGGCTGGCACACTGTCCCCTGGCGCTGGCACACTGTCCCCTGGCGCTGGCACACTGTCCCCTAGCTAGCACACTGTCCCCTGGCTGGCACACTGTCCCCTGGCGCTGGCACACTGTCCCCTAGCTGGCACACTGTCCCCTGGCGCTGGCACACTGTCCCTGGCGCTGGCACACTGTCCCCTGGCTGGCACACTGTCTCCTGGCGCTGGCACACTGTCCCCTGACTGGCACACTGTCCCCTGGCGCTGGCACACTGTCCCCTGGCGCTGGCACACTGTCCCCTGGTGCTGGCACACTGTCCCCTGACTGGCACACTGTCCCCTGGCGCTGGCACACTGTCCCCTGGCTGGCACACTGTCCCCTGGCGCTGGCACACTGTCCCCTGGCTGGCACACTGTCTCCTGGCTGGCACACTGTCTCCTGGCGCTGGCACACTGTCCCCTGACTGGCACACTGTCCCCTGACTGGCACACTGTCCCCTGGCGCTGGCACACGGTCCCCTGGCGCTGGCACACTGTCTCCTGGCTGGCACACTGTCTCCTGGCGCTGGCACACTGTCCCCTGACTGGCACACTGTCCCCTGGCGCTGGCACACTGTCCCTGGCTGGCACACTGTCCCCTGGCGCTGGCACTCTGTCCCCTGGTGCTGGCACACTGTCCCCTGGCTGGCACACTGTCCCCTGGAGCAGGGGACACGTCCCCTGGAGCAGGGCACACGTCCCCTGGAGCAGGGCACACATCCCCTGCACAACTGGCACATGTCTTCCTGGTGTCTCCCACCTTGTTGCTGCAGGACCGGAGCGAGCAGTGGGAGCCGCCATGTTTTTTGTGGCCGGCTGCATTCAGTAACAGTAGAGGCTTCAACAAAATGGCCGCCGGCATAGTGGAGACAGGCGGCCAACTGAGGTTTCTACCTCTACCGGCCAGCTGCTGCACAGTGACTGCACAAAAAACATGGCGGCGCCCAACAAACGTTGCAGCCGGCAGAACTCCGTTGCTCCAGTCCTGCAGCTGTGCCCCCCAGCCACCGGAAGCTGCTGCTAAGCCGCCGCACCCCTCACCACCCCTCCGCCGGTAATATTTAATTTTTTTTTTTTTTTTAAAGATTCGCTTTTTAAGACGCACCCCCATTCTCCCCCCCAGTTTGGGGGAACAAAAGTGCGTCTTAAAAAGCGAAAAATACGGTAATTAGACCATTTCATTTAACACACCTTTTAACAAGCTATCATAAAGTACTAACATTAAAAAACCTTTATGCCCTTACATTTATCAGTTTTTAGTCCTTATAAATTATGTAATGTATTTAATTTATGGCAATATAACTTTTGAGCAGTTTATTTTTTTCAGTACAAAAACAGAAAGAACTTGGTTTTGATAAATCTTGGCTTGACTCTCAAAACAAGGCAAAGGATGAGGAATGTGTTTCTTCATTACTGTTTGGCAACAAATGTTTATTTGGCAAAGAAACAGCTGAAGCATTTGGGCAATAAAATGGAATTTATTGTATGTGTGTTCACATGATGTGTTTTCATTATATAGTTTCTAGATTCTCCAGTAGATTAAACTGTATTTGCCTCTAGATGTCTGTGACCTGCTTTAATGGAGCTATACTCTACCATGTGCTGTAGGTAGCCAAGTAAAGTGCTCAGCTACCCTGGCAGTTAGATAGGAAATAACTGGAGCTGTTGGTCACATGTTCAAGCAGGGCTGTATTCAAACAGGGCAGAGAAGAGGCCTGTCCTTGGGATTTTAGGTGGTCCGAGCAGTGAGTCCTCCATTGATCAGCTTGTTTTAACCTATTGAGTGCATCGCTTAGTACAACCCCATTAAGATTTCATTAATTTATTGTTAAATAATCAATTCTCTATCTTGTAATTAGAATATATCCTATTTAAAAGAGCATTGAAATTATAGATTGTTTTTCCATTGTATGTGTATTTCATGCCAAGTTTGTATTGTAAAGTTCACTGCGTAATCTAAATTCTGACGCAAAGTGGAAAAATGTATTTATGCATCAAAATATCACAACATTCTCATTAAGGTGTTAGGATGGCTTCACACTTGCGTTCCCCGCCGCTGCGTATTATGGCGGGGGAGCGCAAGCCGAGCGCATACACTGCGCGTCCCTATGTTTAACATGGGGACACATAGTGTATGCTCTCGGGTACGCATAGCCATGCGCACCCATTGCCCGCCATGTGTGATTTGTGACATGTCGCGTTCATGGTGCGGATGAGAATGTGTGATTTGTACGTAAGGATCCACATGTGATTTGTGACATGTCGCGTTCATGGTGCGGATGAGAATGTGTGATTTGTACGTAAGGATCCACATGTGTACAAATCACACATGGCGGGCAATGGGTGCACATGGCCATGAGCACCCGAGCGCATACACCGTGCGTCACCATGTTAAACATATTGATGTGCGGTGTATGCGCTCGGCTTGCGCTCCCCCTCCGCATTACGCAGCGGCGGGGAACGGAAGTGTGAAGCCAGCCTTAGTATGGTTTATCTCTGTTCAAACCACGGGTCTTTAACCCCTTAAGGACCGAGTCACTTTGCAGCTTAATGACCAGACCGTTTTTTGTAATTCTGACCAGTGTCCCTTTATGAGGTAATAACTCTGGAACGCTTCAACGGATCCTAGCGATTCTGAGATTGTTTTTTCGTGACATATTGTGATTCATGTTAGTAGTAAATTTAGGTCGATAATTTTAGTGTTTATGTGTGAAATAATCAAAAATTTGGGGAAAATTTGGCAATTTTCTAATTTTGTATTTTTATTCTGTTAAACCAGAGAGTTATGTGACAAAAAATAGTAAATAAATAACATTTCCCACATGTCTACTTTACATCAGCACAATTTTGTAAAAAAAAAAAAATTTTGGTAGCAAGTTATAAGGGTTCAAAGTTAATCAGCAATTTCTCATTTTTCCAGCTAAATTTACAAAAACATTTTTTTAGTGACCACATCACATTTGAAGTCCCTTTGAGGGGTTGTACATGACAGAAAACACCCAAATGTGACACCATTCCAAAAACTGCACCCCTCAAACTACTCAAAAATACATTCAAGAATTATTATTATAATATTATATTATTAAGATTATTAACCCTTCAGGTGCTTCACAGGAACTAAAGCAATGTGGAAGGAAAAAATTGACATTTTGAAGTGAAGGAGCGCAATTTGACTTTTGGAGCTAATTTTACATTCAAAAAGTCAAATGGCGCTCCTTCCCTTTCGAGCCCTGCCGTGCACCCAAACAGTGGTTTATGACCACTAGAGTGACCGGATCTCATAAGGGGGGGAAAAAATGTCGGAATCTTGTTAGTCTGGACCCCACAAAACGATTCCCCTTTCCAGATATTGAGATAGCCAAAATTTGAGCTCGATCAAACGACGTTAACTCGTCGCTCGTAGCTCGTCACTCGTAGCTCGTCGCTCAAAGGTTGAAAAAAATCAAAATTTTTGGCCAAAAAGCTGACATATGGAGCCATAACTCCAGAACGGTAAATAATAAAAACACGCTTAATATCTCAAAAGAAAGCTAATGTTGTTCTTGAAAATTTATATTTTTTACATAATTGTTATTTTAAGTCAAACTGAGTTACAACAGCTTTTAGCCCCAAGAACGTGACCTGGTACCACTAGGAGCATACTCCGTATATTTTGTTATTAAGTGATAAATTTTGGGGTTTTTTTGGTATATTTTTGAGTTTAAAGTAGAAATATAATAAAAAAACAAGTAATACTGATAAGTCTAATGACATTTTTTATTTTAAAATGTGAAAATGAGGTATATAATACATACAAAACAGACACAGAAAAGATACAGACGTAGTACCTACATGAGTTGATGATTTTACATAGTTATCTAATCTATTCTAGAGCTTTTGTTAAAATAGTTTTTAAAACGTCAGAATATAATGCTCGGCATTTGCTTACAGCTTGCAGGACATATTGCTTTTGTCGTTAAAGTCGGTTATTAATTTAACAAATAAATTTACTTACCAAAGAAACGTTTACATTCTTTGACCGATTTAATATAAAAACAGATTTCCTAAGACAAAATCCAAACACCTGGCCTCAAAATAATGACTTCCAAGAAGGATTGAAAATTGTCAAAACATTAAAAGTAGTTAATGATATGGCTGAGCGTGGTGTTAAATTAATAACCGACTTTAACGACCTTCTGACAAAAGATATACTCGTGTATAAGCCGACCCGTGTATAAGCCGACCCCCCTACTTTTGCCCCAAAATCTGGGAAAACCTATTGACTCGTGTATAAGCCGAGGGTGGACCCCAGCACAGGCATACAGCCCCCAGCAGTGTGGTATACAGGCCCCTGCAGTGGTATACAGGCCTCCCAAGTGGTAGTATACAGCCTCCAGCAGTGTGGTATACAGCAGCCTCCCCAGTGGTACATACAGGCCCCAGCAGTGTTACAGCTGCCTCCCCAGTGGTATATACAGCAGCAGCCCAGAGGTATATACAGCAGCCCCAGAGGTATATACAGCAGCCCCCCTGGTAGTATACAGAAGCCCCAGAGGTAGTATGCAGCAGCCCCAGTAGTAGTATACACAGCTGCAGCTCCAGGGGTATATACAGCAGCAGCCCCAGGGGTATATACAGCAGCAGCCCCAGGGGTATATACAGCAGCAGCCCCAGGGGGTATATACAGCAGCAGCCCCAGGGGGTATATACAGCAGCAGCCCCAGGGGGTATATACAGCAGCAGCCCCAGGGGGTATACAGACCTCCCCCCCCATCAGTAGTATACAGGGGCCCCAGCTGTATACAGCAGCCCCAGCTGTATACAGCCCCCTGTGGTATCCAGGGCCCCCCTTGCTGCACACCTGTAAAGTAAGATGTCAGTATACTTATCGCTGCCGCTCCGCTGCTCGGTCACCACGCTGCTCCGGGTCTTCATGCTTCCTTCTCCGACGCTCGAACAATGACGTCATTTCCTGTGCGCCGGAGAGAAGGAAGCATGAAGACCCGGAGCAGCGCGGTGACCGAGCAGCGGAGCGGCGGCGGCAGCGATAAGTATACTGACATCTTACTTTACAGGTGTGCAGCAAGGGGGGCCCTGGATACCACGGGGGGGCTGTATACAGCTGGGGCTGCTGTATACACTCGTGTATAAGCCGAGGGGGGACTTTTCAGCACATTTTTTGTGCTGAAAAACTCGGCTTATACACGAGTATATACGGTATGTATAAAATATAAATTTTGAAGAACAACATTAGCTTTCTTTTGAGATATTAAGCTTGTTTTTATTATTTACCGTTCTGGAGTTATGGCTCCATATGTCAGCTTTTTGGCCAAAAATTTTGATTTTTTTCAAACTTTGAGCGACGAGCGGCACGGGTTAACGTCGTTTGATCGAGCTCAAATTTTGGCTATCTCAATATCTGGAAAGGTGAATCGTTTTGTGGGGTCCAGACAGACAAAATTCCGACATCGATTTTTTGTGGTCACCCTAATGACCACATATGAGGTATCGGTGTACTCAGGAGAAATTGCCCAAAAAATTTTACGATACATTTTATCCTGTTGCCCATGTGAACATGAAAAAATTGAGGCCAAAAGAAAATGTGTGTGAAAAAAAAATTTGTGAAGCACCTGGGGATTCAAAGTGCTCACTATACATCTAGATAAGTTCCTTTGGGGGTCTAGTTTCCAAAATTGTGTTCCTTGTGGGGGAGCTCTAATGATTAGGCAACAGGGGCTTCCATACACAACGTGATGTCCGCTAACAATTTGAATGGAAAATTAGCTCCAATTCTTAGCGGACACCATGTCACGTATGGAGAGCCCCTGTGTGCCTAAACATGGGAGCTCCCCCACAAATGACCCCATTTTGGAAACTAGACCCCCCCAAGGAACTTATCTAGATGCATAGTGAGCACTTTGAACCCCCAGGTGCTTCACAAATTGATCCGTAAAAAATGTAAAAGTACTTTTTTTTTCACAAAAATGTTCTTTTTGCCTCAATTGTTTCATTTTCACTTGGCAACAGGATAAAATGGATCCTAAAATGTATTGGGCAATTTCTCCTGAGTAAACCAATCCCTCATATGTTGTGGAAAACCACTGTTTGGGTGCATGGCAGGGCTCTGAAGGGAAGGAGCGCCATTTGACGCTCCAAGCAGAAAGTTAACTGAAATCGTTAGTGAACACCATATCGCATTCCCTAATGTGCCTAAACAATGGAGCTCCCCCACATGTGAGATTTTGCACTGATGATATGGGGCTCCGCTGTATTTTTGGTCACCAGCACAGATACAACAGGCAGGTACAGGCTGCCACCCACCCCCAGCTGCCTAGTTTTACCTGGCTGGTAATCAAAATACAGTCCTTTTTTTTTAAATTCTTGAAATAATTAAAAAAAAAAAAAACCAACGTGGGTTTCGCTGCATTTTTAGTTTCCAGCCAGGTACAACTAAGCAACTACAGGCTGCCACCCACCCCCAGCTGCTCAGTTTTTCCTGGCTGGTAACCAAAATACAGCCCTTTTTTTTAAATTATTTTTGAAATAATTAAAAAGAAAACTACGTGAGCTTCGCCGTATTTTTAGCTTCCAGTCAGGTACAGCTAGGCAGCTGGGAGCTGGTATTCACAGCATGGAGAGGCTCAAGTGTTCTGGGCCCCCCACGCTGCGAATTGCAGCCTACAGCCGTCCTGGGAAATGGCACATTCATTAGAAGCGCCATTTCCTGGCGCTGTACCCAGACTCTTCCAGTTGCCCTGGTGTCGGTTGCAAACTTGGTAATAACGGGGTTAACGCCAGCTTTGTATTGGCAGCTAGCACTAAGCCCGAGGTTCATAATGTCAATTATATAACAAAAGACACAACACACCGTGAAAAAATAATTTTATTATAACAAAAACACAAACACATATTTGGACTCCATCTTTATTACCCCCCATGCCCTCCGATGTAGTTCACAACGATGGTCCCACGACTGTCAGCCGTCTCCAAAGACTGCAGCAAAGGATCAAGGATCCTTTAGCTGCAGTCTCTGAGGGCTCACACTATTGCTGCACTGTAGGGCAATGATCTGCCATATGGGGCCATCAGACACATCAATATCGCTTGCAACATCTCTGCAAAGTCACGTGTTCAGTGATGTTGCTGGCGATATTGCAAGTGAATCGTGGTGTGTGACAGCATGATGCAACTGCGAAAAATCGCTGGTTGCAGGTTGCCAGGTTTATGAACATGTTCATAAACCTGGCAATCCGGCCCCAGCGATTAGGCTGTATTGTGCCGTCTGACACCACAATAGTGATGTTGGCGGCGATACACCCTATTCCACACCTTTGCTGCGGATCGCTCGCTGGGTTGTTCCCAGCCCAGCGAGCGATGGCTGTGCCCACATCGCAGCGGCGTCATCGGCAACATCTTGGCGTGTGACAGCCACGCTGCGATGTTGGAAGCGAACGCGTACCTGCGGCATTGCTTCCGACATCGCAGGTGATGTTGCAGCGTCTGACGGCCCCTACACAGTACAGCAAACACTATACAGTGCTGCAAACCCAAGTCCCAGAGATCACATGATCTATAAGGCTTGGGTTAGGTTACCAGATGTCACCATGGCAACCTCAGTTTGCCATTACCTCAGGTTGCCATGGCGACATCTTGTAACCTGACCAAAGTCCCAGAGATCACATGATCTATGAGGCTTGAGTCAGGTTACCAGATGTCGCCAATGTAACCTCAGGTTGCCATGGCAACCTCTGGTTAACCATGGTGATCGGCTCATCACAATTACATTATAATGGGCCGATCACCACGGGGAGAGGGGAGTGACCCTGCACTAGTTCTCTCCAGACCCTAAATGTTGTGATCATAAGATCACAGCACTAAGGAGACGACACAGAGCCAGGGACCGTGACCACATAGTAATCGCTGCCCCTGGATGTCAGATCGCTCCTCCTGCAGTGAATGAGGCCGGGAGGAGCAGGGCAGAGCCGATGGGCGGGGAGCAGAGAGAAGACCAGAGGAGGACAGCGGGTACCGGAGGACAGCGGGCGCCGGAGGACAACGGGCACCAGAGGTGAGTGGGCACCAGACTGGAGGGGAGCAGAGGGAGGAGGCAGGAGAGCGGGGAAAAGAGGGAGGAGAGCGGGAAGAGGAAGGAGGAGAGCTGAGGGAGGAGACCGGGGATTGGACAGTGGGGACTGGAGATGTTTAGGAGTTAATCAGTTCATCCACAGCCATTCTCTTTTGCTTCAACTAATTGAAATGGATAAAGACTTGGGAGGGTTGAAATGTCTGTTTTCGTTGTGTTTTTGGCCCTAACCTTACAGACCTCTTCACGAGAATGTTGTGATATATTTGGTGTACAGATTCATTTTCCCCTTTTGCATTGTAAATTGGAGTGTGCAGTGAACTTCCTCACACTATTTGGGGTTCTGTCCTGCTCTACCGGTATGTCCACCAACTATTTACTTGAATGCACTTCAATAATATTTATATTGTGTCTGTGTTATAGGCCTCAGAAACGGTGGGGTATCCTGTTATGATTAAAGCATCTGAGGGAGGAGGCGGAAAAGGTATTCGGAAGGTGAACAATGCTGAAGAATTCCCCAACCTGTTCCGACAGGTTAGCTTTCAATTGTTAAAAAGTATCATATTGCTATGCTTTTAAGGGCAGCTGTCTTGCTGACAATGTTATCTGGTCTGCAGGCATGATGTTATAGTGCAGGAGATGATCAGATTTGACTACATTTTTATGGGACAAGATTAATAAAATCTTTAATTTTATTCATTGAATTACCTGTTATCTGTAATCATGAGACAATGGGTGCCCTACTGGTGATTAACAGCCTTCCCTGTATGACTCTACATGCCAATGGCTGTTAGTCACTTAGTAGGACCACCCACTGGAATACATACAGAAACCAGAGATTTTAAATTAATAAAATACAAGTGATACTGACTCTCTTTATTACACACCTATCTGTGACACTTTTGAGCTTTAATTCTCAGTACCATTATGTGCAGAGATCAGACTTGTTTCCTTTAAATAGGATTCAATACAATTCTACTTCTTAAAATTGTGCAAGTTTTACCAGTTTCCCTTTGGACAGAAAAGTGGCAACCAAAATAGGAAAATGTTGATGTTGCCAGCGAGATGCAGTAATGTCGCAATTTTACTTGTTTCAGTTATTGATGTGAAAGGCCCCTGCTTCAAGTGGAAAGTCCAGTAACACACACATTTGGTAGTGCCAAAGGGTTGTGAGTGACTTTTGTTCTGGACTTCTGTTTTTACAAAGCTGTTCTTGTCAAAGATCCTAAACATAACACTGTTCTTCATCAGTTTTACGGGCTGCAAGTTAACATATGATCTTTATGAATGTTTGTGTGCTGAATACAAAAATCACATCAATTTCCTTCAGATAAACAAACGGAAAGCACTGAGTTGAAAGAAATCACAGCGCTGACCTTCAAAGATGACAAACAGAGTGATGGTGTATACTCTGTTTATTTATCCTCTTGCCTACGCGTTTCGTTGTGTAAATACAACTTCATCAGGGCATGATGAAGTTGTATTTACATAACGAAACGCGTAGGCAAGAGGCTAAATAAACAGAGTATACACCATTACTCTGTCATCTTTGAAGGTCAGCGCTGTGATTTCTTTCAACTCAGTGCTTTCCGTTTTTATTTATCTTGTCTTCCCCTGCTGAGCACTGCGACCTGAGGAGAGAGCTGTCAAAGTTGGTTGTGACTCATACAACCTGACCAGGTGAGTCTTTCCATAGAAGGAGGACACCTGGTGGCTAAACTAAGAGGATATCACTCTATGTGCGCTCCAACTATTTTATTCTTTTTATCAATTTCCTTCAGTCACGTCTGGTTTTTCCACAAAATGCTGTTTACTAAAGAACTCTTACAGTAATAAAGTAACATTATATATAATTATATTATTTAGATATAAAAAAGAAATGCTGAATATGCAATCGGTGTAACTAATAGGAAGACCGCTTAATAAGCAGTTACAAACTCTCCATGGTGGAATTCTATGGCTTAAAGAGGATCTGTCATCCCTGTGGTACTATGCTAACAGATTGCAGTACTAAATGCAGCATGTCTGTTGCATTCAGGGAAGGGGTTCCCCATGCCTCTAGTACCCCTGTAAATTGTAAAAAAGACTTTATAAAGTTTATGGATAAGGAGTCCAGAGGGACTTGCTCAGTAGTGAGTCATCGCTGTTGTATGGTGTCCTCCTCGCCTCCAACGCTCTCTTGTTCAGCCTCCGGTATGTGTCATCGCTGTTGTATGGTGTCCTCCCCGCCTCCAGCCCTCAGCAATGACACATACAGGAGGCTGAACAAGAGAGGGCTGGAGGTGGAGAGGACACCATACAACAGCGATGACTCACTACACAGTAAGTCCTTCTGGGCCCCTTATCCTTAAACTTTATAAAGTGTTTTTTACAGCTTACTGGGGGGCTAGAGACATGCTGCATTCAGTGCTGCTTTCAGTTAGCATAGCACCAGGGGGATGACAAGCCCTCTTTAAAGGGAACCTGTCACTTCGATTTAAGCCCCTACACTATCACTACCTGTCCCTACACCTTCCTAGCTGCTCCCTATGTATCCCTATCTGAGCTAAAGGGGCCCTATAAAACATCAGAAAGATAACTTATAACTTACAGAAGTCCCTGAGGCTGGGGAGTGAAAAGGCGGCGCCAGGTTCCATGCATCATTCCTCGATGCAGCAGCATTATTATTTCTTCATTGCCGCACTTCTATTTGGAATCTTCCGCCCTCTGCACACCTATCATGCGCCGGGTGCTACGTCACATCCGGCGCGGTGCATTATGGGGCCTTATCACGTGATCGGCCCCAGTGCATTATGGTCTTATCACGTGATCGGCCCGGCTTCAATAAGCGCATTGCGCATGCGCGGAGGCGGGCCGATCACATGATAAGGCCCATAATGCACTGGGGCCGATCACGTGATAAGGCCCCATAATGCACCGCGCCAGATGTGACGGAGCGGCTGGCGCATGATAGGCATACAGAGGGTGGGAGATTTCAAATAGAGGGGCGGTGATGAAGAAAGAATAATGCCGCCCAGCGTGCGCTGCTGCATCGAGGAGTGATGCATGGAACCTGGTGCCGCCTTTTCAGTCCTCAGCCTCAGGGACTTCTGTAAGTTATAAGTTATCTTTCTGATGTTTTATAGGGCCCCTTTAGCTCAGATAGGGATACATAGGGAGCAGCTAGGAAGGTGTAGGGACAGGTAGTGATAGTGTAGGGGCTTAAATCTAGGTGACAGGTTCCCTTTAACAAGTGACGTGAAAACCGACTGCAACATTTAGTCGTTCGAGGCTTATAAATCACAGCATATTTAAGGCTGCTTTCACATCAGCGTTTTACGCTGATCGTGGCAGTTGCGGTGAAAAAAACGCAACTGCTGTGATTACCGCATAACGGCCGCACTTGTGGCAAGCCCCATACAATGTCTATGGGGCTTGCGGCAGGTGCGGCAAGTGCGGTATCGGCACTTGCAGCAGGTGCGGCCGCGAAAAAAACGCGGTATACCGCGTTTTTTTCGCGGCTGCACCTGCCCCAAGTTCCGAAACTGCACTTGCCACACCTCCCGCACACTTACCGCAAGCCCCATATACATTGTATGGGGCTTGCCGCAAGTGAACCGCAAGTGCGGCCATTATGCGGTAATCGCGGCAGTTGCTTTTTTTTCACTGCAACTGCCGCAATCAGCGAAAAACGCTGATGTGAAAGGACCCTAAGGGCCCTTTCACATCAGCGTTTTTCGTAATTCGCGGCAGATGCGGTGAAAAAAACGCATCTGCCGCGTTTGCCGCATAACCGTTCCACTTGCGGCACGGTTTGCGGTTTTTCCCATAGGAAGTATAGGGGGACTTGCGGCAGATGCGGCAAGTGCGGTATTGCACTTGCGGTCAGCCGCGGTTTTTTTCGCTGCCGCACCTGCCGCAAGTGCAATACCGCACTTGCCGCATCTGCCGCAAGTCCCCCTATACTTCCTATGGGAAAAACCGCAACCGTGCCGCAAGTGGAACGGTTATGCGGCAAACGCGGCAGATGCGTTTTTTTCACCGCATCTGCCGCGAATTACGAAAAACGCTGATGTGAAAGGGCCCTAACTCTGTTAAAATGTTTTATGTTGAGTATGTTATCCAACACTCGAATAGTTTGTGGACAGTGCAGGAGTGATCCTGATACAATCTGTTACATTTGTGGTTGTTTACAAAACCCAAAGGACAAGTATATGTGACTATGCATAAAGCTTATCATGCATATTTTGGGATTAAACTGTGTAACAAGAAAAAACCTGAGACAGTAGACTAAGCATCAGACAAAGTGTCTCAGTTATGCAGTCCCAAAGATATGCAAAGAGCCTCAAAATCATGTTGGCTGATCACTACTATTTATATAATTTTCTCCTTAACAATTAAAACTTACAGAACTATTGCTCGCTTGGTTAGACAAAATACTTTTTTGCATAAAACAAATATATTACATTCTATTGCTTCTTCAGAATTTCTTATTGCCCCTGGTATTTGACTTTAAAACCTTAAATGAAACATTTCTCATTTATAAAAACAAAATTGATGTATTGCATATTTTTTTACTTCATATCTGACATTGGCACCTTTCATTTGAGTAAAATCAGCAAAAAAAAACTTAGTTCGGCAGAATTTTTTTAAATATAGACCAATGTAATGAATGTGATTTTTTTTCTTTTCGCTTATTGTTTACAACAGAGTTCATTGTACATAAGTACATAAGAGCTGTAGTGAACTGCACAAGAAATTGTGACTGACTCCAGCATTTGTCTTTTGCCATTTAAGGTTCAGACAGAAGTACCTGGTTCTCCTATATTTGTAATGAGACTGGCCAAGCAATCCCGTCATCTGGAGGTACAGATTCTTGCAGATCAGTATGGAAATGCAATCTCTCTTTTCGGTCGAGATTGTTCTGTTCAGCGGCGTCACCAGAAGATTATTGAAGAGGCTCCTGCTTCAATTGCAACAACCACAGTGTTTGAACAAATGGAGCAGGTAAGGCAAATGGATTTAATGTAGTCTTCTCCATGCATTGTTTATGGGACTGATGGAGATAGTCAAGGGAGTGGAGTTACATATGGATGACCCATTCTCAGGATTGGTGGCGGTTCCACCAGTTTGACCCATAGCCTTTATTAATAAGTTATCCCCTAGCCATGGTTAACTTATATACAGTGTTGGTCAAAAGTATTGACACCCCTGCAATTCTGTCAGATAATACTCAGTTTCTTCCTGAAAATGATTGCAATCACAAATTCTTTGGTATTATTATCTTCATTTAATTTGTCTTAAATGAAAAAACACAAAAGATAATGAAGAAAAAGCAAAACATTGATCATTTGACACAAAACTCCAAAAATGGGCCGGACAAAAGTATTGGCACCCTCAGCCTAATACTTGGTTGCCCAACCTTTAGCCAAAATAACTGCGATCAACCGCTTCCGGTAACCATCCATGAGTTTCTTACAATGCTCTGCTGGAATTTTAGACTATTCATCTTTGGCAAACTGCTCTAGGTCCCTGATATTTGAAGGGTGCTTTCTCCAAACTGCCATTTTTAGATCTCTCCACAGGTGTTCTATGGGATTCAGGTCTGGACTCATTGCTGGCCACCTTAGAAGTCTCCAGTGCTTTCTCTCAAACCATTTTCTAGTGCTTTTTGAAGTGTGTTTTGGGTCATTGTCCTGCTGGAAAACCCATGACCTCTAAGGGAGACCCAGCTTTCTCATACTGGGCCCTACATTATGCTGCAAAATTTGTTGGTAGTCTTCAGACTTCATAATGTCATGCACACGGTCAAGCAGTCCAGTGCCAGAGGCAGCAAAGCAACCCCAAAACATCAGGGAACCTCCGCCATGTTTGACTGTAGGGACCGTGTTCTTTTCTCTGAATGCCTCTTTTTTTCTCCTGTAAACTCTATATTGATGCCTTTGCCCAAAAAGAGAGAACATTCTTCCAAAACGTTGTAGGCTTTCTCAGGTAAGTTTTGGCAAACTCCAGCCTGGCTTTTTTATGTCTCGGGGTAAGAAGTGGGGTCTTCCTGGGTCTCCTACCATACAGTCCCTTTTCATTCAGACACCGACAGATAGTACGGGTTGACACTGTCGTGCCATCGGACTGCAGGGCAGCTTGAACTTGTTTGGATGTTAGTCGAGGTTCTTTTTTTTTTTTTTTTTTTGAAACATCATTTTTATTGATTTTCACTGTACACAGAAAGTGAAATACAAACATCAAGAACAAAGGTGAAAATGACTCGTTTGTCACAAGATACATATACCGGAATATATTAACCCCACAAACATAGTGAAAACACCCCCCGCCCACACCAGCTACTTAGTTTTCGATCTCCTCTCGCTAAAAGCGAGTTCTTAATGATCTCCCGTCATCAAGTGGCCATATGCCTCCCCTAAAGTGACTCGTCTCCAGTCCCGTCGAGAAGTCCCAACCCATGGGTGTTCACATCGCCAGTCTGCCCAACGACCCGCCTATAGATTCTAGAAGGTACCAAGCTGATTGCGTGAATGGTCCCATTAGGTCTCCAATTTCCGAGTCAGACAGTTGCTGTTCAATGAATACCCTCCATTTTGCCATGAATTTACCCAACATCTTATCTTTGTCCTTCAGTGCCTCTCGTCTATCTATATCCAGTGCCCTCTTTAGACCCGAGATAAGTGCATCCTCCCCTGGCACATCTTGTTTGAGCCAGAATGTCAACAGTAGCCTTTTAGCTAGTAAGACCAGTGTGTGTATCAGGTGCGGGTTCCCTCCTCCCCCCCGCGGCATCACTAGATCTTGGTATATCCAATATCTAGGATCTAGGTCGTATGTGGAACCCTGCAATCGTAGGACCATGCTACTGACCAATTCCCAATATTTCCGGACTTTCCGACACCCCACGTCCCATGAGCCATGTCTGTCCGGTCCTGCAAGCATTTGGGGCAGTATAGTAGTCTATTCGGCTTGGTCGCGTTCGGCGGTATATTAAATCCACCAATGATTCCATGGACCACCCTGAAGTGAGAGTCCCTCCATTGCTCACTGAGCACATACTTTCTCACCTTACCCCATCTCGACAGGATGTCTTCACTTACAGAGTCATGTTGCAGATATCTCCGCCATCCACTGAACAATTTATCAGCCCCTATTGGCAACAACAGTTCTCTAAGCTGTCTGTATAGTGTGGAGATCGTCACCTGTGAGATGTCGAGCCCGATAATCCTGTCACATGTATGTGGGTTGGATTCTTTGTCTACATTGAACAGGTTCATCATAATATGGTGTTTAATCTGCTGATATTGGATACTCTGGAAACCCCTCAGCCGAAAGCGTTCTATTGTTTCCTGCTCAGTCAGCCACCGTTTTTCTGACACATTCATCAAATCCCCCATGCATGCTATCCCCTTCGATTTTCATTCTGCGAATAGCGCATGTGTTCGCCCCAGAGGAAAGTCAGGGTACGCCCAAGGGTTAAGATGTTTCGAGACCTTCCATGGAAGGCCACATTTCTTTCTCACCGCCTTCCACGTTGATATGGTATCCTTAAAGATTATCGCTAATTTAACATGTGTCGGGATGCCTGATAGGGAAGTTTGGAGCAGCGAGCATCTATCCCAGGGAGCACAGAACGCTTGCTCCAGTTGTCCGTCAGAGAACTTGCTAGATGTTTTTGTCCACTCCACCACATGCCTCATGAGGCATGCCAGATTATAGCCCCTGATGTCCGGCAAGTTCGCTCCTCCATGATCTTTTGCCAACATGAACGACGCTAGTTGCAGTCTTGTTTTTTTCCCCCGCCAGATAAACCTGGAAAAGGTTCTATTAATCCTGGAAACATCTGCATGTTTCAACAGCAGAGGTAAAGTCTGTAGGGGGTATGAGGTTCTTTATCCACCAACCACACAATCTTGCGTTTAAATCTCTCGTCAATTATTCTTTTCCATCCACATCTAGGGAGGTTAGCCACAGTGCCATGGGCTTTAAACTTCTTGATGACACTGCGCACGGTAGACACAGGAACATTCAGGTCTTTGGAGATGGACTTGTAGCCTTGAGATTGCTCATGCTTCCTCACAATTTGGTTTCTCAAGTCCTCAGACAGTTCTTTGGTCTTCTTTCTTTTCTCCATGCTCAATGGGGTACATACAAGGACACAGGACAGAGGTTGAGTCAACTTTAATCCATGTCAACTGGCTGCAAGTGTGATTTAGTTATTGCCAACACCTGTTAGGTGCCACAGGTAAGTTACAGGTGCTGTTAATTACACAAATTAGAGAAGCATCACATGATTTTTCTAACAGTGCCAATACTTTTGTCCACCCCCTTTTTTATGTTTGGTGTGGAATTAGACATTGAAAACAAATTAAATGAAGATAATACCAAAGAATTTGTGATTGCAATCATTTTCAGGAAGAAACTGAGTACTATCTGACAGAATTGCAGGGGTGTCAATACTTTTGGCCAACACTGTACTTGGTTCAAAGCCTCTAAGAAAAAAAGTAAAGTATAACACATATATCCCGCATGTATTAAAAATGGAGTAAGTGACCCAAATCTGCATCCAAGCTTGAGTAACATACCTCACTGTCTAAACTGTCAATGATATCTAATATTTTATTCACTATGCTGATCTACCTCCTGTTGCTAGTTTCCCCTTTCTACACTATAATTCCTCCCCCTCTTTCACCACTCCCCCCCTCATTTATCTACCCTTTCTGTCCCCTACTTTTCTCTCTTCTCTTTCTATTTCCTCTCTATTCCCTCTCTTATCTTTATGCTCTGTTTTTTCTGTATAGCCTCTCTCTATCTTCTGACTCTCCCCTCTCTCCCCTTGCTCTCTCACCTCACTTTGACTGCTCTCCTTTGCTGTTTTTCTCCTCTCTTTCTTCCATTCTTCCTTTTCATTTTTTGCTTAATCACTCTATCTATCTTTTTCTTTCTTCTCTTCTTTCTTCTTTCTTTCTTTCTTTCTTTCTTTTCTTTCTTTCTTTCTTTTTCTTTCTTCTTCTTTCTTTCTTTCTTTCTTTCTTTCTTTCTCTCTCTCTTTTCTCTCTCCCTCTCCCTCTCTCCCAACTATTGAGTTTTAAACCATACTCTTTGCAAGACAACTCCTTTAGTTTAAACTTTAAACATTTCTCTCTTTAACCTGTACATGAATACTGCTTACCTGTATCTGTCAGTAACTTGATAAAGAGATATAGTATTTAAGAACCCAGAAACATGTTGTATTTTGAAGCATAATAAGACTTGAACTTTTACCATCAGTAGTTTCCCTGGAAACTCTACACAGATAAGTTGTCCATTTCCTTCTTGCTGATCAGCTGAGCATCTTTGCATCCTACTTTGCTGCTTTTGAATGAAAGTGTATCAGACTAGTTGGACCTGCGCTGATCTCAAATATTGAGCCGAAAATACCTTGTGAGAATGGAGAACTAATATACAAACACTGCTCTATTATGTGTATTAGATTGGTGGTAGCAAATGCTCTCTACTACTTCATTCATTAATTCAGTCATTCAGTCATTCATTTTTAGTACTGCTGAGAGTCTAAAGACAAGCCCCCAGCAAAATCAGACATTTATCATCTCTCTTGTTGATAGATGGTAGGTGTAGTTTATGAGGCAAGCCCTGTAATTATTAGATCAATATTGTATTTGCTTATGTCATGCACATGGGTGGATATGTTATTGCTCAATTTTGTGCTAGAATCACAGCTGGTTGTATATGGCACATGCTGACAATTTCGAATTATGAATTCATACATTATGTTTCCTATCATTGAATGTTTGTGTTATCTGTAACTTGTGGAGACATTAAGGGTATGTGCACACGGGGGCGGGTTAGTGGCGGCGGCGGCTGGGCGGGACCCGACAGGAAGCTCCGGAGCCGTCCACCGGCTTCCTGTCGGGTCCGTGCTGCGGGAGACGGGCGGGTGTGCGGCGGTGCACAGCGGGTTAGCGCCGGCGATTCTGCAGCGGCTGGAAGCAGCACATGATTCTGCTTGCAGCCGCTGCAGAACCGGCCGGATTATAGAACATGCTCATTCTTTGCTAACCCGCTGGGAACCCAGCGGGTTAGCAACGGATGTGCATGTGGAAACCGCCGGTGTGTGCACACCGGGGGTCGGTTTCCATAGGTTTATATGTTAACCCAAAAGCCGCTTTTGGATTAACATAAATTTGCATAAACCTCATGGAAACCGACCGGCGGTTTCCGCTGCTAAACCGCTGCTAAACCTCCAAGTGTGCACATAGCCTAAAAGTATATAAATATATAAGTGACCAACATATCCACCTTTCTTTCCATCTGTGGGGTCTGACTGCTTCTTAGGGTGGTTTCACACTTGCTTTTTTTGTCCATCGTTCTACTCTGATGAAAAACATATGCTACCTGATCAGGCCTGTCCGCGTAGACTTAGAAAGGGGACGCAGACACATGAGGTTTCTGCCGGATCCTTACAAATGCATTCTTTTTTCCTCCTTGCCGGCTACACAATTTTGTGGCTCGTAAAAAAGCCTGATGTCACTGGATGTAACATACTGCAGGCGGCCAAAAATAGAATGGGCTTCAATTGGGCCTTATCCGGACAGGCTGGATCCAGCTTTCACACTGAGCATGCCCAGAGCCTCTCACAACTTCCTCCCATTAGGCATGTCCTATGTAAATGTTCAACTTTCTGAAGGATCAGGCAAAAAAATGGATGCAACCGTATGCAACCGCAGCGCTTTTTGCCTGATCCAACACTCAGATAAGGCATAATACCACTGCGGTTGCAAAAACAAACCCGGATGTGGTCTGATGTGTTTTGAACCTGATCACACCTGAACCAAGTGTGAAACCAGCCTTAATCTATTGATGATTAACTTTTTCGGCAGCACCAACCATAGCCTCCCAGACACTGTTCAGAGAGTTGTACTGTTTTCCATCAATGTAAATCTCCCCTTTATACAGGGACCACAAATCTCAAAACAATTTAGGTTAGGTGAAGAATGGAGCCATCTTATCATTCTTTCATCTTTAAGACTGGTTAGCAAGGCAGTAGAGTACTTTGATGCATGCGATGAAGCGTCCTGCGGAGAAATCATGGTTTATTAAAAAATGCGACTTTTTCCTGTACCACCGCTTAAAGAAAGCGCCTTCCAAAACTATCATTAGGTTTGAGATTTGATTTTTGAGTCCATCTTCAACCCAAAAAAGGTCCACCTGCTCATATTTAATAATACCAGCCCATAGCAGTACCACACTATCACCTTACCGGCGTCTGATTTGCAATGGAGGTCTTTTTCTATTACTGATCCAGCCACAGGCCATCTATCTTGGCTGTCAAGAGTCACTCTCATTTTCAGTCTATAAAACCTTTGAAAAAAATCTGTCTTCAGATATTTCTTGACCCAGTTTTGATGTTTCAACTTATGTATCTTGTTCAGTGGTAGACAGAGCTTAGCCTTCCTTACCATGCCCATGTCTTTGAGCAGTGAACACCTTGTACTTCTGGGCATTCCAGGAAAGTTGTGACCCACCCCAGGGCTGTGAGGTACCCAGTCCCGGGCGTTTGGTTTCACGCGGGTTGTCACGGGCAGCCTATGCCCGGACCCGTTGCCCTGGTGGTCGCTGAAAAAGGGGTTAAAATAAAGATAAAATGAGTTTGTGACGCCACCTATAGTTCCCAGTAATGATACCGGCGCTGCTTGTAGACCTCCAGGATGATGATGGGGCAGCCAGTTAGTGACGCTCCCCGTAGGTGGAGCGGGATCCCCGGGGCAGTTGTAGATGATAGGGATTTACACAGAGAGGTGGCTTGTCAGGTGGAGATGCTGGCAGACAGTCTATGAGGATGGAGCAAGTGTATGGCTCCTCAGGCGCAGGCAAATGAAACGTAACACACAGTCTTTGACTCTGAACTGGCCTTTACTGGCAGACTTCAAGCAGCATTAGATGTTACAGTTCACGGGTACTGCTGAGCCTGGGTAGGCAGGGGATCGGGATACTTGGGACCCTCGGTGGTGTACCTGCCGTTCCTTTCTTCTGTCCTAACTGCGCTCTCCCTCTCCTTGGCGCTCCAGCGCGCAGAGCCCTCAGTCGGCTCCCACAGATCCTTTCTGGAGGGTTCCTCTCTTGGACCTCCAGACCCTCTTCGGTATCTTTTGGGGTGCACACTGGGTGTCGGCCACAACTTCCCTGAGAAGCTCGTCTCCCTCCGGTTTGGCGGCTCGTGGATAAACGCCTGCACCGCTCTCGGAGCCGGTTCTCCGTTCCTGGACTGGGTCCCTCCGCCGGTGGACTGACCGGCCCGATTCAGGTGCACTCAACACCCTAGGATCCCCCTTCTTTCTCAACGGCTTCTCCACCGTCTTATTTATTGCTCCCCACAGGAGCTCACCTCAGCTTCTCTCACACTCCTTCAATGACTAACTTTCTTCCCGCTCTTCCATTAACCACCTAAGCTCCTCCTATCTTGACCGATTCCCTAGCAACAGGTTAACCTATTGGTCTCCTGGTCTGAGGTGTGTGGATGGGTGTAATGAGGAACCCTTATGTGACATTCCAGGTTCCCTGGCCACAGGGATACCACACACTCTCTTGTGGGTGCAATACCCTTACGTGGCATCCCGACGAATGGGTCGCCACAGTTGCAGTTCTGGAATATGACAGAACTGGAGAATAATGGTTCATTGTCACCACACGTTTGATTATTAAAGTTTAGGCAGTTTAGGTAGTGCCTTTTTGTCTTAACACATTTTTTGTGAACCTGTTGACTAAGTACACAAATACATATGACTAGATATAATAATAAATAAATAAATCTTTATTTATATAGCGCCTACATATTCTGCAGCGCTTTACAATACAGTGGGTAATAGACGAAAATACACAGTGTAAAACTGTAAGAAAATACACAATATAATACAGTAATTCCAGTAGAGAAAGAAAACAGTTCAATAATAGGAAACAATACAATAAGCATAGAATCAAGGTAAAAAAAACAATACTATAGATAAAGCAAAAATAAAGGTGACCCTGCTCAAAAGAGCTTACAATCTACAATATATATTGGATATGGATATGGATTGGATATGCTTCATCCAATAAGCATTCAAGTTTACACAGCCTTGAACTGGAAAATAGTTCTAAAAATATCAAAATACTCACTTGCCTAATACTTATGCACACACGAGGTCCTGAGTATGATGGGGTCTAGCAATTCATTAATTATGGCCTTGTTTTTTGTTATTACAGTGTGCTGTGAAACTTGCTAAAATGGTCGGCTATGTAAGCGCAGGTACAGTTGAGTATCTGTACAGTCAAGATGGCAGTTTTTACTTCCTTGAACTTAACCCACGTCTGCAGGTGGAGCACCCCTGCACAGAGATGGTTGCAGATGTTAATCTTCCTGCTGCACAACTTCAGGTATTGACTGACTTCCATATGGAAAATCTTAATATTAATAGGCTTCTTTGTTACTTTAATGTACTTAATAGGGAATTTAACAAAGATTATCTGAATGTTTCACAGTTGAATATTGACATTGTTGATGGACACCTATTACTATGTTGTTTACTAACATGTATTTTAATATTAGTGGACACAATTACACAACAATTAAGTGTGCATAAAATTCCAACAGATTGCTATGGGAATCCCTCTTCATAGAATAAAGGATATTCGAATGCTTTACGGAGTCACAGCTTGGGGAGACACACTGATTGACTTTGACAACTCGCTCAATGCTCCCTGCCCTAGAGGACATGTAATTGCAGCCCGGATTACAAGTGAAAATCCAGATGAGGTACTACACATTTTGTCACCAGAATGTTTTTTTCCCCCTGTTTATTGGACCAAACCTTTTAGAATATTGCTGAATATATAATCAGTACTAAGAAAGTGAGATTTTTCATCTAAAGATTTTGTCTATGTTTAGAAAAAATTCTGCACAAATGCATGTAAAATATAAAAATGCATCGATTGAGAAAATTTTGGGATCAACAATATCCTCATAGTTTGTGAATTCAGCTTCAATACAGTAACTGATGAAGTAGCTGCTCCAATCCTGTATGTATTGAGTCTTCACAATTTTTTTTTTTTTTCATATCACAATTGTTGTTATTTTATTGAAAATAGTGTAACTTTTCACACTGGTTGCTGATACTTTTTAGGACTCATGCTTAGTTTTTTCAGGAATAGTTTTTAGCAAAGTTGCTTATTAGCAGAGGCAGGGATTACAATGACAGGTGATAAAAAAGGATGCACCAATTACAATAGATATCACGGATGACCATGGTCCCACACCCTTCATAATAATCATTATATACTTTAAGACAAAAGATGGGGTGAGAGTCGGTTCATTATGGCTATGTACATTTGTTGTTTCCTGAAATAACAGAAAGTTAAAGACTAAAAAATCTCCAGTGGGAAAATTGAAACATTTGTAATACAGATGTTGAGTCTGTGAAAGTTTTGGTTCTGCAGGTTCAGCCAGACTTTATATAAAGTTCTGTTCTAGACCCAAAATTGACTTGAACCTTTTTGGAAGTCACTGTTTTGGCAGTCACTCTCCGCCCACATACAGCCAGCCATAGACAAAGCACTTCAGGGGAAGAGAGCACTGGGTTTTGTAATTTTTTTTCTACACCCTACATCTGATAATGCTGATGTTACCCTAAGGCTGGTTTCACACTGCGTATTTTTTCCTGTCCGTGGGATCCTACATTTTGTAGGACCCCACGGACAGGAACGGATCCGATTTGGCCCCCATGTTCTCCTATGGGCCACGGATCACATCAGATTTGGCCTAATTGCCATCTGATTTTTGTAGGATCCGATTTGGTCCGATATTTTACTGTACCCAAAATCAGAGAGTGCTCCGATTTTGGGCACAGCGGATCAAATCGGACCGAATCGGATCCGACATGATCTGTGGCCCATAGCATGGAGACCTATGGAGCACATGTCCGAAAAAACATTGGATGGTTTCTTGGACCCGATTTTAGTGTACTGAGCATGCTCAGTACATTAAAATCGCTCCTAACCATCTAATTTCAGTTCCGCAATGTATATATACATTGCGGAAGTGAAATTTAAGTGACAGCAGGGGTTAAAAATACAAATCGATTCTCACCTGTCCTGCGATTCACCGCCGTCGGTATCTCGGGATGTACAGGACCTGGCATGACGTCACAGTCACATGACCGTTTACCGCGGTAACCGGTCATGTGACCGATGACGCTGAGCGGGCAGCCCGCCCAGCCATCTCCTTTCAGGAGTTATGCCCCTCCCACCAAGCCCAGATTTTTATAGAGATCCAGAAGGTAATGTCCGGCTCGATATCCCATCAAGGCAGCGGGGTATACATCTCAAATTGTTATATTTTCCAGCAGGCCATACATATATCGTAATGTTTTATGCATCCACAGGTGATCATACTCATTTTGACGTCATTCTAGCTAAATATAGTCCTTCATTAAAAATACAAAAAAACTTTACTACATTATATGAGAGTTTGTAGATTAGAGAAGAAAATATAAAAAAGAAAGAATAAAAATATAAAACACAAATAGAAGAGATGCAGAATAAAATATTTGATTTAATATAAAAAGGGGGAAAAATTTAAACTAAATTGAAACTAAAACCTCAATAAGTCTGGGGCAAGCCATTACAAACTTTATAAACCCTAGAAAATATCAGTTTTTAAAAACCTATTTTTTATTTATTTAAAAGCAAATGATTACAACTCCGCATTTAAACCATCCGCAATGATGGAATTACACTTAAAAATCCATCTTGATTCCGCAAGAGACATTGTTTCTATAAAGTTGCCCACACGCCACACCCTCTTTACTTTCTCTACTCCCAAAAATTGGGTGTTTTTTATGGATTTATTGTGCTTTAAAAAATAGTGCTTAGATAGCGGATGACTTTTTATTCCTTTTTTATATCATTAAAATGTTCTTTATTCCTTGTTTTTGCACCCTAAGCTAATATTTTTATTCATGCTATTTTAGGGTAGATACAATGTTTTGAATGCCTTTTAGTACATTTTTTTTGCTGTGGTGGTGGCTGAAAAACTGCAGTTTTGAAGTTTTAATTTTTATTTCTTTAAAACCGTATTCATATATATCCAATCTCTGTATATATGTATACCGTATGGGTTAAGCGCCAATCTGGCTAGTGGCTGAAACCTTTCTATTTTAGTCTATAGATTGTTCTTGGTCTCGGTGTCTATTAATAACACAGTGTATTGATATAACCCTTTCTCGGGAATTTTATTGAACTTCTTTAAAACAATTTTAAAACAAATAATCACATCTAAAAACAATGATTTTTAAAAAGGTTTTTTTAAAACTAGATTTTTGGGTTATGAGTGATCTTGATACATTATTATGATCCCTCCTTCTGGTGCTTCCTCCCGTTGTCCCTCTCTGTATGCCTGTAATATAAATATATGTGTATTACTATTGTACCCCTTGATTTTTTTGGCTTCCAGTATATGTTAATTTATTTACCTTTGTTATATTGCTGGGTGTTTCCTTTTGTAATGATCGTCTTGCTTTGTTGCTTCAGTGTCAACCTGCAATTATTCAATTTGTAATTTACCCTACTTTTTACCAGGATTTGGAATTATTCCTCTTTGTTCTCACCTGTATGGTATAACTGTCTTTTTTGCCTTGGTGCAGTCAGTGTTGTCCTTATTTCTTTCTGTAATCACAATATTGCCTTATCATTCAAGTTATTTCTCTACTGCAGTGGTCATACTCTGACCTTTCTATACCTTTGTGTTGGATTTCATTCAATGTGGTCTCTCCTCCTCTCCTCCTTCTAGTTTCTATCTCTCTCTCTGAAATGTACAATATATCTTTCATTCACTGGCTGCTGCAGCTTAATTCTCCCTCTGTTTAGGCACTTACTTGTTGCCTTCTAGTTGGATTCTCCTCTATTTGGCGTTCGGTCTCTCTCCTCGCTGTGGAGGTAGATCTGGGTGCGTGATCAAGACGCTGCAGATCTCCTCTTCTGTCAGGTGGGCACCTTTGTGGCTGGGGCGCGCCTTCGTGATCAGATGTGATGTAAGATGTCAGATAGTAGCGTCTGACATCTGACACCGCACAGCACCTTGTACGCATCGCTCCGTTCTGCTGCTTGACCGCACAGACACAGTGATAGAACATCAGCTGATCGCGAAGGCGCGCCCCAGCCACAAAGGCGCCCACCTGACAGAAGAGGAGATCTGCAGCGACTTGATCACGCGCCCAGATCTACCTCCACAGCGAGGAGAGAGACAGAACGCAAAATAGAGGAGAATCCAACTAGAAGGCAACAATAAGTGCCTAAACAGAGGGAGAATTAAGCTGCCAGCAGCAGCAGTGACTGAAAGATATATTGTACATTTCAGAGAAGAGAGATAGAAACTAGAAGGAGGAGAGGAGGAGAGACCACATTGAATGAAATCCAACACAAAGGTATAGAAAGGTCAGAGTATGACCACTGCAGTAGAGAAATAACTTGAATGATAAGGCAATATTGTGAATACAGAAAGAAATAAGGACAACACTGACTGCACCAAGGCAAAAAAGACAGCTATACCATACAGGTGAGAACAAAGAGGAATAATTCCAAATCCTGGTAAAAAGTAGGGTAAATTACAAATTGAATAATTGCAGGTTGACACTAAACAAAGCAAGACGATCATTACAAAAGGAAAGAACCTCAGCAATATAACAAAGGTAAATAAATTAACATATACTGGAAGCCAAAAAAATCAAGGGGTTCAACAGTAATACACATATATTTATATTACAGGCATACAGAGAAGGACAACGGGAGGAAGCACCAGAAGGAGGGACTCATAATAATGTATCAAGATCCCTCATAACCCAAAAATCTAGTTTTAAAAAAACCTTTTTAAAAATCATTGTTTTTAGATGTGATTATTTGTTTTAAAATTGTTTTAAAGAAGTTCAATAAAATTCCCGAGAGAGGGTTATACCAATACACTGTGTTTTTAATAGACACCGAGACCAAAAACAATCTATAGACTAAAAGAGAAAGATTCCAGCCACTAGCCAGATTGTGCGCTTAAGCCATATATACAGTATATACAGAGATTGGATATATATGAATACGGTTTTAACAAGTAAAGGGTATACAGACACACGGCATCACCCGGGGCGGACAGCTGCCAATCATAATAAGGGAGCTCCAGTGTTTAAGGTGTAGATACACAATTATCAATTTTTATTTCTTGTTGCAACATTTACCGATCAAATTAGTTTATCTTTTATTTTTACAGATTGGTCTTTTCTGAACATACTGATAATAGATATGTGTGTTTTTTATATTTCTTTTATTTATTAATTTTTAATGGGGGAAAAAAAATCTTAATTAATAAAAAAAACACAAACTTTTTAGTCCATTTGGGGGATTTCAACCTGCAATCATCTGACCGCTAGTGCCTATATACAGTAATATCACGGTATTTCTATATATAGTAAAAATCACTGTCTTCTATGAACGCCAGTCATGTGCTCACTTTCACAGGAGTCCCGTCATGATTGCTGGGTTTCTTCAGCAGACCCCTGGCTGTTATCGGAGTGACGATGGGCAGTAAGGATGGTGCACCCCTGCTGGTGCCCTGTACATACCACTGTCACAGATTAACAGATGCATTTTACATGTTTACAGCAGTGGGCGCAACTCTGCTTCTCGTCGAGCTGTGAAAGGCAGTTAATGGATAAATAACAAAGTCGCCATCTGCCAGCTGAGATGCATGTTCTGTTTAAAGCCCACATCAATGTCAGGGAGCGCTCATATGACATACTGATACATCATGGGGTTAACAATGCATTTAATGCTAAAGCCTGATTTAATCAATAGGAAGTGATGGGTGAATCCAAACTGTAAAGTTCAGGTCCATACCAAATACCTAGTGTCCGTGGATGAACCCCGAACACCGACTTCCCTGAAAAGTTTGTGTTACTGTTTGGGTTCAGTCACCCGGATAAAAGGCTAAGGGGCTGCAAAAAGAAGCAAAATGGGGATTAAAAGCAGTTACATTATACTTGCCATTCTCCATGCTATGGTCACACTACTTCCAGGTCCGCTCATTAAGCCTCATAAATATTCACTGCTTCCCCCACTCAACCTTTGTGCTGACGTCTGTGATTGGTTGCCATACACAATAGTATATTGCAACCAAGCTGCCATCATATTAGTGTAAAAACAAAGAGATAATTGAAAAAAATGGCTTGGGGTCTTCTGTATATTGATACACAGGGCAGATAAAGCACACGGCTGTGAGCTACTGCCCCCAGCTGTGTGCATTATATTAGCTGGGTGTCAAACTATGAGGAGCCCCACATAATTTTTTATATTATTATTATTATTTAAACAATTTTTGAAACTCAGCCAAGATAAAGCACATGACTGGGGGTTGCTATTCTCCCCTGAGGAGGCCCATGGTTATTTGACCCCTCCCTCCAGGCTAAGAATGGCAGCCCGTAGCCACCCCAGAAATAGTGCATACATTAGATGCACCATTCCTGGCACTCTTCCCATTTGCCCTGTTGCGGTGACAATCAAGGTTAAATAAGGGATTAATGACAGCTGACATCAAGCCATGGATTGGTGATGTACAGGTAGGTCTCTATGAGACCCCCATATTACCAATCCTGTAAGTAAATCATTAAAACAGACACAGAGAAAAATACTTTATTTGAAATAAAAAACAGATACCCTTTTATAACTATTTCTTAACTCCAAACATACCCTTGCATCTCTGATGGTAATCCGCAACTAGGTCCTTTGAAGCTCCCTGGCTCTGCTACATTCAGACTTTGCGCTAAGCGCTGACATTAACATGACTGCTCAGCACAAGCTTCGGCAGACATTGATGGCTACCATTTCTTTAATTATATATTTTTACACTAATATGACTGCAACCTCTGTATACGGCAACCAATCACAGACACTGTCATAGAAGGTGGGGGCTCATTTTGACTGCAACCAATCACAGACCCTGTCACAGAGGCTGGGGGGGGGAAACTGTGAATATTTATGAGGCTTAATGAGCAGACCCTGAAGTAGTGTGACTGCAGCGCAGAGACTAGTATGTATAATGTAACTACTTTTAATCCCCATTTTGCTTTCTTTTGCAGCCCCCTAACCCTAACTTCTACCATTTTATAGCACTAAAGTTTGGGTCCCCATAGACTTATGTGTGGTTCGAGGTAAAGTCCGTCTGGATCCGCCAAACCTGAACATCTGTGGGTTCGCTCATCTCTATCAATAGGTTATTTTCTGGATATTTACTCAAAGGGTCACTTAATATGGTGGTTACAGTGGTCTCCTCAAAGAGCCACCCCATGGCTACATCCTTCCCTGGAGGGATATCTGGCTAGTCCTGTGTTGAGACTCCTAAACGAAACTCCACAGACTTTATTTGCATAATTGTAATTCCCAGGGGGCAATGCGCCTAGGAATTCACTGTGTTGAGTGCCCGCAGTGTTTTCTTGGACTAGTCTCCCTGAGATCAGTGAGTGCTTCGTATTTTCTGATGGTAGCTTCCCTGAGATCCAGCACTCCCCTCCCCTAAAGCACACACAGGAAAATGACGGCATTTAAATTATGAACACACCTGCTACCATCAGCCCTTGCGATGTGATGCTGGGAAGCTGATGGTTTACCAAGGCAGCCGTGGGCATGCTGAAAGCCTTGAAAATGCTATCTTGATCATCTTTTCCTCCTGTGAAAGTCAGCCATAGGTAGAGCTATATTGTAGAACTGCAATGTCACTATATACTGTAATACTATAACATTAAATAAAAAAAAAGTGGAAGAAGGAAAATCTACCACTATGTTGACAGTAGCTACAGTAGAGGTAAATCTCTAAAATACAACTTTTTAGTACACAATCATCAAAAATAAAAAAGGCTGGCTATTCGGCTATACAAAAAACACACATACAGTACGTATATAAAACTTTAGTTTGACGTTGAAATACTGACTAGACACCAATATAATTTGTGAGGATATTGGTGCGCATGAACTCCATACCAAAAAGGTACAATAATTTTAATCAAAACTGCTAGTATCGAAATGGAATGGTTTCGCCCATACTAGTAGCCTTTGTTGGTCCTGGGGATGTCCATTATTGATCCTTTTTGTATATTTCGGGAAGGGAACACCATCTGACAGCCACACGTTACCCCAATTGGAGGATCTTTATGCCACAAATGCTCCCATATACTCATTTCTTCTTCCTAGAATCACCAGCAGAGTTTTGTTTGTGGCATTGGAATACAGGGCTGGATAGATAACATATTGATGGTTTGGTGTTATAGCTATCCAGCCCTTGAGACTGATTTCAATGCCACCAACAAAACTCTGCTAATGCTTTTGGGAAGAAGAATCACGTTGTGAGTATATGGCATAAAGATCCTTCAATTGGGGTAATGTGTGGCTGTCGGATGGTGTGCACCCCCACCTTCTCCAAAGTATACATAAAGGATCAATAATGGACATCCCCAGGACCCACAACAGCTACTCCTATGGGTGAGACCATTCTATTTCCATAGTACGGTTTTGATTATTATTATTGTTGCATCTTTTTGTCATTGAGTTATATTTGGTGTCTAAGCATTTTTATGCCATGCTCTGGTTACATATGTTTATGGCTTCTGTTTAGCCAGGAGGCTTTTTTAGATAATTATATATTATTATTTATTATTTATTTATAGAGCACAATTGAATCCATGGTGCTGATAAAGGGTTACATACAAACAAGTTAAAAATACAATGAACAAACTAACAGTGATAGACTGGTATAGAGTGGAGAGAGGACGCTGCCCTTGAGGGCTTACATTCTACAGGGCAATGGGGAGAGAGACAGTAGGTTGGGTCTGTGCTGGTGGTGGTGGAGCGCCAGGTCCAGTGGTGGTGGAGTGCCGTATCCAGTGGTGGTGAGGTGCACAGTAATTATTGCAGGCTGTAGGCAATTCTAAAGAGGTGGGTTTTCAGGTTCCGCTTGAAGGCTCCGAGTGTAGGGGATTGTCGAACGTGTTGGGGTGCAGAGTTCCAGAGGATAGGAGATGTATGGGCAAAGTCTTGCAGGTGGTTAGATGAGGAACGTACAAGTGTGAAGGAAAGAAGGAGGTCTTGGGAGGATCGAAGATTACGAGTTGGATGATAACGGGAGATTAGTTCAGAGATATATGGGGGAGATAGGTTGTAGATGGCTTTGTAAGTCAATGTTAGTAGTTTGAATTGGATACGCTGGGGAGTTGGGAGCTAGTGGAGGGATTTGTGGAGAGAAGTGGAAGAGCAGCGAGGAGAGAGGTGGATTAGTTGGGCAGCAGAGTTAAGGATGGATTGGAGAGGTGCAAGAGTATTAGCAGGGAAGCCACAAAGAAGGAGTTTGCAGTAGTTGAGATGGAGATTATGAGGGCATGCACTAGTAGTTTAGTAGATTGAGGGTTGAGGAAGGGACAGATCCTGGAAATATTTTTGAGTTGGAGGCGGCAAGAGGTGACGAGAGCTTGGATGTGTGGTTTGAAGGATAAGGCAGAGTCAAGGAATACTCTGAGGCAGCAGATTTCAGATACGGGGCGAAGTGTGATGTCATTTATTGTGATAGATAGATCAGGTAATGGAGGTGCGCGAGGAGGGGGAAAGGTGATGAGTTCAGTTTTGTCTACGTTTAGTTAAAGGAAGCGAGAGGAGAAGAAGGAGGATATGGCTGATAGACACTGGGATTCTGGACAGCAGAGAGGCGACGTCTGGGTAAGAGAGGTAGATGTGAGTGTCGTCAGTGTACAGGTGGTACTGGAATCCATGGGACTTTATGAGTTGTCCTAGGCCAAGGGTATAGTTGGAAAAAAGAAGGGGTCCCATGATAGAGCCTTGAGGGACCCCACCAAGGGGATGGGGTGAAGAGGTCTTGTGGGAGTGAGAGACGCTAAATGTGCAGTTGGAAAGGTAAAAGAAGATCCAGCAGAGGGCAAGGTCAGTGATACCAATGGAAGGGAGGATCTGTAATAAGAGACAGTGCTCGACTGTGTCAAATGCAGAGGACAGGGCAAGAAGGAGGAGGATGGAGAAGTGTCCGTTAGCTTTGGCGGTAGGTAGATCCTTAGTAATTTTGGTTAAGGCATTTTCGGAGGAGTGGTGGAGGCGAAGCCAGATTGAAGGTGTCAAAGAGAGAGTTAGATGAGAGGTGGAAGGAAAATAAAGTGTGGATATGCTTTTCAAGAAGTTTGGAGGTGAACGGGAGCAGCGATATGGGGCGGTAGCTGGATGTGGAGATCAGGTCAAGGGATGGCTTCTTTAAGATAGGTGTGATTATTGCACGTTTGAAAGCGGAAGGAAAGGTACCGGAGGTTAGTGATAGGTTGAAGAGGTGGGTTAGGGCTGGAGTAAGCGTGGTGGTGAGGTTGGGGAGGAAGTGGCAAGGGATGGGGTCCGATGCACAAGTGGTGAGATGCGATTTAGAGAGGAGGTGTGCAAGTTCTCCTTCAGTGATAGAGAGGAGGAGGAGGGTTAGTGGGGGAGGAAAGTGGTCTGGTATACATAGGGGATGTGATGATTGGTTAGCAAAGACTTCTGATCGATCTTGCTAGGGAAGTGTGTTGCACAGTCTTCTGCAGAGATACAAGACGTAGGAGGGTACAGTGGGGGGCGGAGGAGGGAGGTAAATGTGTTGAATAACTGCCTGGGGTTGTGGGGCAAAGAGGATATGAGGGTAGTGAAGTAAGTCTGTTTAGTGGAGGTGAGTACTGACTTGAACTTGAGCAGTGCTTGTTTGTTGTGTTTTATAGGTCTTCTTCTGATGTGGTTACTTATTCTATACCAGGGGGGGCAATTCCAGGCCTCGAGGGCCGCACACAGTGCAGGTTTTCTGTATATCCTTAGCATTTGACAGTTGCTGTTGAAATATATAGTATAAGAGATCACATATTTTTTTCAGTACTGAAATAATAAAAATTAGACAAGTTAAGCATCCCTATAAACTTTCTGATCTTGGATATAGTGTTGTCAAAATTGTATACTTTATTTTTTTTTCCAATCTTGCCGCACATGGAGTTTATTCTCGTTTCAAAGGCATTGTATAGTAAAGTAAATGGTGTCTCTCAAAATTGCAACTTGTCTAGCAAGAACAAGCCATCGTATGCCTACATTGATGTAAAAATAAAAATGTTTTAGAAGTCTTTAATGGCAATTTATTGGCAGGTTTTTGCTACCTCATCAGACAGCAAAATAATGTGGGTAAATAAAGCACAAATTCAACAATATGTTGCATAGATTATTGTCTGAAGCTTTTCTTACACAATTAAAGCATTTAGTTTTAGGAACATAGCAGAGCTGGGAGAGTGGCCCCTGTCCACTAGACCCTCAATAGAGATTGTGCCTTCACTGCCTGGTGTCAATAACAGTAGGGGGCGTGTCGGCCTGCTGTTAACATGACATTGTAGTACAGTAATGGTAATTACCAAGTGATAATATTTTAGTTTAAGTAAGCAATGGCACAGAGCATGATAAGAGAAGCAGTTACTTTTTGTTCGTTTTTTTTTACTCTTGCAGCATGTTGTCCTCATCTTACATAGCAAAAACCTGCTGACAGATTCCATTTAAAGTGGTTAAAGGGAACCTCTTGGCTACTTTATTCCGCCATCTCTGAGGGTAAAGTAAAGTAGTGATACAGTGCCTTGTGAAAGTATTTGGCCCCCTTGAACTTTTCAACCTTTTGCCACATTTCAGGCTTCAAACATAAAGATATCAAAACTAATTTTTTTTTTTGAAGAATCAACAACAAGTAGGACACAATCGTGAAGTGGAACGAAATTTATTGCATATTTTAAACTTTTTTAACAAATGAAAAGTGGGGCGTGCAATATTATTCGGCCCCCTTGAGTTAATACTTTGTAGCGCCACCTTTTGCTGCGATTACAGCTGCAAGTCGATTGGGGTATATTTTGCACATCAAGAGACTGAAATTCTTGCACATTCTTCCTTACAAAACAGCTCGACCTCAGTGAGGTTGGATGGAGAGCATTTGTGAACAGCAGTTTTCAGCTCTTTCCACAGATTCTTGATTGGATTCAGGTCTGTACTTTGACTTGCCCATTCTAACAACTGGATACGTTTATTTTTGGATCATTCCATTGTAGATTTTGCTTTATGTTTGGGATCATAGTCTTGTTGGAAGATAAATCTCTGTCCCAGTCTCTGGTCTTTTGCAGACTCCAACAGGTTTTCTTCCAGAATGGTCCTGTATTTGGCTCCGTCCATCTTTCATCAATTTTAACCATCTTCCCTACGGACAGACTCTCCCACCCCAGCTGTAGATCTCTAAAGTTCATCCAGAGTGATCATGGGCCTTTTGGCTGCATCTCTGATCAGTCTTCTTCTTGTTCGAGATGAAAGTGTTAAAGGAGGCAGGTCTTGGTAGATTTTGGCTTTAAGTTTTGCCGCAAAAGTATCTCTGACCTCCCTGGTGTGGTCCTTGGTCTTCATGATGTTCTCTGCACTTGAAACAGAACCCTGAGACTATGACAGAGCAGGTGCATTTATACAGAGACTTTATTAAACACAGGTGGATTCTATTTATCATTACCAGTCATTTAGGACAACATTGGATCATTCAGAGATCCTCACTGAACTTCTGGAGTGAGTTTGCTGCACTGAAAGTAAAGGGGCAGAATAATATTGCACGCACCTACTTTTCAGTTTTTTATTTGTTAAAAAATTAAATATCCAATAAACTTTCTTCCACTTCACGATTGTGTCCCACTTGTTGTTGATTCTTCACAAAAAAAAGAAATTTATATCTTTATGTTTGAAGCCTGAAATATGGCAAAAGGTTGAAAAGTTCAAGGGGACCAAATACTTTCACAACGCACTGTATATAAGCTCAATTTCAATATTGTATCGTGTGTGTGTGTGTACACAATTTGTAGAACTCACTGGTAATAGATGACGTGTGCTGCTAACTCTGTGAATGAGGGGTTCTATGTATTCATCATACTTTACCTCTTCCCACAGCTTTCTCTGTATTCCCAGTAATAGGAGGATTGAGAAGCTTTCATAGCATGAATTTGTAGATTACATCCAAACAGAATTAATAGTAAACATCTAATTACCAGTATTTAGAATTGGACCTGTAAACGCTATGAATGATGCACTGCATGACTGGTATTATATGCCATGGTAACTTAAACTACCCATCATTCAGGGATCGCGGATGTCGGACCAGTCCAGATGGTTATACTGTGCAGAAAAAAATTGGAGCTCAATTAAAATAAACCTCTCATTTCTTTCTCCCAGGGTTTTAAACCTAGCTCTGGAACTGTTCAAGAACTAAATTTCCGCAGCAGCAAAAATGTCTGGGGCTACTTCAGTGTTGCTGCTGCAGGAGGTCTCCATGAATTTGCGGATTCTCAGTTTGGTCATTGCTTCTCCTGGGGGGAAAATCGAGAAGAAGCCATT
The DNA here is from genome assembly GCA_033576535.1 of Allobates femoralis. Lineage (NCBI taxonomy): Eukaryota > Metazoa > Chordata > Amphibia > Anura > Aromobatidae > Allobates > Allobates femoralis. The sequence continues at coordinate 287,362,521 of JARQOC010000002.1, read as the reverse complement.
TCGTAAGTGTCTTTTTGTAATTAATTATGATTTTTAATTTTCTTGTCTCCACTGCATCAAATTAGGGTGAGCACAGTGGTCGAAAAATTTGCCGCGGATGCATCCCCTTTGGTCGTTGATAATCTGGAAGCATCCAAAGAGCCCACACTACATTCAAAGATCTAATTTTAAGTCTGCTACTAACTCTGCTGTTATTATTTCTGAATTTCTAGACTTTCATCTTCTTGCAGTTCTCTCTCTCTCTCTATATATATATATCCCTATATACAAGAATATAACTACTATACTAAAACATAGAGAGAAGGGGCGCAATTGGGGGGTAAGTATTGGGCCAAATGGCCACTCACCTATTGGGGTTGTCACTGTGCACTGCCACCTCTGCACAACCCCAGTGTATGGCAACAAGCAGGACTCAAGGAGGGCCCAGGGGTCGGTGCAATTTTCGCCGCTGGACTCCGGAGGTGTCTTCCCTTCCGTCTCCCGGCGGCTAGCGGTCACGTGTTGCGATCACGTGTTGCGATCACGTGACTCAGGAACTCCGAGTCGCAACTTCACCAAAGGTCCTATAACCGATCACCATGGTGGAGACAGGTCCTGCAGTGCCTCCGCTCAGGGCTGTATTTGGAGTTCCTGCCGCCCTAGGCACCTTCAGCTGTTGCGCACTTTCCCCCGATCAGTCAGAGTAAGCGTATATAGACACAGTATTTTATTTTTCAGGCAGATCAGTTTGGTATTCCGCCTAACCAAGCAACGGATAAATGCTAAAAGGAATGAATAAACGATCTGCTGTTCATATGTTCAGTCTTTTGAGGTTTTCCTTTGTAATTGTGTGTCCTATCTTTTATCTACATTACAGCGCTCAGGGGGTTCACAGATGTCAGTGCCCGTAGTCTTCAGATAGTAGTGAAGACCTTCATACACATGAGACTAAAGTTGGCCAAACCTGCGAGGACAGTGTAATGTGTATGGGGGCTCTAAATGATGATTGGTTGAGGGAAATAAGGATCCAGCATGTCCGATTACAGGCTGTAGATCCTTTTATCCTCTAAGTGATAATCTGCAGCCAGAGACATCTAAGGCTGCTTCCACATCAGCGGTTCTGTCCGCATCTGGCAGATTTACCACATCTGCCGCCTAACGGACGACTTGCAGTACACTTGTGGCAAGCCCCCATTCATTCCCTTTGGGACTTGCAGCAATTGCGGTTTTGCCGCAGATCCGGCAAATCCGACAGTAGCGGCCGCAAAAAAACGCGATTAGCAGCGGGTTTTTTTCACGCTGCAAATGCGGGATCTGCTGGATCTGGCAGAACCGCACTTGCCCCACCTGACCGCAAGCCCCATAGACAAGGCATGGGGCTTGCCGGATCGGTGCCGCAAGTCGGCTGTTAGGCGGCAGATCAGGCGCCATCTGCTGGATCAGCCGGAAACATCAGCAAACTGCTGATGTGAAAGTGGCCTAACAGCAGCTTTCATACAGTATACAGGAATACTGGGAAGAATGAGCGCTCCTGTATATAGGAGACCGGAGCAAGCTTGCTGCCGGCTGAGCGATCAGACTCCTATCTATAGTGCTTGGGGGCTTTAGTCAATTGTATTTTTAGTCAAGCACACTTGCGCTATAATGTTTTAGGATCAAGTCTGTTAAGTTAAAGATTACAACATTCACATGACTACATCACCACCAGCAATACAATGACACATTACTAGAACCCTTGTCAGTATATTGGCAGAACCATTGTCAATACAGTAATACATCACCAAAACCAGTCAATACATCACCAGAACCCTCATCAATACAATAATACATCATCACTATAACCCCTGTCAGTACATGACCAAAACCACCAGCAATACAATACTACATAATCAAAACCACCATCAATACAACACCAGGACAGTACGTTCCCTATATAAATGTGTATGCCATACTGCTCATCCTCCTTCCACATATCCCATACTGTTCACCCACCATATGTCCCTTGCAGCTCATTCTCCATCCATATGTTCCATGCAGTTCATCCTTCCCCCCCATACCCCTCCAATGTTCCATGCAGCCTCTCCCCTCCCATGTTCCACGCAGCCTCTCCCTCATCCATGTAGCTTCTCCCCTACGTTCCATGTACCTTCTCCCCCATCCACCCATCCATCCATATTCTGCCCCCTTTTCCATGTCCCCCTCCATCCATCCATCTTCTGCCCCCTTTTCCATGCCCCCCTCCTCCATCCATCTTCTGCCCCCTTTTCCAAGCCGCCCCATCCATCCATTAATCCATCCCATTCTGCCCCCTCTTCCAGGCCGCCCCATCCATCCCATTCTGCCCCCTCTTCCAGGCTGCCCCATCCATCCATTCTGCCCCCTCTTCCAGGCCGCCCCATCTATCCATCCATCCATCCCATTCTGCCCCCTCTTCCAGGCCGCCCCATCTATCTATCTATCCATCCATCCATCCATCCATCTATCCATTCATCCATCCCAATCTGCCCCCTCTTCCAGGCCGCCCCATCTATCCATCCATCCATCCATCCCATTCTGCCTTCTCTTCCAGGCCACCCCATCCATCCATGCATCCATCCATCTATCCCATTCTGTCCCCCCAGGCTGCTATCTTCGGCTGTAACAATGCCTTACATGACTCCACGCTCCTGATTCCGGATCCCTCATCCCGGCAGCTTCTTCCTCTCTGGCTCCCAGTCTCCAGCTCGCCTGCACCAGGCACCCGGCACCTGCCACCAGCACCAGGCACCCGGCACCTGCACCAGCACCACCCCTGTGTACATCCATATCCCTGCACCCCTGTCCCATCCATATCCTTGCACTCTTCTGCTGCATCCATATCCCTGCACCCCTGCGCCCCATCCATATCCCAGCACCCCAGTCCTTTCCATATCCCGGCACCCCTCTGCCCCATCCATATCACTGCACCCCTGTGCCCCATCCATATCCCTGCACCCCTGTGTCCCATCCATATCCCTGCACCCCTCTGCCCCATCCATATCCCTGCATCCCATCCATATCCCAGCACCCCATCCCATCCATATCCCTGCACTCCTGTGCCCCATCCATATCCCAGCACCCCTGTGTCCCATCCATATCCCTGCATATCTCTGCCCCATCCATATCCCAGCACCCCTCTGACCCATCCATATCCCAGCACCCCATCCATATCCCTGCACCCCTCTGCCCCATCCATATTCCTGCACCCCATCCATATCCCTGCACCCACCCTGCTTCACCGTCCCCCATCTTCTGCTGTTCCCAGCTACTGCAGCCTCTCTCTTTCTCTGCAGCACGATGCACACTATACTGACACCGGCAGTGAAGGGGTACCCTGCTGCCGGGACCTCAGGAGAGCGTATGCACGCAGGTAACTCTGATCCCGCTGCCCGCCCTGCCACCTGCCGCTGCCACCCGCCATTAATCATGCTGCAGACTGCAGCTCCCCAGCAAAATACACAATTACCTGGCGTAGCGCTGCCTGTCTGAGCTGAGCTGAGCTGCCTGAGCCGCCACCGTTGATGTGCTGCCCGGGCCTCCGCGGGAACTTCAAATCCCCGTCTCCTCCTTGGCGGGCTCCTCCTCCTCTTTCCGGATCACAGCAGACTACAGAAGTGAGGTGGGTGGGCGCACGTGATCGCAGGGCAGGAGGGTGCGATGCCCGGAGGAGGGGGGGGGGTGAAGGGGCGGGGTCACCCGGCCGATCGGCTGGCTCAGAGCACAAAAAGTAAGAAAAAAAAATTTAAAAAAACACGTCCAACCCGCCACCGTCTCCGAATTCTGCCGCCCTAGGCACGTGCCTACAAGTGCCTAAGGGCAAATACGGCCCTGCGTCCGCTTCTCCTACAGAGGGAGAGGAATTGCTGCTGACGCGCCCACACACGTGCCGCCTGGGGCGGATCGCAACACCTGTTCCCCCACGTTACGCCACTGGGAGAGCAGCTTTGTTAGAAGGGATAGCGATTAATTGAAGGTGGTGTTTTACTATATTTTGCTATTGTCTTTAGCTCTGTAATTATGAGCTCTGAGAGCGGTCTTTGTGCTCTTATATATAATGGTAAAGCTGCATCAACTGAATCCATACATGTCGGATAGATGGACAAGACCATTCACTTGGATAAATGAAGCACTGTGCACAATATGCCCCAGTTCACATGATGGGTTACGTTTTCAGAGGAAAACCCTTATTAGTGCAAGTAAATTATGGACACATGCTGTGAGAAAAAGGATAACAAGACCAGCAATTACTCCCACAATCATTTCACTTTTTGCCTAAGAAATCAGAGTCCGACATTCATCAGTGCATTTACAACTTCTTTTGGTGCATATGACTCCCAAGATGGTGCCTTATCTGCGGGATAGGGGTATGTTCACACATAGAAGTTGTATGGTTTTTTTGTACAGATTTCCCCCCCCACACACACATTTTTTCCAGTAACACCATGAGGGAGGTTTCTAAAATTTTCTTCAGAGTGAGTTTTTTTTCCTGGTAGCATGTCTATTATTTCACAGTGTTACTGTAGTTTTTGCCCCTTAAGATCAAAATGGCCTTCCACCAAAGAACACATCAAAACGCGTTAAACAATGGAAAGGCTATTTGTGCAATGCAAGTTACCGTATATTGTCAGGGTGAAGAGTGGACATGGAATATTGCTTGACTAAAGGTACCTTTACACGCCGCGACGGCAGGCTGGATACATCGCGCTACTTCACGTGCACGAGCACGCTCAAACGGCTACAAACGGTCAACGCATCTCCTTTACATGCCGCGACAAGGTGCGCTACGCCACGCTACATCTATAGCTAGCTACACCGCCGGGTGTCGCAAGTAGCCAGCTGTAGCTCATTTACACACCGCTATAACCAGCTACTATGGGCGGACCTGGTGCAGCAGGGCCAGCACATAGGCGTGCCACAATTGAGAGTACGAGACGTCCGTACGCTGATAGGACGAAGCAATAACATCCTGATTGGGCAGGCAACGCAGGAGGCTGAGTAATACAGCACGCTCGTGCGATTGTGTAGTGTGACTCGTCAGCTCCTTAAATATGCCTCCCTATGCAGCGACTACCAATCGGCACGCAGCAGCTTCCACCAATGATCGCACATGGGGCGTGGTAACACGGAGCCAGGGTCACGCCTTAGCTACATTGCAGGCTGTCTCGAGTTCCCTTCCGTTGCCTCTTTACACGCCGATACAGCTCGCTACCATCGGCGATATAGCCATCTGTTTTCGAGCAGAGCCCATAAACAGATGTATCTGTCGCCGGCTGTAGCGTCGCGTCTTCAGACGCCGCTACGACGGGCTACATTGACGCTACAAGCTACATTTGTAGCCTGTAGCGCGATGTATCCAGCCTGCCGTCGCGGCGTGTAAAGGTACCCTAAGAGTTATGAAAGGTGATCATTTTGTTTTATTTTACAATTGCGTTTCTATATCGTATGAAAAAATGCTGTAATTTTAGCCCATGTAAGAATGAATGGCTAAAATAATTGTCATAACAAAGGTTGGTAAATTAGGTCAGCTATATCTTGCATTTTGGCTAAAATGAATGTTGTATAAATATGAACCAAAGTTTCTGCTTGACCGTTGTCACGCTTAAGGTACCTTTACACGTAGCAACTTTTCTAGGAATTTCCTTGGCAACTTGCTGGTTGCAGTGAAATCATAGACACATTGTTCTATCTTGTTGCTGTGTACAAATGTAACAATGTCTCCATAATTTCACTGCAACCAGTAAGTTGCCAGTGAAATTCCGAGAAAAGTTGCCGCGTGTAAAGGTACCTTGATGGTACCTTTACACGCCGCCACAGCAGGATGGATACAATCCGCTACAGGCTACAAATGTAGCTTGTCGCTCCAATATCGCCCGTAGTAGCGGCGTGTGAAGACGGGACGACACAGCCGGCTACAGATACATCTGTATCCGTGCACTGCCCATAAACAGATGGCTACATCGCCGATTGTAGCGAGCTGTATCGGCGTGTAAAGAACCCACAGAAGGGAACTATGGACACCCGGCGATGTAGCTGCAATGTAGCTAAGGCGTCACCCAGGCTCCGTGTTACCGCGCCCCATCTGCGATCATTGGTGGAAGATGCTGCGTAGCGATTGGTTGTCGGCGCACAGGGCGGCATATTTAAGGAGCTGACCAGTCACACTACACAATCGCTCGAGCGTCATGTATTAATCAGCCTCCTGCGATGCCTGCCCAATCATGATATTCTTGCGTTGTCCTATCAGCGTACGGACGTCTCGTAATCCACAATTGTGGCACGCCTATGTGCTGTCCCTGCTGCACCAGGTCCGCCCATAGTAGCTGGTTGTAGCGGTGTGTAAATGAGGTACGCTGAGCTACAGATGGCTACTTGAGACACCCGGCGATGTAGCTAGTTACAGATGTAGCGTAGCGTAGCGCACCTTGTGGCGGCGTGTAAAGGAGGTGCGTTTCCCGTTGGTAACCGTTTGGGCGTGCTCGTGCACGTGAAGTAGCCGTTGGTATCCATCCTGCTGTGGCGGCGTGTAAAGGTACCATTAGAGTACCTTTACACACAGAGATAAATTGCTTGCAACTCACTGGTTGCAGTGAAATCATGGACACAGTGTTCCATTTTGTTGCCATGTACAAATTGAATAATGTGTCCATGATTTCACTGCAACCAGTGAGTTGCAAGCAATTTATCTCTGTGTGTAAGGGTACCGTTACACATCGCAACATTGCATTTGCAATTTGTTGGTTGCAGTGAAATCATGGACACTTTGTTCCATTTGTACATGGCAACAAAATAGAACAATGTGTCCCCAAACAGCTCTTCAAAACTTTCAACTCCTTACTCCGCCCGCCCGCTCCTCCCCCCTCTCCCCTCATCCCTGCTGAAGACTTTGCGACCTTCTTCAAGGAGAAGATCGACAAGATCAGAAACAGCTTTGGCCCACTTTCCCCACAACTCCCCCTCTCACCTACACTGCCCTCCTCCTCTATTAGCCACTTCCCCCCCATAACTGAAGACCAACTCTCCTCCCTCCTGTCGAAATCACACCTCACCACCAGCGCCCATGACCCGCTCCCATCCCACCACATTCCCAGCCACACCTCCATTTTCATCCTAGCCCTCACCCACCTCTTCAACCTATCACTTACCACTGGCGCCTTCCCCTCAGCCTTCAAACACGCCCTAATCACGCCCATCCTTAAAAAACCTCCCTCGACCCTACCTCTGTCGCCAACTATCGCCCCATATCTCTTCTCCCATTCGCTTCTAAGCTACTCGAACAGCACGTCCACTCTGAACTTTCCTCTCACCTCTCCTCCTGCTCCCACTTCGACCACCTACAGTCCGGCTTCCGACCCTTCCACTCCACCGAAACAGCCCTGACCAAAGTCACCAACGACCTACTTGCCGCCAAGAACAAACGCCACTACTCCATCCTCTCTCGACCTGTCCGCCGCCTTCGACGCGGTTGACCACTCCCTTCTTCTCCTGGAATCCCTCGGCATCACCCACCTTGCCCTCTCTTGGATCTCCTCATACCTAGCAGACCGGACCTTCAGTGTCTCCCACTCCCACACCTCCTCCTCGCCCTACCCCCTTTCTGTCGGAGTCCCCCAAGGTTCGGTCCTGGGACCACTACTTTTCTCCATATACACTCTCGGCCTAGGGCAACTCATTGAGTCCCACAGTCTCCAGTACCACCTCTACGCCGACGACACCCAAATCTACTTGTCTGGCCCCGACATCACCTCCCTACTCTCCAAAATCCCACAATGCCTTCCGCCATCTCATCCTTTTTCTCTGCTCGCTTCCTTAAACTCAACATGGACAAAACTGAATTCATAGTCTTCCCCCCAAGAAATTCCCCCTCACTTCCCAACCTATCCATCTGTGTCAATGACTGCGCCCTCTCCCCAGTCTCCGAAGCCAAGTGCCTCGGGGTAATCCTTGACTCCTCCCTATCCTTCAAGCCCCACATCGAAGCCATCTCCACATCCCTCCAGCTCCAGCTTAGAAACATCTCACGGATCCGCTCCTTCCTTACCCACGACACCGCTAAAACACTTATTCATGCCCTCATCATCTCCCGCCTTGACTACTGCAAGCTCCTTCTCACTGGCCTCCCATCCAACTCCCTCACGCCTCTCCAATCTATCCTCAATTCTGCTGCCCGACTAATCCATCTGTTCCCCCGCTACTCCCCTGTCTCTCCCCTCTGCCAAGCCCTTCACTGGCTCCCCGCCTCCAAGAGATCCCAGTTCAAAACACTAACCATGGCATACAAAGCGATACACAACCTGTCCCCACCATACATCTCCGCCCTGGTCTCCCGATACCTACCCTCACGCAACCTCCGTTCCTCCCAAGAATTCCTCCTCTGCTCCCCCCTCATCTCCTCGCACAACGGCGTTCAGGACTTCGCCCGGTCATCTGCCATGCTCTGGAACTCCCTGCCCCAACACGTCAGACACTCTCCGACCCTGAGAAGCTTCAAGTGTCACCTGAAGACTCACCTATTCCGTCAAGCCTACAACCTGCCATGAGACCCAGGCGACCACCCCGTAACTGACACTCCCCCAGCCTACTGTATCACCACCCGCCCCTCGTAGACTGTGAGCCCTTGTGGACAGGGTCCCCTCCCCTCCTGTACCTATATGTCCTGATTGTCTAGAGTTATTGTAATTGTGCTTGTCTCCCCTATCCTTATGTAAAGCTCCATGGAACCTAAAGGCGCTATATAAATAAATAAATAAATAATAATAATAATAATGATTTCACTGCAACCAGCAAATTGCAAGTGAAATTGCATGCAATGTTGCGACATGTAACGGTACCCTAAAGGTACCCTTCGTCTGTCCTGAATGATTCTCATTCTTGATTGAAAATAAGAGAAACATGGGAGTAATTTGCAAGTAAAAATACAAGATTATTACATTAACATCCAAAAAAATGTGACAAGACAAGTAAAAACAGCGGAGGGGACCCTCCAACATACATTGACATATTTACATCATGATGTGACTACTTAGATTGTAGTCCCATTTACCGTGGTATATCAAGTCAAAATATGTGATATCTTATGTCAAGCCATATAAATTAAGCATAAACCTGATGTCATGATCATACATAAGTATCAGGGAAGTGCAAATCATCAGTCCTCACTGGATGGTCATGACATCAGGTTTATGTTTAATTTATATGGCTTGACATGAGATCTCACATATGTAGACTTGATATACCCCTGTAAATGGGACTACAATCTAAGTAGTCATATCAGGATGTAAATAAGCTACATACTTACATACTTTATAAATGTATGTCAATATATTTTGGGGGGTCCCCTCTGCTGTTTTTACTTGTCTTGTCACATTTTTTTGGATGTTAATGTAATAAACTTATATTTTTATTTGCAAATTACTCCCATGTTTCTCCTATTTTCAATCGATAACTTTGGGAGAGTATGTGAAAGCCCCTGACAGGTGGAATTTACCACCAGGGGTATATTGATTTAAATACCATATATGGATTTGATATTAATTATGATTCTCATTCTGTCACAGTTAGCGATGAGCAGACCCGTTGAAGTTTGGGTTCTGGGGGTTCAGAGGGACTTTAGAAAAAGTTCTGTTCTGGACCAGAACGTGACCCAAACCTCATTGGAAGTCACTGATCGGGCAGTTCAGCTCTTTGACCACATTCTGTAAACAAAGCTCTCCCGGGGGAGGGAGGTCGGGTTTTGTCATAAATTTATTGCACACTACATTCGATAATGGTAATTTTACCCCCATTGCAAGACGTTCAAACACTGCAATTGGCTCACACTGGGCCAATCACCACATTGCATACATAAAGCGCTCGAACTCTGAACCTGAACACTGGTTATCTTTTTTGTAAAGTCTGTCGGTATGAACATCGAACTTTAAGCTTTGGTTCGCTCATCCCTAGTCACAGTAACTCTCATTTCTGGTATGGCCTACATATCACTTGGCCTAAATTTAAATATAGTTGTCTATAGTGGTCTAGGCAATTGTCTAAACTTGTAGAAATAAACTATGTACACCAGTGCCCACTAGATGGAGCTAAAATTCAAGGCTGCTAGGAAAAAGATCTGGGCCTTGTGTGTAGGCTTGACACAAATAAGTAATAAAATGAAAAAATGGCAATGCCACTCCAAGAGAAATAAAATACTAGAATACATTTGTTTTTTTATTATATTGACTCTGGAGCACAACCTTATTATTGACAAGCTGCAGTACTACCAGGTGTTATCCATGCGTATTACACGCAGGATATAATTAAATGTGATTTGTCTTTATGGTGAGTGACGCGCTAAGTCTATATGGCTTTATTGATTTGCTTACCCATACAATCAAGACACCTTCTCTATTGTACTATTTTCTCCCTTACAAGGGACCTGTTTATTCAAAACACTTATGTTATAAATATCATACATAAAAAACCTTTAAAAACATTAAAATTCGTTGATTCTTCCTGACGGCGGACCCTACCAGCCCTGAAGTTGTGCAGGGGAAAAGCAGAGGAACCAACAGCCGAGACTTAACGCTATACTTGGATCAACAGAAATTGCATACTGCGGATGACACCAGCCCGAAATCAAATGCAGCCCTGAACAACACATCACCTGCAGGGAGTGAAGGTATTGTGATCAGTAACAACGATGCACATACGTAGCTAACCTTGGGATCACCATTAGGCGGCCGTCACACGCAAAGATATCGCTAAAGATATCGTAGATGAAATTAAATTAAATTTGCATATCGTCCGACCGACGCGCAAAATCGCTCATCACGCCGCTACACCCACAGACATCGCTCAGACGATTCCCCGATCCACCCATCCAGCGATCGTCTGAGAGATGCAGTTATCAACAGTGGACATCGTTCATCAAAGAGTCACACAGAAATCTCCTAAACGATGTGGGAGCAAATGTGGGCGTTATTGGAGCCCATAGGCGTGGTACATGGTCTCCAAGCTGCGCCCCTCACTACACCATTGGTGCCCAGTTCTGCGTCCTCATTGGGTCAGATGTCCGTGGAAACATGGCGGCCTCATCCCAAGAATGTCCTGTGATGTTGTTCGCAATGTATATGTGTGCTGTACCACATAACTAAATTGCAATGTGGAAAGCGTACAGAACGCAATCCCCCGTGTTGCGTTGTGCAAAATTAGCTCGCTTATGCGTTGTCCATTTTTTTAAGGTATTGTACAGATGCATTTAATTAATCAGCCTACAGCGAGCTGTGTGTGCCGCGTCTGGCAACGTGTGGGTGTATGACAAGGTGGACACTATATAGCAGGGTCGGGGACCACGCAGAATCTATTCTCAAGGCGACGCAATTGGGTGCACAGTTCGGAGATATTGTGCAGCCGACGCCTATGTGTGGTGCGGAAGACAGCGCTTTCAAAATGGCGCCCTGTGAGGGCAGCCAATGGCATCATCCTCCACCAATGCGAGCTAGTGGTGAACCAGCCAATCCGATACCATTTCGTTGCACGAATCACCACTGAGGAGGCGAGGCAATAGGAAACTCCTGACACGCCTACGTGATGGATTTCGCCATCGCTGAAATCACACGTTTCGTGCGATGTCGGGAATTTACACGCGTCGATTGTGCGTATTTAATTGGCCGATATCATCAGATCTGAGAACCGGACCTCAGATCACGATTTAGCGATTTCAGCAGATCTCGCTCGTCGTATCTCGCCGTCACACGCACAGACATCGCTTACGCGATGTTTAATCTGCCGCTTTCCAGCGATATCTTGCGCGATATCTTTGCGTGTGACGGCCGCCTTAGTAATATACTATATGCAAAGATAAAACTATAATAGTGGATATAATTGATATAGTGTCTTATAATTCCAGTGACATATTGTAGAGATAGTACAAAGCGGTATAACCAAATAACTGAGAGCTCCAAATATTACGAATCTGAAGGTAAAATACCAGATCAGTAATTTTAAAATAATTTATAAATAATTATGAGATTTTATTATACCACATTATTTTAATGATTTTAGAATCTACATAGAAAATTGACGTGAAGATCAAAAACGGTACATACTAAAAGCGATTTACGCCGGTAAGAATAATGAATGTGAACTTTTAACAAAAGACAAATAATCTGATGTCTATAGACAACTAATCACACACATAAATTCCCATTTTTAGGTCTATCAAGAAAGTGCGAAAATTCTGAATAAGAAACAGCAGAGCAAGAATCAATGAATTTTAATATTTTTTAAGGTTTTTTATGTGTGATATTTATAAAATAAGTTTTTTGTATAAACAGGTCCCTAGTAAGGGAGAAAATAGTACAATAGAGGAGGTGTCTTGATTGTATGGGTAAGCAAATCAATAAAGCCATATAGACTTAGCGCGTCACTCACCATAAAGTCAAATCACATAGAATACATTTGTACAAATTATATGAACAAATATATAAGTAACCACAACAGCCTCCCCACCATGAAGGATAATTAAAAAAGCTCAAAATAATAACTAATATATATCTCTGTTTGCACCCAGGTAGAATGGCAATTGGAAATAACAAGGTTGCTATCTCCTCATTTATTTATTTATTTAAATAATAAAAAAAAAAAAAAAAATGGGCTCCCCTGATTTTTTGATTGCCAGCCAAGGTAAAGCCAGGAAGCTCAGAGTTGCAGCCTGTAGCTGTCTGCTATATCTGCGCTAAGAATCAAAAATACCGCAAAGCTCTAGATAATTTTTGGAGGTTTGTTATCTATGACAAGCAATCACATATGCCGCCACAATGGGTGAGGGGCACAACTGCCAACCACAGACACTGTCAGAGGGAAGTCTATTTACGGGTCTGTGCCCGAACACTAGGTGTTCGGTACGGACCCCGAACTTTACAGCTCAAGTTTGCCCATCACTACATATTTACAATTTTTAATTCTGTAACAATCATGGATGTTTTCCAGAGATAAAATTGTCACTACATTAATATATAAGCTCCCAGAGAGGTGCAATTTCCAAAATGTTGGAGGGGGAAGAGGGGGGATTCTGCTGTTTTGGCACTTAGGGGCTCTGCAAATGGAGAATGTAAAACTATTATAGGAAAATCTGTTCTCAAAAAATCTTATGGCATTCCTTCCCTTCTGAGCCCTGTCATGCGCCCAAACACTGGTTTTACAACACATATGGGGTATCCTCATACTGAGGACAAATTGCACAACAAGCTTTCTGGGAAAAATCAAATTTTTTGCATTTTCATGTTTCTACGTTGTAAAAATCTGCAAAAAGTGAAATGACGCTCCCTCCCATTCAAGCCCTGCCGTGCACCAAACAGTTGTTTTTTGACCACATATGGGATATCGGCGTACTCGGGGGGATGGGGGAAATTGCATAACAAATGTTAGGATCCATTTTCTGCAGTTAACCTTGTGAAAATGCAATATTTGAGGCTATAGTAACATTTTTGTTGGAAAAAGTAATTTTTTTCATGTTTTCCTTCCACATTGCTTTAGTTTCTGTGAAGCACCCAAAGGGTTAATAATCTTCTTTAATGTGGCTTTGAGTACCTTGAGGGGTGCAGTTTTTTAGAATGGTGTCACGTTTGGGTGTTATCTGTCATGTAGGCCCCTTAAAGTCCTTTCAAATGTGATGTGGTCCCTAAAAAAGGTGGCTTTGTAAATTTAGTTGGAAAAATTAGAAATTACTGAATAAATTTGAACCCTTTTAACTTCATAACAAAAAAAACATTTTTTTTACAAAATTGTGCTGATATAAAGTAGGCATGTGGGAAATGTTATTTATGGATTATGAAAATAAATGAGATAATCCTTATGGAAGACCTTCCCTCCACAATTCATAATTCTTATGCGAAATTCTGGGCCACATGTTTGGAGTGGATGTAATTCCAACAAACTGAAGAGTATGGAGACCTCTTGGGCTAATCCACGGTCACAAATAGCCCAACAGGGAAAATACATCCTTTACAGTGGACTCCTCCCACACTGATGACCTTCAAGTAGTTGGGGAATAATAATAATAATATTAACAATCTCTATTTATTTAGCGCCAACATATTCCGAAGCGCTTCACAATACAGAGGTTCATATTTAAACATTCATAAGAAACAGTTATCAGAACGTACAATACAATACAATACAAAAAAACAATACAATACAATACAAAGCATAATACAATACAATTAGAGAAAAATAATGACAGCCCTGCTCATAAGAGCTTACAGTCTAGCAATGAGGTGGAGGTGACACAAAGTACAGGTGCTTATTTGCAATGATGGTATAGTCAACTTGAGAAGATCGGGAACAGATAGGAGCAGTATAAGTGGCCACCAGGCATTATTTGTAATGCATTTGAGACTGGTGGAGTGAATAGGCTATGTCAAGATCACTTTGACTAGGGATCATGATAGGCTGCCCTAAAAAGATGTGTTTTTAGGGATCGCCTGAAACTATAAGTTGTCGATACACCTAATTTCTTGGGGTAGAGCATTCCAGAGAATTGGTGCAGCTCGGGAGAAGTCTTGGAGCCGGGAGTGGGAGGTTCGGATTAATGCAGATGTGAGTCTAAAGTCACTCCCAGAGCGAAGAGAACGGGTGGGGTGATAGATAGAGAAAGAGAGGAGATGTAGGGAGGTGCTGCACTGTGAAGAGCTTTGTGGGTGGGAAAAAGCAGTTTGAATTGGATCCTATAGTGTATAGGCAGCCAGTGCAATGACTGGCATAGAGCAGAAGCATCCGAGTAACAGTTAGCTAGATAGGTGATCCTGGCTGCTGCATTAAGGATGGACTGGAGAGGGGAAAGTCTAGTGCTGGGGAGGCCAATTAAAAGAGAATTACAATAGTCACGGCGAGAGTGAATCAGGGCACAGTGAGGGTTTTTGTGGTTTCCAAGGTGAGAAAGGGGCAAATTCTAGAGATGTTCTTCAGGTGAAAGCAGCAAGAGCAGGCGAGAGATTGTATATATGGGGTGAAGGAAAGATCAGAGTCAAACATAACACCCAGACAGCGAGCCTGCTGACTAGGCGTTATCGATGTGCCGCACACTGAGAGAGAGATATCATATTTAGGGAAGTTAGTGGAGGGCGGGAGCAGAAAGAGTTCAGTTTTGGAGAGGTTGAGTTTCAGATAGAGAGCGGACATGATATTGGAAATTGCGGTTAGACAGTCATTGGTGTTCTTTATTAGAGTGGGAGTAAGGTCAGGGGAAGAAGTGTATAGTTATGTGTCATCAGAATAAAGATGGTACTGAAAGCCAAATCTGCTGATGGTTTGACCAATCGGGGCCGTGTAGAGAGAGAAGAGAAGAGGTCCAAGGACTGAACCCTGAGGGACCCCAATAGTGAGAGGAAGAGGGGAGGAAGTGGAGCCTGCAAATGATACACTGAAAGAGCGGTCAGAACTGGTCAGTCGAAACTTGCTACAGGGGGCAACCTATTTTGATCCCCTTTCTTGACTCGCCCATTTTTTCTTCCCCTCCTCTTTTTCCTTTCCCTTTCCTTTCCTTTCTCTTTTCTCCCCTTTTTATTCTTCCCTTTTCTCTTTCTGCTCTTTTTTTATACATGTTTTCAAGTTAAATCAGTAAAAAGATCAAAGATTCTAAATTAAAGCTTTGTTTTGTAAAATCTAGTGGACGATACGTCCCCGGTCATAAGATTATTGTACTTTTACTGTTGTTGTGGAGAGAGGAGGGATCTCTTTGTGGAAAGGACATGTTTGTTATGTAATACTAAAATGCAAGCAGGGCCGGACTGGGACCAAAAAGCAGCCTTGGAAAACAAGCCCCACCAGCCCACATACTATAACACCCATCAGCCTCGATCAGTGAAATTTGCTTTTACGTTGTCATGACCTCATCACTTTTGCAGGTTGCTTTCACATCAGCGGTAAACTGATGTTTGCGGCCAATCCAGCAGGTGGCACCGCATCTGCCGGATCAGCCGACTTGCAGCCCAGATGCGGCAAGCTCCATGCATTGTGTACGGCAAGTGCTGTTCTGCCAGGTGCGGCAGATCCGCCATTTGCGGCGGCAAAAAAAACCCCCACCGCTTACAGCCACGTTTCTTGGGATCGTGGGGTCCCAGTGGTCAGATCCAGAGCGAAGGACAAGTCACCATCTATACAGAAGAGAAGTGATGACTTCCATATTGGGGATAATTAATTTAAACAACAGTTAAATGCGGAAAATCAAAGTCCAATACCACCTCTGACAACTGGACAGGAGAAGTGGTACTGTGCAGTGTATATATACAGAATAATACAGATACTGAGGATTACACCCAGTATAAGGACAGGAGAAGTGGTACTGTGCAGAGTATATATACAGAATAATACAGATACTGAGGATTACACCCAGGATACAGGACAGGAGAAGAGGTACTGTGCAGTGTATATATACAGAATAATACAGATACTGAGGATTACACCCAGTATACAGGACAGGAGAAGTGGCACTGTGCAGTGTATATATATATATACAGAATAATACAGATACTGAGGATTACACCCAGTATACAGGACAGGAGAAGTGGTACTGTGCAGAGTATATATACAGAATAATACAGATACAGAGGATTACACCCAGTATACAGGACAGGAGAAGTGGTACTGTGCAGTGTATATATACAGAATACAGATACTGAGGATTGCACTCGGCAGACAGGAGAATTATACCCAGCATACCCAGGAGGCTGTGCTTTATAGATAGGATGCTGTGGTATACAGATAGCCAAGACTCGGCCTGATCCTAAAGATGGGTAAAGATGAAAGGTGGAGGCAAAAAGTCCAGTGCTAGGCGCAGAGAGAACAGAATTCATGGAGACACCGGGAAGTACACAGAGAACTCTCAGGAAAATTTTCTGTTGCTGCACACTACAGACTGCGGGCCGTATACACAACGCAGACTGTCCGCTGTGTACACACTAGAAGCTGCCTGCTGTATACACATTACACACTGCAGGCTCTGGGCACGTTACACAGTGCGGACTCTGGGTACACGTATTCACTTACACGCTGCGGACTCTGGGCACTG
The DNA here is from genome assembly GCA_033576535.1 of Allobates femoralis. Classification (NCBI taxonomy): domain Eukaryota; kingdom Metazoa; phylum Chordata; class Amphibia; order Anura; family Aromobatidae; genus Allobates; species Allobates femoralis. The sequence continues at coordinate 287,345,483 of JARQOC010000002.1, read as the reverse complement.
TTACAGCTGCTGTGGACTCCTGGGTCTCGTTACACGCTGTGGACTCTGGGCTCGTTACACACTGGGACTCTGGGCTCATTACACGCTGCGGACTCTGGGCACGTTACACGCTGCGGACTCTGGGCACGTTACACGCTGTGGACTCTGGGCTGTTACACCTGTGGACTCTGGGCATTACACGCTGGGACTCTGGGCACGTTACACGCTGTGGACTCTGGGCACGTTACACGCTTGTCTGGACTCCTGGGACTCTGTTACACGCTGTGGACTCTGGGCACGTTACACGCTGTGGACTCTGGGCACGTTACACGCTGTGGACTCTGGGCACGTTACACGCTGTGGACTCTGGGCTCGTTACACGCTGTGGACTCTGGGCACGTTACACGCTGTGGACTCTGGGCTCGTTACACGCTGTGGACTCTGGGCACGTTACACGCTGTGGACTCTGGGCTCGTTACACGCTGTGGACTCTGGGTCGTTACACGCTGTGGACTCTGGGCACGTTACACGCTGTGGACTCTGGGTCGTTACACGCTGTGGACTCTGGGCACATCTGAGACTGTTGGTTATATCTTGCATACACAGCACTATACTGTATATACAGGTCCACACTATATATACACAGTATATAGGCACACTAGTACAGCATGTAGTGTGGACCTGTATATACTGTATAGTGTTGTGTAGAGACAGAGACACACAGACAGACACTGTCAAACACACAGATAGAGACACTCAGACAGAACAACACTCAGAAAGACACACACAGACATGATACTCACATATACCAGTAGGACTGTGATGATGTCACATGGAGGGGAGGCATCAGGGGTCACATGATCATCTCAGAGAGAGATCAGGAATGTGATGAAGATGGTGGGAGGGCTTGGGACCTTCCCCTGTCATCCTGATTGCTGAGAAAAGGGCACTGCTTTGGGGAAATGGCCCCGCCCCCTTGCGTCCATGGCCCCGCCCCCTGCATGCCGTGGCCGCTTGGTGACAGATTTAAAGCAATGCTGAGGCTGGAGGAGCGGGCGGCCCACCCGCACCCCACAAGTGGGCGACCCATAGGGAAATGTCCCGCCCCTCCCGCCTGTCAGTCCGGGCCTGAATGCAAGTGCAGAGATGTTACATTGTATTCAATCTTATCTTATAAATAAAGAATTATATAAAAAAAAGAAATATACAGCATATTGTAAGTCGACTTTTTTACAAGTTAGGTCAGGTCCACATCAAGTTCAGGTTTTCCATCTCAGCGGCTGCGCTTGTAATCAGCACTAACGCGATGTAACATCAGTGTTAACGCTGCCATAGAGATGAATTGTCAAACACATGCAAGCGCATGCAAAAATAAGCTTGCATTTGAAAGTATGCGTTATTTTACAGCACACATGATAACGTCAGCAGCATTATGCATATGCTCTGTAAAATACATGTTACATCGCGTTAATGCTGATTACAAGCGCTGCTGCCAGGACAGAAAGCCGGACTGTGATGTGGACCTGACCTTACCTGCATATTTGATTTATCTACAATGGTGTTCACACGTTTTTACCTTCTATCATAAGGAGATAGATTTTGTGTGACAGCAACCTGGTTGTTTCCTATTTCCGCCATTCTACCTTTAAAAGTGGGTGTATACAGAGATATACTGTATATTAGGTGTTTTAGTTTTTTTTTAATTATCCTTCCTGGTGGGAAGGCTTTTATGGTATGCAGCACTATCATTTTTTTTATTCTATTACTTAGTTATCCAACCTTGTCTATTGTCTATTTTGTTTGTAACTTACTTTGATAGTTGTATTTCCTCTTTAGTAATATGGTGGTTGCCCTAAAGGAATTGTCTATCCGTGGAGATTTTCGAACAACTGTAGAATATTTGATAAAACTTCTTGAGACTGAAAGTTTTCAGCAGAATAGGATTGACACGGGATGGTTGGACAGACTGATCTCTGAAAAAGTGCAGGTAAGAAAATGATGATACACACAGATGTTTCTTATTGAACATCTTACAATATACATTTGTGGAATCCAATAGCCTTTAATAAGACAAACATCATAATTGACAGGAATGACCACACCTCAGTGACTTATGAAACCCATTGTCATTATATTCATTTGGCAGTAACACTTAGACTGAACATGGCTTGTAGCATCACTCTATGGCTTTCTTGTTTTTTCAGGCTGAACGTCCGGACACTATGCTTGGAGTTGTATGCGGAGCATTGCATGTGGCTGATGTGAGCCTTAGAAATAGTGTCTCCAACTTTCTTCACTCTTTGGAAAGGTATACTTTAAAGATCTTGACTATATTATGTTGATTATAAATGAGTTATTACATTTCAAACAGAGTAATACAAACATATGATTGCACCGTGAGTATGTCTGCTTTCCCTATGCCCCATGAAATATTTCTGAAGGGCTTTCAAATCCTACATTTGCAATGGGGACTTTGTTAGGCTTTCACAATATTTCTTTGCGATTTTCGCCTTACTATTGCTCTGGTCAAAGGGGTGAGTACCTACATAGTCTGACTGTTAGCACTAATTGGTCAATATTCGAGGGTGTAAGGACACACTCAGTTGTCACCTTCAGCAGTTGAGATGAGGTATAACAAAGACATTTTACAATGTAGGATTGTAAAATTGTGATTTTGTGAAGATTAAGAGCATGCTAAAACATATGCTAAAACATATCAGGAGAGACGATGGGTCTTCTTTAGAGTGAATATAATTGTGAAAGGGTTATTCTCATATTGGTCTTTTATGTTTGAGATGGAAATAAATGCTTCTGGGTGCTGACTAGAAGAGGCATGGCTACTAAAACAATCAAGTGTAGCTGCATTATAATGTTAATGTGTTACGAGTCGGGCTCTGCTTACGCTCCCACGCCACCAGGCCTCAGTGACGTGGGGCGTGCATCCCAGGTGGTAATACGGTAGTATGTGGACCCACTTGACCACGGAGGTTCCTGGGCCTGCCTGGACTAGGGAAGGGCAGCAACCAGGGTCTGTGGCAGCTGAACAAGTGGGCAAGGTGGTACAAGCAGACACGTGGACTAGCAGACATGGCACAACTTCAGGTATAAGATACATAAAGTTAACTAACAAAGTCAAAGTACAAGAAAACAAGACATTTTGCCAGGCTGCCAATTCCGCACATCAGGCTAGGTGAACATCAGAGGAAGGCTGACATCAGGCAATAGCATGGCAGGAGGTCATCAGGTCATCATGGGTTGACGCAGTCCAGGGTCATCTGGCATGGGCATATCAGGTGGACCACTGACTCAGGCCTCAGGCGTAGCACTGGCACAGCAGGAGAACATCAGACACCGACCTCATGAGGTTGTCATTACAGACTGGACCCCAGGGAACAGACCGGACATTGGGACACAGACGGAACACACAGGTCCAGGAACACCAACAGGACAGCTTAGGACATCGCCTGGTCAGATCCAGGAAACTCAGGCAGGGGCATCACCGGAATACAAGGCTGGAGACTTCCCAGGAACACGGAGGAGGAGCCCGTCCAGGAACACAAGCGGGACTGACCTGGAACATGGGCTAGATGACCAGGATCTCAAGCTAGACATCTGAACACAAGCTGGACATCTGGGTACTACACATCGAACACAGCTCCAGGCAGAAAACATCGGAACATGGACTGGACACCTGGATACCGGACAATGGTCATCAGACTTCAGACACTGCCCCAGGCACCAGCCAGCGGTCATTAGGTTCCACACTTCGGGCACTGGCTGATAAGGACCCAAGCAAGATGGTGCAAGCACCGCATTGGCGACTGGCGCTGCATGACATGAGCCTACAGGAGCAGACTGGAGCTAAGTAGTGTGAGCACAGCAAGAACACTGCAAGCACAAGAAGCATAGACCGGAGTTGAGTGACACAAACACTGCAGGAGCGGACCACAGCTAGACGGTGAGAGCATAGCACAATAGCATGAGCGCAGCATAGTACATGCTTAGCAAGAACACCCGGAATTCAACTTCAAAAGATGAACAGAGGTTTATTCACAAGACACGAGATAGAGGAAACTCAGTCTTTAGGTTCAGGTACAAAGCACAGAAAGATACCAGAGACAATGCAGGGAGGCTGGTACCAAGGAAAACACAGACAGGACGGGTCCAGAGACAAAGACATCAGCTAACGCAGGACTGATTGCAGGCAGAACTAGAGCTGGAATTACAGGCCGATCAGGATCAGCTAGCTGGACTAACACACATGGTTAGATTCACAAATCAACTGCAAAACTCTGGTGACGCCTAACGGAGAAGGGGAACTTTAAATAGGAACTGCCCCTCAGCAATAGGCTGGGGACAACAATTCAAAGCGCACACCACCAATAATAAAAGTGGGGAAGGTGTGGCCACACGCACCCTAGGCACAAACAGGAGTGCACATAACCAGCACGGGAACTGAGGCCTAGGGCACCTGGCAGCGGATGAAAACCTGGACACTCATGGAAAGTCATGCACCAGCAGCAGAGAACCTCGCAACCCCCGGATAGCTTCCACTCCAAGACAGTCAGGGATATGCGGATGGTTGTGCAGCTCACCAAAGACTTTACAAAACACGTACAGCTACACAGCAGAGCAGGGAACCATGCAGCATCCTTAAAAAGTAACAGACAGAAAGCCGAGGTCACACGCAGCCCCAGATCCCTGTTGTGTGTTATGCTGTATGCACACTACGGGGCTGGGAATCTTGGGTGCATGATATCATGTGACCTCAGCTTTCGGGTAGAGATTACGGAGGTGCCCGAGTGCTGAGAGAACATGCAACGCCATTCCGAAGGCTAAGAGGAGGAGGGACTCGGACAGCGGAGGAGGGTAACAGCACCAAGGTATTTAGGTCCTCTGAGCAGAGTATACCTCCTGGACCTAAACTAATATCTTATAAAGTAATTATTTCGGTGTCCCTGGGGAGTAGGATAAGAGCCACCTTCACAAAATGCAGCACAGGCGCTGCTGAAGGTGGCTCTTTTAGTTTAAAAGGCCCTGGGGGGTAGTGACAGGTTCCTTTTAAATACTGTTAAAGACTGTTAGCGTTTTGGCTGCGCTTTGTGAGGATCTGTTTTTGGTGCAGAAACTCCACCAAAAATGGATCCTCATAAAATGTAGCCTTGTGTGTGTGAATGTGTGGCATTATCTGCTGCGCTTTTATTCACCTCTCCGCGTTCCCACAGTGATCTCCAGCGATGTCCCCTCATCCCGGAGGTTACCTCTAGGACCTGCACATGTGACTGAGTGATGTCGCTCAGTCACATGGTGCAGTGCCAGGTCCTCTCACAGGTCCTGTGGCCTCCCGGGATGAGAACATGGCCGTAGATCACTCTGGGATCGTGGGAAGGTAAGAAATAGAGCAGCAGATAAACCAAAAAGTGACATTCTCATCTTTTTTTACGGATCCGTTCTTGAGCCCAAGAACGGATCCGTAAAAAGTGCAGCGTGTGAATGCATTATTGTGAAATGCATTGACTTGGCTGAGACAGTCAACACATCACTGCATTCCACTGCAAATAGCGGATCCATACAAAACGGGACACTAGCGGAGCACTAGCGGAGCACTAGCGTCCATCTGAATGTAGCCTTAGACTTCAAATATTTTTTTTTGCACTGCGTATTTTGTGCAGTGTATTACAGTTACAGCAAGCTGTCTGGGATTTATAGAAATCTCATGTCCACTGTGCTTTTTTCTTTCTCTTTTAACACTGGGTGAACTGATCTGTGGTATACGTTTGAAATCTGTAAAATGACAATTTCCCTTATGGTAAATATCTGTTTTATTTGCCAAATTGACTTGAGTGAGGTTAGGAAAATCCGCAGATAAAAAAATGCATATAAAATCTGCATGTCACTTTATTAAGGCTATGTTTACACGTTTTGCTTTTGCAGCTCTTTGTTCTGCAGGTGAAACTTGCTCTTTTGGCAGAAATGAAGCTGCTTACAAAATGCAGGTTTTGCTGTGTTTTGTGCTGTCATATGTTTACAGTACATGTTTAATAATGTTAGTTTTATGAAGCAAAAACACTAACAGAATTGACATGCTGTAGATTTAAAAAAAAAACAAAAAAAAAACTCAGCAGTTTAGCTCAGTCCGGAAAAAAAAAAAAGCAAATGTGTGCATGACATTTCTGAAATCTTACAACTTTTAGTGGGACTGTAAAAAGCAACTGTTCATTTGCTTAACAAACGCAGAGAAAAAAAAGTTGCAAAGATGCAATGTGTGAACGTAGCCTTAGACAGTTTTATCAAAGCTATATAACAGAAAGTTTCCAAAATAAAACCATTTTATTGAAAACATGACACACACGCACACACATGAATGCGCGCACACACACACACACACACACACACACCACACATACACCACACACACACAGAATGTGTACACCTTAGCAGACTCTTTTCATAACCGAATGCCTCTGCCTGACCTGTAGTTGCCCTCAGCTGAGCAAAATCACCCTCTGAGACTGGGTAGGCTTTTTGTCTGTCGGGAGACTGGACACTAGCGGTGCAATAGCAGCAGATCTCTCTCATCAATGGCACCGGCTATCTGTTCTGTGTTCTTTATCTCTCTACCTTTTCTTCTATCATGACGGAACCCAGAGAAAATTGTGCACACCAATCTGCGCTTGATAACCATTAAGCCTGTGCCTCATGTAACCATGAAATTTGATTGGGTTAATCTTTGGCGATTTGTGCTGCGCACACCCTCCACCTCCAGCGATGCGCACCAACGAGCCCCCTGTGGCCCTCGTCTGGAGTTCCCCTCCTCCCTGAATGTACCATAGCTTTGCATTAGTTAGAAAGCAAGCTAGCCAAGGTGTCCTTGTCCCTGGTAACTTTTGTGGAGATTCAGGACTACTAACTTAATCTTCACAGTTAGGCAAATCCTGCACCTGACTCTGTAACTCAGATTCTATACTGACCACCACACAGAATGAGGTAGGTCCACCAGAGGAGACCTCACAGCCAGGCAAATTACACAGGTAACTCCGCATCATTTATTTTGATCATCATCCACAACAGGTAAGTGCATTGTAGAAGCCATCCACATAGAACTTTAACTTCTTCCCTTGGGGAGTTAGACCCACCAAGATAGTTTTCTTCTAGAGGGTGCATTGAACAAGTGATTTAGATGTGCTCTCAATGAGTCAGAACCAACAACAGAGTGCCCTTTAAAGGGCGAGTCACGCTGGTGATCCAGACAGTGTGAGTGTACCTCATTCTACTCTAACCACTTTCTACATCAAGTCAGAGCATTCCTTTGTTCTTCATATCTTAGGCAATAGATCAGATACACTCTGATTCTCCCAGATGACCTAGGATACTGTCAACTCTGTTCCTCTTGACCATCTGACCTTCTAGCTAGTGGGCTTCATTTTGGGCAGTCTCCAAATTCTCTGCCTTTCCAAGATGCATTATTCTTTGGTAAAATGCCACTTAAGACGCATTGATTGCCTGTTAAAGACTCCCCTTGAGGTTGCTACCTCAGTTTATTGGTTCAACCCTCATGCTATCTCGATCTCCAAGGCAATCTCCACCTTATCCTAGTGTTTTCTTCCCAGTGCCTTAAATGGCAGGGTTAGAGAATACTGGCAGTGTTTTCATCTTCTCACTTCCTGTGGGGAGTGCTGGCCAGATCTGTCTCATTCAAGGCTTACAGGGAATCTATCATTAGATTTTTGCTATGTAATCTAAGAGCAGCAAAATATATAGCAGGAAAGCCTGAATACAGGGATGTGTCACCTATTAGGCTGTGTGTTGTAGCTTCAATACAATTAGTGTGCATATTATCATTATCATGAGATTATTACTAAATTCTTTGGTCTCGCCTCCATATCAGTCAGGCTAGTCTGTGTTATTTCACCCCACCAGTGATTAGCAGATTACTGACAATTCGCCGTGTACAGAGGAAGCTACTTTACAGTTGAGCGTGGTTATACACAACCCAGAAGTCTTCGCTCTGCTACATCTACATTAAAAAAAAACATGTATTCTATCAAAACTACCCTAAGCAGTTCAGAAAGTGATACATCCCTGGAATCAGACTTTAATAATTGATAATATACTGCTCTCAGATTCTATAGCAAAAACCTGGTTATCTTTAAAGTAGGTCATCCAGACGATTGACTATTGTTGTTTTGCCTCAGCCACAAGGATATGTGGAGATTTTTTTGTTCCTGATAGTCTCAATGTCTACCTCCTCCACTGGAGTTTCATTTGGTAGTGCAAATATGGATACAAAGTTGCACACTCCTTTAGATGTTTTTGATGCAAGGTTTATTATGAACAGTTAATGACCACAGATGTCAACGCGTTTCGGCTTTAACCAAAGCTTTGATCACGACAATTGGCAGGTGTAGGTCATGGAATGTTCTAGGATAAGATTGGAAAGAGGTGTCTTTCCTTGGTGGCGAACGCTCAATTAAGGTGGTTTGCTATATTTCAATAATTCCCAAATGGGGATAGGCGTTTTTCAGCACGGTCCTTCTTTCAGTGATAGGACCGTGCTGAAAAACGCCTATCCCCATTTGGGAATTATTGAAATATAGCAAACCACCTTAATCGAGCGTTCGCCACCAAGGAAAGACACCTCTTTCCAATCTTATCCTAGAACATTCCATGACCTACACCTGCCAATTGTCGTGATCAAGGCTTTGGTTAAAGCCGAAACGCGTTGACATCTGTGGTCATTAACTGTTCATAATAAACCTTGCATCAAAAACATCTAAAAGAGTGTGCAACTTTGTATCCATATTTGTATTTACTGGGATTGAAGAAATCCTGTTAGTTGGCACCCTCCACTCATCACCTACGCGTTGTGCACACCATTATACCTCATTTGGTAGTGGACGAGTTCAGGGTGATGCTCAAAGCTTTTCAGCATCCCAAAGGAATTTCTTCTAGGCCAAAGTTCGTCTTTGCCATTTGACGCTGCAAAAAAACTACATTGCTTGCTAATCTCAGGATTCTTAATAATTCATCCAGAATTCTCATTTCTTCATTGCTAATGCCCTTTGAATCCACCCATAGCATGGCACCAAAAGATAGACCTTTCCCACCGTCTTCTGTTCCACCCAGCATGAGTGTTGAGAGTCAGATGTCATGTTTCTAACATTACATTTGGAAACCTTCTTTTCCATACGTACAAATGTGACAGCAGTGCTCCTCTATTTTTTCTCTTTTATTTTATACTCCAGCCTAGGTTCAGGTTTAGTTCTCTGCCTTGGCTATTCTTTTTCAGTGGAAATTAACTTCTAAGCCTCAGGACAGGACTTTGCCAAGGCAGGGTGAACTGTGGGCCACCATATTGGCTCTCCTGGATTCCTAAGATCTCAATCAGGTGTTGGATGCCCTTCAGTCCCTTCAGTTTAAATCAATCAGAGACAAGGGCGACAAGCAATCATTTGAGAACTTCATTAGTGAACTGAATGTAAATAAATTGGGTCTGAGATTTATCTCAGAAATCCATGAGTGGTCTATCAATTTCTTAGATGTCACTATCTACAAAGATGGGTGTGGTGCTTTACAAACAACTATCTTTTGAAAACCACTGCCACCAATGACCTATTGAGATGGAATAGCCACCACCCCAAGAGCCTGAGAATAGGTATACCGAGAGGCCAGTACATGAGAGCAAGACGAAACTGCTCAGATACCAATAAGTTCCATCTGGAGGCAAGGGAGATTCAGAAACAGTTCCTAGATAAAGGGTATCCCCCACATGTGCTGTGTAAGACTTTTCAAATTGCTGCTGGTAACAATCGGGAAACCCAGAACAGACCGAAAGGAAAGTCTACATCTAATGACATCGTACGAATGATAGGGACATACGATGATCGCTCAGATGTGAGTAACATCTTTGAAAGTCATTGGGGGATCTTCTTGGCAGACAAAGAGGTATCCGTGTTCATCCCTATAAAAAAAGCTATTACCTACAGACAGGGGAGGTCATTGAGGGACCAATTGGTCCACAGTTTCTACTGCCCACCAAAAAAGTCAGGCACGTGGTTGGATCAAAGAAAAAATGGCACATTTAGATGCGGTAAATGTGTCTATTGCAATTATGTTAAGAGATCAGACTCTTTCCAAAGCAGTACAACTGGCGAGAAGTTTGAAAGCAGACACTTTGGCAATTGTAAAAACTGAGGGTATCGTCTATCTGTGTCATTGTTCATGCCCCATGAACTATGTCGGAAAGACAAGGAGACCCCTAAAAAAATGAATAGGGGATCATTTGGGTAGACATAAGAAACGTTAGAGACAGTCCCTTCATTTTAAATCAATCAGAGACATCTATCCACTCAAACTTTCGACTTTCCAGCTGATGCTTTTTGTGTGATCTCTTCCATCAGATGAAGCTTTGAAGAGAGGCTAACATGGCACTCTCCCTTTCTAAGGAGTGGTCTTGCATTCGGTACCTTCCTTTTTCCTTAATGGGTTCTGCCTTCCACCTCAATCAGGAATTTGTCTCCTTCTTTATGGTTCACTTTTCATTTATCTTGTTCTTTCGCAATCCAGCGTGGTTATAGCTGCGCAGCTCTACTTTTCTCTGTTGGCTAAGTTCAGAGTTTTAGATGCCTTGTTTGTCATTCTCGTATAAACTTGAACAGATTTGTTCTCCTTCCTCTTAGGCCCCTTTCACATCAGCGTTTTTTTTAAATCGTGGCAGATGCGGTGAAAAAACCGCATCTGCCGCGATTACCGCATAACCGCGACACTTGCGGCACAGTTGCGGCAAGCCCCATAGAATGTCTATGCGGGCTTGCGGCAGGTGCGGCAAGTGCGGTATCGGCACTTGCGGCAGGTGCGGCTGCAAAAAAACCCCGGCTGACCGCGGTTTTTTTCGCGGCCGCACCTGCCACAAGTGCCGAAACCGCACTTGCCGCACCTGCCGCACACTTACCGCAAGCCCCATAGACATTGCATGGGGCTTGCCGCAACTGTGCCGCAAGTGTCACGGTTATGCGGTAATCGCGGCAGATGCATTTTTTTTCACCGCATCTGCCGCGATTTTAAAAAACGCTGATGTGAAAGGGGCCTTAGACTATCGTTGCTTGCTGCATTTGATCGGCCATTTTGGAAGATCAGGTGAAGCCAGAGTTCCCCAGTCTTGGCAAGGCTCATTGCACTGAAGCAGTAGTAGTCATCTATGTAACAGCAGGCATCCTCTACTGTATAGGCCTACTATTTAGTCTTTATTCTACATCTTTACAAAGCTCTTACCTATGTGTCTGTGGATGCAAGTCTTAGCAGTGGGGTACTGGAAGTGGCATTTGCTAGGGTAGTAACCTGAGGGGTAACTATTCTTCTTTCTGCAATATTCATTTCCAACTCCAGGGACTACTTTGAAACATCTTATGGTTTCCTGTGTCCATTAATGAATGAGGTGAGGCATCTTTAAAGGGATCCTGTCACCTCCAAAACGCCTCCTAAGCTATCAAAACATGTCCCTGCAGCATCCTATCACTAATCTCACACTTCTTTTGTCTCCTAAAAGCATCCTGTGAATGTGGAGAAAAATGTTTTAATACTCACTCATTAGTGATTATAATTAGCAGGGGCCATATTCTTTAGTCACCAGGGGGTGTTCTTTTGCAGCTCCAGGATCCAGCCCTCTCTGTCTGTGCTTAAGTGAAACTGAAACTGAAGGCATGACTAATGATTTGCATTCTGTGAGTGATAGAGAGAGGGGAGGGCAATGCCTGCACATCACAGCAGAACACATAGAGACAGGGTGGATCCTGGAGCTGCATAACAGCCCGCCTTGGTGACTATGAATATAGTCACTGCTATTTATAATCACTAATGAGTGAGTATTAAACCGTTTTTATGCAGGAGTGTGAGATTAGTGATGGTATGCTGCAGAGACATGTTTTGATAGCTTAGGAGCCGTTTTGGAGGTGACAGGATCCCTTTAAAAAGAAGATTTTTGATACCGTAAAATATTTTTTCTAACATTTATGAAAGAGTTGTCCACTACTAGGACAACTCCCTCTGATTCCACTCATTTCCTGCATTAAAAATAATAGGCCCTTTATTTGCCTCCCTTACTGCGGCTTTCCAGCGCTGTCCGTAACCACAGCTTGGAGCTCAGGTGACATTGTGACCTCACACGAGCCAAATGTCCTATCACCGCCAGCTTCCTTCTCCACGCCTTCGAACCAAATGATCAACAGGACATGAGTGCTGTCACTCACTTCCTGTTGAATCATCTTTGTTCTGAAGGTGAAGAGAAGGAAGCTGGCGGTGATAGGACATTTGGCTCGTGTGAGGTCACAATGTCACCTGAGCTCCAAGCTGTGGTTACGGACAGCGCTGGAAAGCTGCAGTAAGGGAGGCAAATACAGGGTCTATTATTTTTAATGGGGGAAACAAGTGGAATCAGTAGACGTTTTCCTAGTAGTGGACAACCCCTTCAAAGGAAAGCAGCACTCTCCCTTGTTGGGTAGTGTCTGTGTCATCTACTTCTGCACTAACTGAATAATTGTGTGTCATCTGGCCAGGTGTAGTCCACTGGGGAGATCCTGACTCTTTTTTTATAAGGTCTATTAGTGTCAGCAGATTTCACCCATTGTTTCATGTATGTCCCAATGAAAGCTTTGAGACAGAGCTAACACGGTGAGTACAAAAAAGAATTCCTCTTTTAGTACATGTATTGACACACTTTTAAGCATACATTGAGACAGACACTTATTTATATAAATGAAATGTAACCTTTCAATTTATAAATTCACAATCTCATGTCTAAGGCAAATTATTCAATATAAACATTATAATCCCGTGTATTATCCCATAATTTATGATCACAATTTAACATCTTTTTTGTCAGTCACATGGCTGTAGGTAAGCTTAAGAAACTGATTACCAAAATTGTCATTATTTAAATATGTAAGGGCCCTTTCACATCAGCGTTTTTTGAAATTTGCGGCAGATGCGGTGAAAAAAACGCATCTGCCGCGTTTAACGCATAACCGCGACACACTTGCGGCAAGCCCCATGCAATGTCTATGGGGCTTGCGGTGAGGGTGCGGCAGGTGCGGTTACGGCACTTGCGGCAGGTGCGGCCGCGAAAAAAAATGCTGTCAGCCACGGTTTTTTTCGCGGCCGCACCTGCCGCAAGTGCCAGAACCGCACTTGCCGCACCTGCCGCAAGTCCGCCTATACCTTGTATGGCGTTTACCGCAACCGCGCCGCAACCGTGCCGCAAGTGCAGCCGGTATGCGGTAGTCGCGGCAGATGCGGTTTTTTTCACCGCATCTGCCGCGATTTGAAAAAAACGCTGATGTGAAAGGGCCCTAAGGCTGCTTTCACATCAGCGTTTTTTGCTGATCGCGGCAGTTGCGGTGAAAAAAAAATGCAACTGCTGCGATTACCGCATAACGGCCGCACTTGCGGTTTACTTGCGGCAAGCCCCATACAATGTCTATGGGGCTTGCGGTAAGTGTGCGGCAGGTGCTCTTTCGGCACTTGCGGCAGGTGCGGTAGCGAAAAAAAAACGCGGCTGACCGCGTTTTTTTCGAGGCCGCACCTGCCGCAAGTGTCGATACCGCACTTGCCGCACCTGCCGCAAGCCCCCACAGACATTCTATGGGGCTGCCGCAAGTAAACCGCTGTGCAGCCGTTATGCGGTAATCGCGGCAGTTGCATTTTTTTCACCGCAACTGCCGCAATCAGCGAAAACCGCTGATGTGAAGGGACCCTAATACCATTTTTTTGTTTGGTCAGAAACCATAAGGGTCATATTTATCCTCATATGGCTCTTATTTTCAAACTTTTTACTGTTTCTTTCCTAAATAATCTTTTCCCCATACTTGGAAACAATTTCTTTTGGGATGACGGGGAAACCAAAGAGGAACATGTATGAAGATGTCAAAGACAGGCTTTGGTGAAAATCTATGTTTGAAAATGTAGCAGTTTTCTAGTAATCTTTGACATTTTCTGCCCATTTCCTTCATCTGCTGTTATATTTACCTGAATTAATAGGCATCACCCTACTTTGTTAATTCAGACTAGAAAATACTTATTTCAGTTCTGATTTTCCAGGCTAAGGTTTAATTCTGAAATATTTGTAAGCTGAATAAATGTAAAATATTTTACCTTCTTGTTACATTATAGGGGTCAAGTCTTACCGGCACATACACTGTTAAACACCGTTGATGTGGAATTAATCTATGAGGGGAAGAAATATGTGCTTAAGGTAATCTGCATGTATATATAGCTGTTTTTTTTGCCACATATTTAGTAGGAAAAAGTAACAAAGGAATAGGGCTTTAGAAACCCATTTCATAAACTTTGTTGTTGTTTTTTTTGCTTACAGTAGGTATGTTTTCATTGTCCTTCTATATTGGCATTAAAAGTGAGATGCAAATTGGATAGATGATTACCGTATATACTCGTGTATAAGCCGACCCGTGTATAAGCCGACCCCCCTACTTTTGCCCCCAAAACCTGGGAAAACCTATTGACTCATGTATAAGCCGAGGTGGACCCCAGCACAGTATACAGCCCCCAGCAGTGTGGTATACAGCAGCCCCAGAGGTATATACAGCAGCCCCAGTGGTATATACAGCAGCCCCAGAGGTGTATACAGCAGCCCCAGTGGTAGTATACAGCAGCCCCAGAGGTATATACAGCCCCAGTGGTACTATACAGCAGCCCCAGTGGTAGTATACAGCAACCTCAGTGGTAGTATAACACCAGCCCCAGTGGTAGTATACAGCAGCCCCAGAGGTAGTATACAGCAGCCCCAGAGGTATATACAGCCCCAGAGGTATATACAGCAGCCCTAGTGGTGTATACAGCAGCCCCAGAGGTATATACAGCAGCAGCCCCAGTGTTAGTATACAGCAGCCCCAGAGGTAGTATACAGTAGCCCCAAAAGGTATATACAGCCCCAGAGTATATACAGCACCCTAGTGGTGTATACAGCAACCCCAGAGGTATATACAGCAGCCCTTAGGTAGTATACAGCAGCCCCAGTGTGTATACAGCAGCAGCCCCAGGGCTGTATACAGCAGCAGCCCCAGGGTGAATACAGCAGCAGCCCCAGGGTGTATACAGCAGCAGCCCCAGGGTGTATACAGCAGCAGCCCCAGGGCTGTATACAGCAGCAGCCCCCGAGTATACAGCCCCCCCATCATGATCCAGGCCCCCCCCTTGCGCGGAAACCTGTAAAGTAAAATCATACTTATCACTGTCCTGTCGCGCTGTCCCGCCGCTTGCCGACATCACGATCCCGGCTTCATTCCGCGGCTTCCGGCTTCCTGTGGTCGCGGCAATGACGTCATTGCCCGCGACCACAGGAAGGCGGAAGACCGGAATGAAGCCCGGGATCGTGATGTCGGCAAGCGCGGACAGCGCGACAGGACAGTGATAATTATGATTTTACTTTACAGGTTTGCCGCGCAAGGGGGGGGCCCTGGATCATGATGAGGGGCCTGTTATACCTCCGGGGCTGCTGCTGTATACTTATACTGTATACTCGCATATAAGCCGAGGGGGGACTTTTCAGCCCAAATTTTGGGCTGAAAAACTCGGCTTATACGCGAGTATATACGGTATATATGTGGCTGATGCACTAGATTCCTCCAAATTCTGCTCTTTTTTTAAGAGAAAGGGAGTAGCGCCATCTAGTGGTTATAGCACTAACTGTTGCCAGTATTGAATTTTCTTTTATTTTCTTAGATGTTCCCTTTTATTTATAATAATCCTATTTACTAAATATGCTATATAGCTTGTTGTTTGGTCCTGTTACTAAGAATTTTTCCTTAATTGCAAACGTAATGATATTTTTGTGTCTAGCAGATTAAATGATTGACAATTCGATATTAGCGAATATCTTCCCAAGACTCAGGTCAGCAGCCATGTCAGTTCTTTGGCCCAGCGTACCGTCATTTTTGCAGTGTGACCCACACATGACATCGCACCGGGCATACTAAGAAGAGATTTTCTACTGAAAATATTGCTGTGTTGTATTTCTTGCTGCAATCCTTTCATTAGATTAGTTCTTTTTGTGAAAATAAAATTAAAAGTTAGAATGTGATATAAAATGATATGTTTCATCAAATGTGCAATATTGCCCTAATGTAACAAATGGCCCACACTTCTGAACAGTAAATACCATGTTGCTGTCACTAGTAACATTGTCCCCTCATTGTCTCTGTGAATTCTCATTTCTCGTTCACTATCAAACATCCTCCCAGCTCAGCATTAGATGCCATGTAGTTGTATATTTTATATGGTTCTGGTTCTTGTAGTTCTTTGATGTATTTACTTTGTATATTAGTGGTGTGCAGAAATGTTATGTAATCTCTAAAGTGTTTATTACCATTTTCTGAATGATAGAGAATAGGAAACCATACAAAGTTTCCTCAAATGACTGGGCTCCTCTGTAGGTAACATTAAATCTTCCTTGTACCCCTCAGAATTTAGGCATTGTTGGTGTGTAGCAGGCCAAAAGTCTATGCTAGGTCTTATACATTTTGTAACTTTCTTCCATTGCATTTCTCCCACTAAAATGAGAGGTTTATATAATGTAAAAAATTCATATAGAGGTAAATTATTTCAGAACTTTTTACACCATTATTGTCACACATAATCTATAGAATTTATTTGAGAAGTAAACTGAAAACGTTTTGGGTGGGAAAATAAATAACTAAAATATTGTGGTTGTATAAATATTAAACTAATACTTTGTTGACTTACCCTTTGAATTAATGAGACTTTTTGGGTAGCAGTCTATCAATATTGCATATCTAGAGCTGGCACTCACTGGCAAATCTTCCTTGCTGTAGTGCTTCAAATCTGTCAGATTGTGAGGGCATCCTCTATGTACAGTCCTCTTCAGATCAATGCACAGATTTCTATTTGAAATCAGACCTGAGCTCTGGCTGGGCCATTCCAAAACATTGAACTTTAGCAAAGAATTGATGCTTAGGGTTGTTTTTGTGCTGACAGGTGAAATTTCTCTTAATTTTCAGCTTTTTAGCAGAGGCCTGAAAGTTTTGTTGCACAGTTGACCGTTATTGGAACTTTTCAAAGTTCCCTCTACCTTGACTAAATTCCTAGTTCCAGCTGCCTAAAAACAGCCCCATACATCTTAGCTTTGCACAAAACTTACCTTTTGGAAATATGATCAAAAGTTCAACCTTGGTCTTAACAGACCATCACACATTTTCCCACTTGCTTTTGGCCGAACTGATGGAGCTTTTTGCAAAAACCTAGCTGGACTTGGATGTTTTTCCTTGTTAGAAACGGCTTTCATGTTGCCTCCCTGCCGCACGATACTCTTTATGGAGAATATGTGAAATAGTTGTCACACCTGTCATGCACACGGGTGTAGCCCACTGTGTCACGGGACTGGGCTCACCCGGAAGGAGCATAGCTAGGTGACTAGCAGTTCATTCGCAAGAGCCTCAAATGGTGAGGATAGGTTTGCTGCTACAGGCGGCCACCAGGTACCTCTCCAGGGAACTCTTGGTACAGTAGTAGCAGAACCCCAAAGGGTGGAACGGAGGCACAGGTACAAGAGCCAGGCAGAGCAGGACCACAAGCTGGAGAGAACCCAGACACTGGTACCGAAAGGACGGATGGTAGAAGCTGGACGTGCTTAGGTTCTAGGTCACAGACAAGTCTGAATGTTGTACTGGTGCAAGTATAGGCAGGATGACCTGGCATGGGTTACAGCCACTGGACACCACCATTCGGTACAGGACGTTGGTACAGCACATGGTTACAGGACACTGGACACTGATTACAGACAGTAGTGCAGGGTCAGGAGCTTTGTAGCAAAGTAATCTCTTTAAAGTGGAGGATGTCCTAAATACCTAATTCCTCCCAGTGGTAGGCTGGGGGCAGGTCCTAATTGAGTGTGCTACCCCTTCAAGGGGAAAGAGGTATGAGCGGTTCCTAAGTGGGCTCTTAGGAGATCTGCTCAGTATGCACCAACCACGTGAGGAGAAGGCAGTGGTGGGGTCAGGAGCTGCAGCCAGCAGAAGATGACCGGAAGTTGAGAGCGATAAAGGCCCTCCTGGAAGGAGGAAGTAGGACAGCACAAGCATGCTCGCCGCTTGCGTTAAAACACTCTTTTTTTTAATTTGGTTAAATCCTTCCACTTCTACAGGGGTTCTAGACTTTTTATATCCACTGTAGATTGACTACCTTCCTACCTTCCATACCTTGTAGTTTTTAATTCATACTGGCTGTGACTCAACACGTTCAAATATCTGAATTCATATCTTTATCTTCAATATTAGCCATATTTAATGAATGCTTTTTTGTTTTGGAAATTTCAGGTTACACGTCAGTCTCCAAATTCCTACGTTGTGATAATGAACAGCTCCTATGTGGAAG
Source organism: Allobates femoralis (assembly GCA_033576535.1). NCBI lineage: Eukaryota > Metazoa > Chordata > Amphibia > Anura > Aromobatidae > Allobates > Allobates femoralis. Next base: position 287,327,105 of record JARQOC010000002.1, on the reverse strand, counting down.
TGGATGTGCATAGACTGAGTGATGGAGGACTACTGTTATCCTATGATGGTAGCAGCTATACGACATATATTAAAGAGGAAATTGACCGGTACTACATTTTTCTGCTTATCCCTATATGTTTGCTCATAGGGGGCCCTACATCTTCATCCCTCACTGTTCATTAGACTGAGTTCTGGTTCCTTGACCACCACTCGATAAAAACTCCTTCTCTATATTGTCATGCAGTGAGGATGAATTTCAATGGAGTGGCGATTAAATGTACAGTTAGGTCTAGAAATATTTGGACAGTGATAGTATCGTTGTGATTTGGGCTCTACATGTCACTATTTTTGCCTTAAAATGGAAAAAAAATTAGATGCAATTGAAGTTCAGATTTCAGGTTTAATTAAAGGGATTGAACAAACATATCCAGTGAATCATTTAGGAATTGCAACCATTTTTTTTTTTTTACAAAGCCGAGGGCATTTGAGAGCCTCAAGAATAATTGGACTTTACCATACTTTACCATAATTGGACTTAACCAACTTTACCATAAATACATTAGACTGAGTTCTGGTTCCTTGACCACCACATCTTCATCCCTCACTGTTCATTAGACTGAGTTCTGGTTCCTTGACCACCACTCGATAAAAACTCCTTCTCTATATTGTCATGCAGTGAGGATGAATTTCAATGGAGTGGCGATTAAATGTACAGTTAGGTCTAGAAATATTTGGACAGTGATAGTATCGTTGTGATTTGGGCTCTACATGTCACTATTTTTGCCTTAAAATGGAAAAAAATTAGATGCAATTGAAGTTCAGATTTCAGGTTTAATTAAAGGGATTGAACAAACATATCCAGTGAATCATTTAGGAATTGCAACCATTTTTTTTTTTTTACAAAGCCGAGGGCATTTGAGAGCCTCAAGAATAATTGGACTTTACCATACTTTACCATAATTGGACTTAACCAACTTTACCATAAATACATTAGACTGAGTTCTGGTTCCTTGACCACCACATCTTCATCCCTCACTGTTCATTAGACTGAGTTCTGGTTCCTTGACCACCACTCGATAAAAACTCCTTCTCTATATTGTCATGCAGTGAGGATGAATTTCAATGGAGTGGCGATTAAATGTACAGTTAGGTCTAGAAATATTTGGACAGTGATAGTATCGTTGTGATTTGGGCTCTACATGTCACTATTTTTGCCTTAAAATGGAAAAAAATTAGATGCAATTGAAGTTCAGATTTCAGGTTTAATTAAAGGGATTGAACAAACATATCCAGTGAATCATTTAGGAATTGCAACCATTTTTTTTTTTTACAAAGCCGAGGGCATTTGAGAGCCTCAAGAATAATTGGACTTTACCATAATTGGACTTAACCAACTTTACCATAAATACAATGTTCATTTTTTTTTTTTGAGTAAATCTTTGTTTATTAAAGAAGATTCATAACATATAAATCAACATACCATATAACACTTTTGCAATATAAGTGTACAATAATGAACGATAAAGTCTAAGATCTAGACAACCTTCTATTTTCTCGACTCTGATACCATTAAGAATATCTCATGCTACTTAATCCAAATCAACATTTCACCTTAATATGTCAAAAATAACATATCTGCCCAGAGACGGAATATCCCATAAAAAATGGTTCTGAAAGGTTATATATCCTCATTTATATCAAAACTGTTTGTGTAGTTTGTATAGAAAAAGAACAGTCAACAATGTTCATTTTTAATACTTTGTAGAGAATCCTTTGCAGGCAAAGACTGGGTTAAGTCTGGAAGTCATGGATGTCACCAAACGCTGAGTTTCCTCTTTTGTGATTGTTTGTCAGGCATTTTAATGCAGCTGAGTTCAGTTCTTGCTTGTTTGTGGGTCTTTCTGCATTGAGTTTTTTCTTAAACATGTGAAATTCATGCTCGATGGGGTTGAGATCTGTGATTGACTTGGCCATTGCAGAATATTTAAATTCTTTGACTTAAAAAAAACTCCTGAGTTGCTTTTGCGGTTGGTTTTGGTCATTGTCCATCTGTACTGTGAAGTGCTGTTCAGTGATCCTTGCTATATTTGGTTTAATCTGAATAGAAAATATCACCCTGTACACTTCAGAGTTCATCTGGCTGCTTTTGTGTTAATTCACATCATCAATAAACACCAGTGACCCAACACCATTGGAGGCCATGCATGCCCAAGCCATCACACTGCCTCCACCATAGTTTACAGAGGATGTGGTGTTCTTTGGATCATTAGCTGTTCCAAACTATCTCCATATTTTTCTTATTCCCATGAATCTGGTACAGCTTGATCTTCTTTTTATCTGTCCAAAAATTACTTTTCCAATACTGGGAAACTGGGCTGGCTTCCTTAGATGTGTTTTCTTTCTATTTTTAAGGCTGATGAATGGTTTGCATCTTATGGTGAACCCTCTGTATTTGCTCTTATGAAGTGTTCTCTTCATGGTAGACTTAAATACTGAAAAACCTAATTCCTGAAGAATATTCTTCACTTGGTGATTTGTTTCTCTTCTATTGAGAGCTCGTTTGACTGCATGTTGTAGATTTACAAATGCAAACACCTCACCGGGAATCAGCTCCAGACCTTTTACTAGCTTAATTGATGATAGATTAATGAGAGAATAACCCATGAGGCCAATTAAAGAGATTTTGAGATAACTGATTACTTTGGTCCCTTGATAAGAGGCAACAAGGCAGCTACATAGTAAAAAAAAAAGCTGTAATTCCTAAGTCCATAATACTACAATTAGGATGTGAATACACTCAAATTAAAGCTGAGCATATTAATTTAGCTTATTTTTATTATATAACTATATCTTGAATATTTTTTGGTGAATACCAAAATTGCCAAAATTTGTCACTGTCAAAATATTTCTGGACCTAAGTGTAGCTGAAAACTATTTTTTATTTTCCTAAGTCTAATAGACATTAAAAGGTGTGGCAACACTTGGTTTTTGTTTTAGTAAGACCTTCACAATATTTGATATGCTTGAACAGTGTAATGGGGAAGGAGTTCCCGCATTATGATGTATTGTTGCATCCTTGTGATTACCGTATATACTCGTGTATAAGCCGACCCGTGTATAAGCCGACCCCCCTACTTTTGCCCCCAAAACCTGGGAAAATCTATTGACTCGCGTATAAGCCGAGGGTGGACCCCAGCACAGGTATACAGCCCCCAGCAGTGGTATACAGGCCCCAGCAGTATGATATACAGCAGCCCCCAGTGGTATATACAGCAGCCCCAGTGGTATTGCAGCCCCTATATACAGCAGCCCCAGTGGTATTGCAGCCCCAGTGGTGTATACAGCAGCCCCTATATACAGCAGCCCCAGTGCTATTGCAGCCCCAGTGGTATTGCAGCCCCTATATACAGCAGCCCCAGTGGTATTGCAGCCCCAGTGGTATTGCAGCCCCTATATACAGCAGCCCCAGTGGTATTGCAGCCCCAGTGGTATTGCAGCCCCTATATACAGCAGCCCCAGTGGTATTGCAGCCCCAGTGGTATTGCAGCCCCTATATACAGCAGCCCAGTGGTATTGCAGCCCCAGTGGTGTATACAGCAGCCCCTATATACAGCAGCCCCAGTGGTATTGCAGCCCCTGTATACAGCAGCCCCAGTGGTATTGCAGCCCCAGTGGTGTATACAGCAGCCCCTATATACAGCAGCCCCAGTGGTATTGCAGCCCCAGTGGTATTGCAGCCCCTGTATACAGCAGCCCCAGTGGTATTGCAGCCCCAGTGGTGTATACAGCAGCCCCTATATACAGCAGCCCCAGTGGTATTGCAGCCCCAGTGGTATTGCAGCCCCTGTATACAGCAGCCCCAGTGGTATTGCAGCCCCAGTGGTGTATACAGCAGCCCCTATATACAGCAGCCCCAGTGGTATTGCAGCCCAAGTGGTATTGCAGCCCCTATATACAGCAGCCCCAGAGGGGTATACAGCAGCCCCAGAGGGGTATACAGCAGCCCCAGAGGGGTATATAGCAGCCCCAGAGGGGTATACAGCAGCCCCAGAGGGGTATATAGCAGCCCCAGAGGGGTATACAGCAGCCCCAGAGGGGTATACAGCAGCCCCAGAGGGGTATATAGCAGCCCCAGAGGGGTATACAGCAGCCCCAGAGCTGTATACAGCAGCCCCAGAGGGGTATACAGCAGCCCCAGAGGGGTATACAGCAGCCCCAGAGGGGTATATAGCAGCCCCAGAGGGGTATACAGCAGCCCCAGAGGGGTATACAGCAGCCCCAGAGGGGTATATAGCAGCCCCAGAGGGGTATACAGCAGCCCCAGAGGGGTATACAGCAGCCCCAGAGGGGTATTTAGCAGCCCCAGAGGGGTATACAGCAGCCCCCGCTGTATACAGCAGCCCCCGCTGTATACAGCGGTACCCGGCTGTATACAGCCCTCCCCCCTGGTATACCGGGCCCCCCCTGTGGCAACCTGTAAAGGAAGCGATGATTATACTTATCGGGTCGCTGTCGCCGACGCCGACGCCGCCGCTCTGTCACCGTCCGTCACCGCGCTCCTTCCCGTCTTCATGCTTCCTTCACGGGCGCACAGAAAATGACGTCATTTCCTGTGCGACGGTGAAGGAAGCATGAAGACCAGGAGGAGCGCGGTGACGGACGGTGACAGAGCGGCGGCGTCGGCGACAGCGACCCGATAAGTATAATCATCGCTTCCTTTACAGGTTGCCACAGGGGGGGCCCGGTATACCACGGGGGGGGGGGGGGGCTGTATACAGCCGGGTATATATATATTTTTTTTTATGATTACCGTATATACTCGTGTATAAGCCGAGGGGGGACTTTTCAGCACATTTTTTGTGCTGAAAAACTCGGCTTATACACGAGTATATACGGTATGCTGGTAGAAGAGCTGTGTTGTCCGTATGCTTCTTTTTGTCTTGTTTGTTTTCACAAGAGCTGTGCTTGCCTAATCACTGACAGAAGCTCGACCTAAAGAGGACCTGTCACCCCCCCTTGTTGCATGACAATCTAAATGCAGAACTGAATGCAGCATGTCTGCTTCATTCAGGGAAGGGGACCCCCTTATGTCTTTGTGCTGTGTACCCCGAGATATAGCCATTTTAAAACTTGCAGTTAGAAACCATGGAGGGAGTCACTGTGGCTGGAGGGAGTTTGATTGACAGTGGCCATTCCATCTCCCACTGCTTCTCTGTGCTGCTTCTGCTGTGCTACCTCTGCCCTCCTCCTCTCCTCCTCTCTGTCACTCACAGCATGCAAATCATTTGTTCTGACGTCAGCTCCAGATTCCTGCCATGACAAAGCATAAACAGCACATTAGGAGGCGGCACACAGAGGCAACGGGGGGATGGAATGGCCACAGTCAATCGAGCTCCCTCCAGCCAGTGTGACTGCCTCCATGGCTTTTAACTGTAAGGTTTACAAAGGCTACATCTCAAGGGAACACAGCACACAGATGCATGAGAGACCCCTTCCCTGAATGCTGCAGACATGCTGCATTCAGTGCTGCATTTAGATTGCCATGCAGCAGCAGGGTGACAGGTCCTCTTTAACCGACAGCTGAGCTCCTGAAGAAACATACAAATCCAGTGTCTGCACTTTCCTTGGCTATTCCTTTTCCTTTTTATCTACTCTGCAACACCATCTCATGCTTACTTCTGGGTTGTTACTTCCAATTAGTGTCACTTATTGTAAAATACATTTTCACCTATTGCCCCTAGTGAACATGACAATGTGTGGCTAAACAGCATTTTATTGGTAAAAATGTATTTACCATAATTTTTCTTCACCACCCAATGATAAAAAAAATTTGGGAAACACTTGTTTTATCAATATGCTTCCTACAATTATAGATGGATTTTATTACTTCTGAGCCATTCTTTTCAAGCCACATTTGTATGCCAAAAGTCAAACAGTACACCATTCCTTCCGAGTCCTGCCATGTGTCCAAACAATAGCATCCAACCACATATGGGGTACGTGTGTATTCGGGAAAAACGGCACAACAAATTTAGGGGTATCAATTATTATTAATATTAATTGAAAAAATGAAAAATTGCTGTTAAGCTTCAAAGAGAATCTGTCAGCAGGAATTTAGCCCCACCAAAACTATTTATATGTGCATTTAGCTCTCTCAAAGCTCCTCTGCCTAAAGTCATAGATGCTGTCATTTAAGCAGGACGAGGTGGTGCTACGTGGTGAATAGAGCTGGAGTGACAAAAGTCTGATCAACAGCTTCATTTGTATATAATTTCAAACACTGATTTCTCTGTAAGGCGGCCGTCACACGCTGAGATATCGTGCAAGATATCGCTTGAAAGCGGCAGATTAAACATCGCGTAAGCGATGTCTGTGCGTGTGACGGCCAGATACGACGAGCGATATCTGATCAAATCTCTAAATCGTGATCTGAGGTTCGGTTCTCAGATCTGACGATATCGCCCAATTAACTATGCACAATCGACACGTGTAAATTCCCGACATCAGACGAAACGTGTGATTTCAGCGATGGCAAAATCCATCACGTAGGCGTGTCAGGAGTTTCCTAATTGCCTGACCCCCTCAGTGGTGATTCGTGCAACGAAATGGTTTCGGATTGGCTGCATCAGCACTAGCTAGCATTGGTGGAAGACGATGCGTTACCATTGGCTGCCTCACAGGGCGCCATTTTGAAAGCGCTGTCTTCAGCACCACACATAGGCGTCGGCTGCACAATATCCCCGAACTGTGCACCCAATCGCGTCGACTTAATAATCGAATCTGCGTGGTCCCCGACCCTGCTATATAGTGTCCACCTTGTCATACACCCACACAATGTTGGCGGCCGCGGCACACCTAAACGCGGCGTTACGCCACGGCCATGGGATGTTGTTTCTTAGGTCACAACCAAAATTGATGATTGGGCTGTTAACGCCGCGTAGGTCGCCTTTAAGTGTTGTAATGTGACGCAAGGGGCGGTCCAGACGGAATGAAGTTGGTTTCAGTTTCATTCCGCCTGCAAGGTGCTAACTCCTCCCATGCCCATTGCAATTTTATAGTTATGTGCTACAGCACATATATACATTAACGATCAATATCACAGGACATTGTGGGGATGAGGCCGCCATGTTTCAAAGGACATCTGACCCAATGAGGACGCAGTACTGAGCACCAATGGTGTAGTGAGGGGCGCAGCTTGGAGCCCATGTACCACGCCTATCGGCTCCGATAACGCCCACATTGGCTCCCACATCGTTTAGGAGATTTCTGTGTGACTTTAGCTGAACGATGTCCACTGCTGATAACTGCATCTCTCAGACGATCGCTGGATGGGTGGATCGGGGAATCGTCCTGAGCGATGTCTGTGGGTTGTAGCGTCGTGATGAGCGATTTTGCGCGTCGTTCGCACGATATGCAAATTTAACATCGTCTACGATATCTTGCACGATATCTCAGCGTGTGACGGCCGCCTAACAGAGGCTAGCCTTGAAAAGGTATTGCTGGGCAATCCTGCTGGCTGATTCCCTGTAAAACCTTCTAATATCCTAACATTACAGAAAACCTTTAGAAATTATGCTGATTTAAAATAGACATATGGTAAATGTTATTTATGAAGTATTTTACATATGACTGTCCATTTAAAGACATACAATTTCAAAGTTTGAAAATCCCAAATATTTCTAAATTTACATTATATTTTAAACACTTTCATAAACACAAATAATATCAATGTAAATTTACCACAAAGTATACCATAAAGTAAAATGTGTGATGAAAAACCCTTCTCAAAATCACTGAAAAATGTAGAATAATTTCCGTGTTATTACCACATAGTAACACTGGTCACATTTAAAACATTTGGCCTGGTCAGGAAGGTGAAAACTAGCTTTGACAGGAGGGAGTTAACAACTGCATAACCTAGGATGTACATGTACGTTCAAGGTTGTGTCCCTGCCTTTGATGCAGGCTTACACACTGAGTTTGCATCTTTCTCTGCACATTCCAACTGATCTGATCAGCTGACATGTGCCTTTAACTTGTGGATCAGAGATCAGTGTTAACCAGTATTAATCTCTGACAGCGGGATTTAATATGTTCCGTCTGGGAGCACATCATTCCTCGCTCTCATCTGATTACTGGGTGCCAATGGGTTCTCATGACAGCTGGGGGTCAGCTGACTGGACCCTTTCTGTCATGACAAAGATCCTGTGAATGCCAGCTGTGAGCCGGCATTCATAGGAGATCATCATTTTTGCTGTACAAGTGATCAGATGATCACATCTTCAGTTCCTCTATATGAACTAGTAAAAACAATAAAAAGTGAAAAAAAGTTTTAAAAAATATGAAAAAAAAAAACTACAGGTACAAGTTCAAATCAACCCCTTTTTCCCCACTAAAATATAAAACAATAAAAAAATAACAAATATATTTGGTATCTCTGCGTTCAGAAATGTGCAATCTATCAAAACATAAAATACATTAATCCAATCGGTAAGCAGCTTAAAACAAAAAAATCTAAACACCATAACTATGATTTTTTTGCTCACTGCAACATTGCAATAAAATCCAATTAAAGGCGATAAAAACATTGCATCTTGTATCAATTAAAACGTCATCTTAGGGTACAAAAAATAATCCATCACTTAGCAACAGATCTCGAAAAATAAAAATATTACAGTTCTCTGAAAATGGCGCCAAAAGCAAATTCTGGATTTTTTTTTCACACCTTAAATTAAAAGAAAACTATTCATGTTTGGTATCTACAAACCCGTACTGGCCTGGAGAATCATACTAACAGGTCAGTTTTACCATATGGTAAATAAAAAATGCAAAAAATAATAGTAGAGTTGTACTTATTTTGCTGTTTCACTGCACTTGGATTTTTTTTTTTTATTGTTCAGTACACTAAAATGAATAATTTCAGTGAAAAGTCCAACTCGTCCAGCAAAAGAAGCCCTCATATGGCTATATTTATGGAAAAATAAAAACGTTATGACTCTGTACAGAAGGGGAGGAAAAAATAAAAGGTGCATAAAAAAATAGAAAATTGCCATGTGGTGAAGGGGTTAAAGTTACTCATCACTGTGGTTAAGCAGTGCAAGACAGGGATTAGTGAGGTCACAACAGTGACCTTTATCATTAATCTTGTGATAAATGTTCCATGTCAGTCAACCACTTTAACTCAGGAAATTGTAAAAGTTGATTTTACCCAACCCAAGAATCTTGGAAGAGCTACATTTTGATACATTACAACAGGGCATGTATTGACTTCCCTTTACGCAGAGCCACATTTTTCTAAAGTCTGACTTTTATCCGTCATAAGCCTAATGGTACCTTCACATGCCGCAATCTCGCCTGGGAATCCTAAAGGCGATATAACGCCCCGGAGCAATCGCCGTGAAATTGCTCACAGTAGCGGCGTGTGATTGGGGAATTTCGCAGCGATAAATCACCTCTCGGCCGTCGCCTGATTCCTGAGCACTGCTCTGAAATCAGCTTCAATCATGAAGGCAATATTTCCGTGTTGTGACGTGTGATAGGGTGATAGTGATGGAATCAGCGTCGCCTATGATTTCCCGTAGGCGTGCCACAGCATGCTGTAGTCTGCGCCCCGTCTGCGATGATTGGTGGTGGCTACTGTGTTCCCATTGGCTGTCAGTTCACAGGGCGCCATATTTGAAGAGCTGTCCGTTCAGCAACACACACATCTTCAATGGCGTCATGTATTAGCCAGCCTTCCAGAGCAGGCTGACCAATCGTAACGCTGTTGCGTTGTCCAGTGAGCACGTATGGGGTGATGTGTAAACTACTGTGGCACACCTATCTCCTCGCAGCGCTGACCATGTACGCCCACATTGCCTTTGGGATTGCGGCGTGTGAAGCGGCGAGGGAATTCGATCGGATTGGTTCCGCTGCGGGTGAGGCGATTTCCGGGGCGACACATCGCCTTTATTTCAGGGCAAGATTGCGCCGTGTAATACCGCCATCGGCGATCTGAGGCAAGCATGAAAAACGTGCATGCGCACGTTAGATTGCCTCATATCACCAGCCGATATTGTGGCGTGTAAAGGTACCCTTATGTAACACGTTTGTCATAGACTTCAATGAATGTTCCACACCACTTGTCTGCAACTTTTGTGTTTTGATCACAGCAAAATCCGAGCTCTGAAGTAGTTACATGACAGCAAGTCACATAAATGTTCATAGAATTGCTGTCAATATGTGCGCCATGTAGTCCTAGCTGAAAAGAATTTTCTGGGCCAGAAATGTATTTTTGTAAATCCTAATTGTATAATATGCTGACTGTCCGGGTACCGTTACATGACGCAATATTGCATGCAATTTCACTGGCAATTTGCTGGCTGCAGTAAAACCATGGACACATTGTTCTATTTTGTTGCCGTGTACAAATAGAACAAAGTGTCCATGATTTCACTGCAACCAGCAAATTGCCAGTGAAATTACATGCAATATTGCGTTATGTAACGGTACCCTTAGGATTCCGCTCTGTTTGACCGTTCGAGTGGTGACTAACAACTGCTTTTTCTTTTTGTTTCTCTCAATGATCCATCCTTGCAGCATAACTGAAACTGTGAACATGATCACTGCAGAAACACTTTGGGAATAATGGCTTAATTACAAAATTATGAAACAGTATTCAGTTATATGGTCTCCAGCTAAAAAAGGAAGTGATGGAGCTTGATGACTTTGACCTTCTTGACCAATCAAGTAGTGAGGAAAAGGTTTCTTCTCCAATATGTTTTGAGATCTGTATTTCTTAGGCTGGTGTCACAGGTCTCAGACAAATATGAGCCACACACAGAATGAACGGGTCTGTATGCCACATTCATTAACCACCATGGACTAAATTAATCAAAAGGGTGCAAAAACGCAAACAAACACTCTGCAATAATAAATCAGCGGCTAGTGCCGTCAAAAAAAGTGTCAAAAACAGGGTTTTTCTAGCCCTGTCTGAATCCTGTTTATAGAGGTAAGTTCACATATGAGCAGGTTTTTAATATATCAGTTAGGGACTTGCATTGACCAGGGTTTCCTTGGCGTAGGTGAAGCAGCTTAATATACTTTTTTGCAAAAAACGAATCAACCAAAAACCCTGTTTTGACACATTTTTTGATGATACTAGCCGCTGATTTATTATTGTAGAGTGTTTGTGTGTGTTTTTTTGCACCCTTTTGATTAATAATGGTGTCACAGGTCTGATGCGAGAGAATTGAATAAATTGTGCAAATGGCACTCAGCTGTGTGTCATTATACTGTGCACAATCCTTATGAGAATTGGATCACAGTTGAGAAGATGGAGAGCTTAATTTCTCCATCTTCTCCCTTGTCTGTCTCAGTTTATATCAGACTGCACTTGTATGACATCCAAATGCAAAACACTGTATCTTCTGTCACACATCTTGTTTGTATTGTTTTCCTGTAGGTTTAATGAATTTATATTTTTAATAGGTATCGAATCACTATTGGAAATAAAACATGTGTTTTTGAAAAGGAAAATGATCCTTCCATTCTTCGTTCTCCTTCTGCCGGCAAACTTATTCAGTATGTAGTGGAAGATGGAGGCCATGTCTTTGCAGGACAGTGCTATGCTGAAATTGAGGTATTGTTGAATAATAAATTGCTATTTTATCATAATTACAATATAGATTTTCCTAATAGATTTATCCTGTCTACATCTACAAGTCTGCAGTCACTCTATGTCAGTGTTTCCCAACGCCAGTCCTCAAGGCACACCAACAGGTCATGTTTTCAGGATTTCCTTATCATTAGACAGATGATGGAATTATCCCCTGTGCAAGTGATTAAACTAACACCTGTGCAATCCTAAGGAAATCCTGAAAACATGACCTGTTGGTGTGCCTTGAGGACTGGAGTTGGGAAACACTGCTCTATGTGACTGCAGACTTAAGAATCCTCACCTCTATCCTGCTTTGAAGATTCTCCGGTGTCAGAGCCATGAATGGCGGTCACTTGGCTGTGAGTGTGCTATATGCATACTCCAGGCCACATTTCTACTAGATGGGTGCGTCCTTGCTTAACACCTTTCCGACCTTTGACGTTGTGTAACGTCATAAAAGTCGGTGCCTTAACGACCCATGATGTTGCACAACATCATGGCGGTTACCGCGGCACCGTTGCCGCGGTAACCGCCATCGGGTCCCAGTGCTCTGTGATTCCTATCACAGAGTACCGAGGCTCGAGATCAAGGGGGATGGATTCCCCACCCCCAGGGTCACTGTGATTGGCTGTTGAAACAGTCAATCACAGTGATCCTGTCTCCAGCTATAGAAGGGGCGGTCAGAGTGCTAACTATGCATCTAGATAAGTTCCCTGGGGGGGTCTAGTTTCCAAAATGGTGTCACTTGTGGGGAAGCTCCAATGTTTAGGCACACAGGGACTCTCCAAACGCAACATGGTGTCTGCTAATAATTTGAGCTGATTTTCCATTCATGTTGTTAGCGGACACCATGTCGCGTTTAGAGAGCCCCTTTGTACCTAAACATTGGAGCTCCCCCCAAGTGACCCCATTTTGGAAACTAGACCCACCAAGGAACGTATCTAGATGCATAGTGAGCACTTTGAACATCCAGGCACTTCACAAATTGATCTGTAAAAATGAAAAACTAAACATTTTGTGAAATAAAAGTACTCTTTAATATTTACGGATCAATTTGTGAAGCACTTGGGGGTTCAAAGTGCTCACTATGCATCTAGATAAGTTCCCTGGGGGGGTCTAGTTTCCAAAATGGGGTCACTTGTGGGGAAGCTCCAATGTTTAGGCACACAGGGACTCTCCAAACGCAACATGGTGTCTGCTAATAATTTGAGCTGATTTTCCATTCAAATTGTTAGCGGACACCATGTCGCGTTTGGAGAGCCCCTGTGTGCCTAAACATTGGAGCTCCACCACAAGTAACCCCATTTTGGAAACTAGACCCCCCAAGGAACATATCTAGATGCATAGTGAGCACTTTGAACCCCCAAATGCTTCACAAATTGATCCGTTAAAATGAAAATTGAAACTTTTTGTGAAGAAAAAAAAAGTACTTTTTCATTTTTACGGATCAATTTGTGAAGCACTTGGGGGTTCAAAGTGCTCACTATGCATCTAGATACATTCCTTGGGGGGGCCTAGTTTTCAAAATGGGGTCACTTGTGGGGGAGCCCCAATGTTTAGGCACACAGGGGCTCTCCAAACGCGACATGGTGTCCGCTAACAATTTGAATGGAAAATCAGCTCAAATTATTAGCAGACACCATGTTGCATTTGGAGAGTCCCTGTGTGCCTAAACATTGGAGCTTCCCCACAAGTGACCCCATTTTGGACACTAGACCCCCCCGCAGGGAACTTATCTAGATGCATAGTGAGCACTTTGAATACCCAGGCGCTTAACAAATTGATCCGTAAAAATGAAAAAGTACTTTTTTTCCACAAAAACATTATTTTTTCATTTTTACGGATTAATTTGTGAAGCACCTGGGGGTTCAAAGTGCTCACTATGCAGCTAGATAAGTTCCCTGCGGGGGGTCTAGTTTCCAAAATGGGGTCACTTGTGGGGAAGCTCCAATGTTTAGGCACACAGGGACTCTCCAAATGCAACATGGTGTCTGCTAATAATTTGAGCTGATTTTCCATTCAAATTGTTAGCGGACACCATGTCGCGTTTGGAGAGCCCCTGTGTGCCTAAACATTGGAGCTCCCCCACAAGTGACCCCATTTTGAAAACTAGGCCCCCCCAAGGAATGTATCTAGATGCATAGTGAGCACTTTGAACCCCAAGTGCTTCACAAATTGATCCGTAAAAATGAAAAAGTACTTTTTTTTTCTTCACAAAAAGTTTCAATTTTCATTTTAACGGATTTAACGGAGCTTCCCCACAAGTGACCCCATTTTGGAAACTAGACCCCCCCGCAGGGAACTTATCTAGATGCATAGTGAGCACTTTGAACCCCCAGGTGCTTCACAAATTAATCCGTAAAAATGAAAAAATAATGTTTTTGTGGAAAAAAAGTACTTTTTCATTTTTACGAATCAATTTGTTAAGCGCCTGGGTATTCAAAGTGCTCACTATGCATCTAGATAAGTTTCTTGGGGGGTGTGTAGTTTCCAAAATCGGGTCACTTGTGGGGGAGCTCCAATGTTTAGGTACACAGGGGCTCTCCAAACGCGACATGGTGTCCGCTAACAATTTGAATGGAAAATCAGCTCAAATTATTAGCAGACACCATGTTGCATTTGGAGAGTCCCTGTGTGCCTAAACATTGGAGCTTCTCCACAAGTGACCCCATTTTGTAAACTAAACCCCCCAGGGAACTTATCTAGATGCATAGTGAGCACTTTGAATACCCAGGCGCTTAACAAATTGATCCGTAAAAATGAAAAAGTACTTTTTTTTTCACAAAAATGTTGTCTTAGCCTAAATATTTTCATTTTCACATGGGTAACAGGATAAAATGCATCCTAAAATTTGTTGGGCAATTTCTCCTGAGTACACCGATACCTCATATGTGGTCATAAACCACTGTTTGGGCGCACGGCAGGGCTCAGAAGTGAAGGAGCGCCATTTCACTTTTTGAATGGAAAATTAGCTCCAAAATTCAAATTTCGCTCCTTCCCTTCTGAGCCCTGCCGTGAGCCTAAACAATGTTTTATGACCACATATGAGGTATCGGTGTACTCAGGAGAAATTGCCCAACAAATTTTAAGATCCATTTTATCCTGTTGCCCATGTGAAAATGAATGAATTGAGGCTAAAAGAACATTTTTGATAGAAAAATTAAAATGCCCATTTTTTCCTTCCACGTTGCTTTAGTTCCTGTGAAGCACCTGAAGGGTTAATAATCTTCTTGACCATAGTTTTGCGTAGCTTGAGGGGTGCAGTTTTTTTAATGGTGTCACTTTTGGGTGTTTTCTGTCATATACGGCCCTCAAACGGACTTCAAATGTGATGTGGTCACTAAAAAAAATGGTTTTGTAAATTTTGCTGGAAAAATTAGAAATTGCTGTTGAACTTTGAACCCTTAAAGCGAACCTGTCACCCCCCCTGGACATCAAAAGCTAAGATAGCCACCTTCTGCAGCACTAAGGCTGCATTCAGAGAAGGTGGCTATAGGCTTTTGATGCCCTATATTCAGTCAAATATGAACTTATATAACTGCTTACACTTAAGACGACCTAAGACCGGGAGGCGGGGTTTCGCGCTCCTCCGACCCGCCCCCTCTTGTCAATCAGCCTGGTCGCCTGCTGCTGCCTCTCCTCACAGTCTAGCATGAACTCGCGCCTCCGTTCTCCTCTATGGCACCGCGCATGCGCTGTGCGCGCAGCCCGACGACTTCCTGGACACCTGGCGCACAGCGCATGCGCGGCGCCATTGAGGAGAACGGAGGCGCGCGTTCATGCTAGACTGTGAGGAGGGGCAGCAGCAGGTGACCAGGCTGATTGACAAGAGGGGGCGAGTCGAAGGAGCGCGAAACCCCGCCTCCCGGTCTTAGATCGTCTTAAGTGTAAGCAGTTATATAAGTTCATATTTGAGTGAATATAGGGCATCAAAAGCCTATAGCCACCTTCTCTGAATGCAGCCTTAGTGCTGCAGAAGGTGGCTATCTTAGCTTTTGATGTCCAGGGGGGGTGACAGGTTCGCTTTAACTTCCCACCCCAACATTTTGTAAAGTAGACATGTGGGAAATGTTATTTATTAACTATTTTGTGTTACATAACTCTCTGGTTTAGGAGAATAAAAATTCAAAATTTGAAAATTGTGAAATTTTCAAAATTTATGCCAAATTTTTGATTTTTTTCGCAAATAAACGCAAAAAATTATCAACTAAAATTTAATACTAACATGAAGCCCTATATGTCACGAAAAAACAATCTCAGAATCGCTAGGATCCGTTGAAGCGTTCCAGAGTTATTACCTCATATAGGGACACTGGTCAGAATTGACAAATTTGCCAAGGTCTTTAGGGTCAAAATAGGCTGGGTCATGAAGGGGTTAATACAAGAGTGTATTGAGAGAGGCCTTGTATTGAGAGAGTCTGCATGTTGCTTACTCGTGGCTACGTACCGTATATACTCGTGTATAAGCCGAGTTTTTCAGCACAAAAAATGTGCTGAAAAGTCCCCCCTCGGCTTATACACGAGTATATACGGTAATCCTAAAAAAAAAAAAAAATACCCGGCTGTATACAGCCCCCCCCCCCCCCCCGTGGTATACCGGGCCCCCCCTGTGGCAACCTGTAAAGGAAGCGATGATTATACTTATCGGGTCGCTGTCGCCGACGCCGCCGCTCTGTCACCGTCCGTCACCGCGCTCCTCCTGGTCTTCATGCTTCCTTCACCGTCGCACAGGAAATGACGTCATTTTCTGTGCGCCCGTGAAGGAAGCATGAAGACGGGAAGAGGCGCGGTGACGGACGGTGACAGAGCGGCGGCGTCGGCGTCGGCGACAGCGACCCGATAAGTATAATCATCGCTTCCTTTACAGGTTGCCACAGGGGGGGCCCGGTATACCAGGGGGGAGGGCTGTATACAGCCGGGTACCGCTGTATACAGCGGGGGCTGCTGTATACAGCGGGGGCTGCTGTATACCCCTCTGGGGCTGCTAAATACCCTTCTGGGGCTGCTGTATACCCCTCTGGGGCTGCTGTATACCCCTCTGGGGCTGCTGTATACCCCTCTGGGGCTGCTGTATACAGCTCTGGGGCTGCTGTATACCCCTCTGGGGCTGCTATATACCCCTCTGGGGCTGCTGTATACCCCTCTGGGGCTGCTGTATATCCCTCTGGGGCTGCTATATACCCCTCTGGGGCTGCTGTATACCCCTCTGGGGCTGCTATATACCCCTCTGGGGCTGCTGTATACCCCTCTGGGGCTGCTATATACCCCTCTGGGGCTGCTCTATACCCCTCTGGGGCTGCTGTATACAGCTCTGGGGCTGCTGTATACCCCGCTGGGGCTGCTATATACCCCTCTGGGGCTGCTGTATACCCCTCTGGGGCTGCTGTATACCCCTCTGGGGCTGCTGTATACCCCTCTGGGGCTGCTATATACCCCTCTGGGGCTGCTGTATACCCCTCTGGGGCTGCTGTATACCCCTCTGGGGCTGCTATATACCCCTCTGGGGCTGCTATATACCCCTCTGGGGCTGCTGTATACCCCTCTGGGGCTGCTGTATACAGCTCTGGGGCTGCTGTATACAGCTCTGGGGCTGCTGTATACACCTCCTGGGGCTGCTGTATACCCCTCTGGGGCTGCTTATACCGCACTGGGGCTGCTGTATATAGGGGCTGCAATACCACTGGGCTGCAATACCACTGGGGCTGCTGTATATAGGGGCTGCTGTATACACCACTGGGGCTGCAATACCACTGGGGCTGCAATACCACTGGGGCTGCAATACCACTGGGGCTGCTGTATATAGGGGCTGCTGTATACACCACTGGGGCTGCAATACCCTGGGGCTGCTGTATACAGGGGCTGCAATACCACTGGGGCTGCTGTATATAGGGGCTGCTGTATACACCACTGGGGCTGCAATACCACTGGGGCTGCTGTATACAGGGGCTGCAATACCACTGGGGCTGCTGATAATAGGGGCTGCTGTATGCACCACTGGGGCTGCAATACCACTGGGGCTGCTGTATACAGGGGCTGCAATACCACTGGGGCTGCAATACCACTGGGGCTGCTGTATATAGGGGCTGCTGTATACACCACTGGGGCTGCAATACCACTGGGGCTGCTGTATACAGGGGCTGCAATACCACTGGGGCTGCAATACCACTGGGGCTGCTGTATATAGGGGCTGCAATACCACTGGGGCTGCAATACCACTGGGGCTGCTGTATATAGGGGCTGCAATACCACTGGGGCTGCAATACCACTGGGGCTGCTGTATATAGGGGCTGCAATACCACTGGGGCTGCAATACCACTGGGGCTGCTGTATATAGGGGCTGCTGTATACACCACTGGGGCTGCAATACCACTGGGGCTGCTGTATATAGGGGCTGCAATACCACTGGGGCTGCTGTATATACCACTGGGGGCTGCTGTATATCATACTGCAGGTGCCTGTATACCACTGCTGGGGGCTGTATACCTGTGCTGGGGTCCACCCTCGGCTTATACGCGAGTCAATAGATTTTCCCAGGTTTTGGGGGCAAAAGTAGGGGGGTCGGCTTATACACGGGTCGGCTTATACACGAGTATATACGGTAATCGCATCTCTGACACTAGAAAAACCTCAAAGTACAAAGCAGGAGAGATGTGAGGATTCATAAGTCTGCAGTCACGTAGAGTGTCTAATAAAAAGTCATCTGATTTCTTAAAAAAAATCAGATTTATCAATTGTGACTTAAGATACTTGAATTTTCATGTTGGTGAAAACTAGCAGAATTCACTTCAGAAGTATAAAAATTGAGCACAAAAGCATTATAAATTAGGCAAAAATCTCTGGATGAATCAAATTATAAATGATATGGATGCCTTATGGGGTCTGGGGCATTTTTATTTTACTTAAGGGGCATATGTCATCAGAGAGTAACCTATTTTTAATCAGGTTTTTGTGTTCTATGTATTTTTATAAAAATATTGGCAATATTTTTTTCTCATCACAATCTACATTAAAAATTAAAGAAAAGACATCTTGGAATATTCACTCTGGTTACTGGGATTCATTTCCAAATTACTCCTTAAGGAAATCCATGTACATGACCCTTTCATTTGTATAAAGCATCAAATGAGTCTGTACAAAATTAATTGTGTAAATAAAAGGGGCATAGTCCAATATGGCATTGCCTATTGTGTTTGGTGGATCCTGGGTTATCAGCATGGTATAGAGGTGTTGCCTGTCATTGTAATCCTGTCTCTGCTGATGAGGAACCTGCTGAAAACCGTGCCTGAAAGACAGGGAGTTAGAGTATAAAAAGCCCATTGACCATTGCAAAATTGCTATTTTTTCTTTAATAAACAAACAAACAAAATTGTTTAAAGCACCACTAGATAGTTTTTTATATATTTTTTTCAGTAAATATGTTTATTATTTTTAAAATGGTTATAAAGGAGAAAAAGATAACAATTCTAACAAAAAGAATTACACAGTCATACATAGTCCAGGGTGTAGCAGAAATCGCATTCCATTGCCAAGGCAAGACCCCGGCATCAATCTCTAACGGCCGTGACACATATAATTCTCCAATTATATCACATTATAAAGAAACATTAAATTAAATGGAAGCAATTTCTCGCTGTACAACAGCCAACTAGACATCACCAGCATCCCTGCGGACCATAAAAGTAAGAAAAAAGAGAAGAAAGATAAAGAGAAAAGACACAGAAGGGGGGGACAGAAGGGGAGTAGGGGCGGAAAAGAAGGGAGAGCGTGGGAGGGAAGAGGAAGCCTGGTTGACCAAGCTCAAGAAGGAACAGAGGACCACAACAGCCAGTCCACAAACTCTGGGCTCTCCTTAAAAGAATGCCAGAGAAACCATGTGCTGCCCCTGTCTGATCCAGTGCTAGTTTTTTATTTTTTATTGCATCGCTGTAGTAATTCACATTAAATCACTTGGAGTTGCACCTGCAAAGGTTAGTCTATCTCCTCTTACTCAATCCAGCACTCAACTTCTAGGCTGAAAAGTGAACATAAATCACACCCCTACACAGACCACACAGCCCCCACTTCACAACACACTACCTCGCTTCATCGAACACGCAGTGCAATGATGAGTCCCCTGAACTAATACTAATACTGTCAGCCTATCCGCAGGATCACACACTTCCTAGGGCTATGGGTTCTTAAAGGATTACAAGGTTCTAACTCATTAAAGATTTATGCTTTAATATAAAAAGTTACAGTGCTAACAATAAAAAGATATAAAAGCTAGAAATTAAAATGGACATCAGATATGCAAAACAGTTGTAAAATAAAATACGAGAAAATGACAGAAAATACCTAACTTTGCAGTCTAATAATCTTCCATGCCCTGGGTGAGGAGAAATGAAATGTGGATCACAGCAGTACTCCAACTTCCCCAAATCTGTGATCCAACTTTCTTTGTGGAGAGACCCAATTTATAGGCTCAGTCTGAAGGTCACATTTCTAGACCAGCCTTCCATTTTAATATTCTAAATCCCAGTTTGTGACTGGCTTGATTAGCACTAAATACATTTTCAAATGTACTTGTCTTAAAGTATCTTCCTTCCCTCCCATTGCAACCAGAAAATGTAACTTCACTCCCTGACAGAAGTTATGTTGCTTATCCATGTTATGTAAATAAAAGCTTTTAACCCGACATTAAGTTCATCCATTAGTTGTATAAATTACTCTTTTGAAAGTTGAAACCCTCCGAAATTTGGTTTAGGTTAAGAAAATAAATTGGCATCAATGCTGAAATATTGATCATTTAATGAACACAGAATGGTCAGATTTTAGCAAGACAAAAGTTTTGTCGCCTGTTCATATAATGCACCCAATCCTAGTTTACATCCTCACCTGTGCTCAGTAAATGATCGGTTAATTAGTGGGTGTCTAAAAAGAAACCCATCACCCTAGACCTTCACTTGAACTGCAACTTGAGCTCTGACAACATGCCAAAAATCCACCCTGTGACCAAAACCTTGATTATCAAGAGGCTGAAGACCAGATCCACTGCAGAGGTGGCTGGCACCTTTAATGTGTCTCCGTGTCAAGTACAAAGAATTAAAAAATTATTTGAAGAGACTGGAGATGTGTTTGACAAGCTCAGGTCTAAGGCTTTTAAGATAAAACCAAAGAATCTAGATGAACTCTGGGAGGCATGTAAGACTGCATTCTTTGCTATTCCTAATGACTTCATTAATAAATTGTATGAATCATTGTTGAACCGCATAGATGCTGTCCTTCAAGCTCATGGAAGTCACACAAAATATTAAATATGACTCTAATAGCACCACTACTTCATTCACCAATATTATGCAACATATATTTGTATTTTAAGTTAATTTTTTTGTTTGAAAATCACATTACTTTCTGTGGGCGACAAAACTTTTGTCTTGCCAAAATCTGACCATTCTGTGTCCATTAAGTAATCAATATTTCAGCTTTGATGTCAATTTATTTTCTTAACCTAAACCACATTTCGGAGGGATTCAACTTTCAAAAGAGTAATTTATACAACCAATGGATGAATTTAACATCAGGTTATAAGCTTTTATTTACATAACATGGATAAGTGACATAGCTTCTGTCAGGGAGTGTAGGCCCCATTTGGTGAAGTCCTGCAAAGGCGTCAGAAGTGATAGTTCCACTTCTGTGGGCTCTCAGGAAGGCCACGGGGCCTCAGATTGGAGGGTTCCTCTTCTGCCTCTCCGGACAGGCGATAGTCGCATATCCCGGTTGGTCACAGGTATAGCATTGGTGGGGATCAGATGCAGGCAAGGTGCTGGCAGATGGGACGGAGCCCCCTGCCCCTACTGACTGCACAGAAATAGTTCCACTTGTGTGGTTCTCAGGAAGGCCCCCTGGGGTTCAGTTCCTGGGCCGGAGAGATCAAAAGGTCTTGCTCAATATGAGTTATGACCTTTGTGGAGAGATGCAGCCTGAGAACAGATGCTAAGTTACTGCTGGTCATACATTGCCTTACAGATACATATTTTCACTACAGTGATGCTTTGAATCAAAGTTCCCTGCCTCTTGTCTTAAACTCACCTTCCGCTACCTTCACCCCTTTCCAACAGTGCTTCGGTCAGTCTGCAATGAAAAGTGAGTAGCCGGTAGCTCCAGAGTTTCATGACGCGTGCTGGAGGTCTCTTTTCAATACATGTTTATGTGAGCCTCGTTCTGGCTCTCATAGAGATGTATTAAGCACCTGTGATGTAACCTCTCATTTCAGTCAAGTCAGAATTTACAGGTATAAGATAGCGACATGGGGCCGGAATGGTGTGGTAAAGTATGAAAATGCTGGAAGGCGTGCATATGAGGGAGAGGCTTACATTTAAAGTGCAACTACAGCAGTGGAAAAAAAACCCTGCTGTGGTGGTGCTTTAAAAAAATACATGTGGTATATCTGACCTGCTTCTACATGGTCGGACACATCCATTACACAGGGACACATTTATAAGAATATCTCGGGACAGGAATTTAACACATCCAATTGTGGAAATTATTATTACTATAAGATCTATTAATTAAAATGTATAATTGTTCAGGGCACAACCCCTTTAAGCACCACTTTATCAGTTCCATAGAGCAGCAGAGACAAGCAACTCCACATATTTCCTTAATGCCATAGATCAAATGATCAAAAATAATTGAACATTTTATCACCTATTGACTGGATGCATGATATATTTTGAAAACCAGAATGCCTCTTTTTCAGCATTGTAAATAAAGTTTTATAACTTACTAATATATATAATCACTAATAATATTATAATATAATAGTTTTATTTTCTCCACTTCCCCATCCCCTTGTAGCGTCATCCAAGTACCCAGCCTCTCTTGCTTCTGTGCTTTTGCTAAGGCTGCGTTCACACATTGCGTATTTTGCCGCGTTTTTTTACGCGCGCTTTTCAAAATACGCAATGTGCCTTTTGTCTGCCTGCAAAGTGAATGGGAAATTAACTTTGCAGTGCAGACATTGCGTAAAAATACGCAGTGCGTTTTCCGGGAGAAAACGCAGCTCCGTAAACAATTGATATGTCAATTGTTTACGCAGCTTCTTCTGCGTATTCTCCCAGAGGGGAGGAAGAATCCAGCTTCCTCCTCCCCTCTGTGACACCTGTGACCGCCTCATTAGACTTCACAGTGTATTAATACACACTGTGAAATCTAAATTAAACAAAAGCAAGTGTGTGAAAAATAAAAAAGAATGAAATACTTACCTTCCGACGCCTTCTGCCGCTGTGCGATCCCCGGTTCTAAGTCAGATCTCTTCTGACAAGACCTGTGGTGACGTCAGAGGGGGGGCGTTCCCGGGCACTCGCGGTCATGTGACCGTGAGCAGCCAATCAGCGATGGGACCGCCCCGGGAACGCCCCCCTCTGACATCATCACAGGTCCTGTCAGAAGAGATCTGACTTGGAATCGGAGATCGCACACCGGGAGAAGGCGTCGGAGAGGTGAAGTATTGATTCTTTTTTATTTTTCATTAACTTGCCTCTGTTTAATTTAGATTTCACAGTGTTTATTAATACACTGTGAAGTCTAATGGGGCGGTCACACATGTCACAGAGGGGAGGAGGAAGCAGGATTCTTCCTCCCCTCTGTGACATCACTGCGCTTTCTGGGGGAAAGAAAGCGCAGTGTGTGAAAGCCCCTGCGTATTTTGCTGCGCTTTTTTGCGCGGCCGAAAAACGTGGCAAAAAGCGCGCGCAAAAAAGCGCAGCAAAATACGCAAATGTGTGAACGTAGCCTAAGGGTGTATGCGCATGATCAGGAAAAGCAACATTTTGGATGCATTGTGTTTTCTCTGTTTCTAAAATGCTTTGTTCTGCAGTAGAAGCATACTGGAAGGGATATATAAAAATCCAATGCTTCTGCTTTTTTATTGTGTACATGATCTATATACCGTATATCTTTGTATCCAACCCTAATTTTAGAAATGTTGAGATGTAAAGCAAACAAGGATTTAATAATTTGGAAGTCAATTACAGCCATATTTCATTTACAACAGAACAAAAGGCACATAACAAAAGTTGAAAGTTAGACAGTTTATTTAAAATAAAAAAATAAAATCTGGAATTGATGGCAAGAACACACCTCAAAAGATGGAGCATGATTAATATTACGCTGGAAAAGTAAGTGATAGTAATGAAAAAACAGCTGGAGGGTTAGTTTTCAACCAAGTCTTGTTACAGTGTATAAAAAGAGCATGTTAGGGAGGCAGTGTCTCTCAGAAGCAAAAATAGTCAGAGGTGACCAATCTGTGAATAACTGCATCCAAAAAATTGTTGTCAATTTCTGAAAAATGTTCCTCAACGTAAAATCACAAAGACTTAGCAAATCCGTCATCTACGGTATATAATATCAAAAGAGAGATTCTGGAGAAATCCATGTGCACAATGGTCAGTGTCAACCATCAATACTGGACGCTTATGATCTACAAGTGCTCAGGTGGCTATGCCACAAATGTAACTAGAATCTCTATCATGCAAAGTAGAAGCCATTTATCAACACAATCCAAAAATGCTTCTGGCCCACAGGTAATTTAAAATGGACTGAGACAAAATGGAAAACTGTTCTGTGGTCAGATGAATCAAAATCTGAAATTCATTACGGTAAGCATGGAGGTCATGTCTGCAGACCTGACAAGGAAAGACCATCCAACTCCACAGTTCTAAAGCTCACGTCTTTGATTGTATGAAGTTGTTCAAGTGCCTATGACATGGGCAGCTTAACTCTACAGTTCAAAAGCTCACATCTTTGATTCTACGGAGTTGTACTAGTGGCTATAGCATGGGCAACTTACACATCTTGAAAGGGTACTATCAATGCTGAGCATTATATAGAGGTTTTAGAATAAGGTCTACTTCAGGGAGGGCCTTACCTATTTCAGCAAGGCAATGCTAAGCCACATACTGCTTCCTTCACAACGACATGGCTTTGCAGGAACGGTTTGAGTGATGAACTGGCTGCCTGCAGTCTAGACCTTTCATCAATAGAAAACATTTGGTGTATAAATTGAAAACCCTGCAAAGATCCAGGACTATTACAACTAGGGTCATACATCAGAAAAGAATAGGACAATGTTCCTGTCACAAATCTCCAGTCATTTGTCTCCTCTCTGCCGACATATTTCCAGACTGTTCTAAGGGGATGCTATACAATGGTAGATTCTTGTTTTCTTTACATTTTACTCAGCATCCTAACTCTTTGAATCTTGGGTTGGATTTTGATAAATCAGTATTTAACAAACCCCTTTTTAAGTGTACAGCAAAGCAATGCATTTGCACTTATTGAGAAAGAAACCTACATTTTCACCAAATACTGTGATTAGTGTATTTTTCCTTAAAAATTAACTTCCGTAACTGTTAACTCCAACTACTCATGTGTTCCCCAGTCTACCAGCATAAAGAAGTAACTGGAATCTTTTCTTCTTTAATAGGTCATGAAGATGGTAATGACCCTGACAGCCGTGGAGTCAGGATGCATACATTATGTGAAGCGTCCGGGGGCTGTTCTTGAGCCTGGCTGTGTGATTGCTAAACTTCAGCTAGATGACCCCAGCAGAGTGCAGCAGGTAGGACACCATGGAAGTTAAACTTGAAAACTTTATTGCGAGCCAAAACTTCATTGTGCCTGAGTACTGTTTAGAAATGCATTTTGTTAAAAAAAATTCTCATGCTGAGTATACGAAATATATTATGTGTGTGTGCCCCCTCTGGTGTTTCTGTGAATCCTAAATGTCAGAGGGCTCACATATCCTAATTGGCATGTGTTGGAATTATTTTTTTGGTATTCTCATCATGAGGACATTTAGTAGGTGCCTTCAATTAGTAGGTCATCTTTATATGCCCTAGATCTAGAAAAATTTAAAAGAACCAGGTCAAACAACAACATAATTAAAATATCATACATTAGTTCATATCTCCTCAATCAGGTGCCCAGTTAATGTTTTATATATATATTTTTTACTTTATAATGTGTATATATATGTATATGTAATAATATGTATAATGGGTGGCATGGTGGCTCATGGTTAGCACTTCACCCTTGCAGCACTGGGGTCCTGTGTTCAAATTCACCAAGGACAACATCCACAAAGAGTTTGTATGTTCTCCTTTTGTTTGTGTGGGTTTCCTCCAGGCACTCTGGTTTCCTCAAACATTTCAAAGAGATACTGACAGGATGGTAAGATTGTGAGCCTCAATGGGAACAGTGTTACAATTGTATGTAAAGCGCTCTGCAATTAATAGCGCTATATAAATGAATAAATATGTTAATATTATTAAATTCCACCTCCCGTCTCTGACCAATTCTATTTTGTCTGTTGGTGCCTTATTCCTAGACCTCATCGTATGCTATATTAAGAAGTGAGTGATTAAGAAAAACTCAAAATGTAGAATATATTTCTTGTGTATGCACCATTGTTGTGTGGCATATGGTCTATGTTTATTAGCCAGTGTTTTTATGCAGGCTGGATAACAATGGGAATATTATATAATCCTTAGCCACTAGTTTCCTACCCTAGCTCCAATTCTGTGCCTGATCCCTAAATACCACTACAGCCATGGATGCAGAGGATAAATCTTATAAATGTTACTATTTTTTCCATCTATTTCTAGGCTGAACTCCATACAGGAGCATTGCCAGTAATACACAGCACTGCTTTGCAAGGAGAGAAACTACATCGAGTTTTTCATTGTGTTCTTGATAACTTGGTAAATGTCATGAATGGATACTGCCTTCCAGAACCTTACTTCATCAATAAGGTAACCAATATGAATGGCAATAGTTCTCTGTAAAACGTAATATGCAAATTGCCTCTTCAGAGTTAAAGAGGGCTTGAATTCCAGTCTCCTCATATTGGCATGCCAGAACTGATATATCACTCTCCACAAGGAGAAACTGTACCCCTTTAGATGCCTGTCTTTGCCTTTCACCTAGCCAAACCAGATCTCATACTTTGCACTGACGGGGGACTGTGTCTGCAAATTGAGATTATGGTTTGTTTATTATTATCCTAAATCAAATGACAAAGCTCATTAAAGGGTTCTTATTGACGTTTAGAAATGCTGCTTCCAATTGGTGCCACTAGAGTTCAAGCCCCTCTTTCCCTATTAAAGAGGCAATTTGCATAAACATAGATTATACATGTTAATTGGCATGAATAGGAATGAGGTAACAAAAAGTATAAAGAAGGGGAAAAAGAGCATGTGGGGAAGAGAGAAAGAAATACTTTCTAAAGATCTGTTTATGCATACTACTAGAACCTAGGACTATCAGGCACAGATTTCAGATATGCACCTGGAACTGCTCGTGGTTCTTGGTGCATCGGGGACCTGACAGGTTCCTTTAATAGCTCCACTCCAGAAGGGAAAAAAAAACAAATAATGCTGGAATGCTTCTTCAGAGTGAAATTTATGCTGAAAATAGCAGTTAGACAATTTGTTCTTAATGTGTCAAATAAACATCCTAAGTTTACCGTACTTTGATTAATTCATGATTATAGTCTGAGATTTTGAGATTTGTTTTTATAAAGCCTAATTTTATGTTCAGTATATATTTATTGATCTTAAGCAACAAACAATCAATACATACAGTCAAAAAAAGAGCAAAGAGCAGAAGGGAAAGCCTCGTAGCCCAAAACAAGATTGTCAATGTAATATCCAGCATATTAACAATGGTCATGTTTTAGCTATGAAATATATGACTTACAGTTGTGGCCAAAAGTATTGACACCCCTGCAATTCTGTCATATAATACTCAGTTTCTTCCTGAAAATGATTGCAATCACAAATTCTTTGTATTATTATCTTCATTTAATTTGTCTTCAATGAAAAAACACAAAAGAGAATGAAGCAAAAAGCAAAACATTGATAATTTCACACAAAACTCCAAAAATGGGCCAGACAAAAGTATTGGCACCCTCAGCTAATACTTGCACAACCTTTAGCCAAAATAACTGCAATCAACCGCTTCCGGTAACCATCAATGAGTTTCTTACAATGCTCTGCTGGAATTTTAGACCATTCTTCTTTGGCAAACTGCTCCAGGTCCCTGATATTTGAAGGGTGCCTTCTCCAAACTGCCATTTTTAGATCTCTCCACAGGTGTTCTATGGGATTCAGGTCTGGACTCATTGCTGGCCACCTTAGAAGTCTCCAGTGCTTGCTCTCAAACCATTTTCTAGTGCTTTTTGAAGTGTGTTTGGGTCATTGTCCTGCTGGAAGACCCATGACCTCTGAGGGAGACCAGCTTTCTCACACTGGGCCCTACATTATGCTGCAAAATTTGTTGGTAGTCTTCAGACTTCATAATGCCATGCACACGGTCAAGCAGTCCAGTGCCAGAGGCAGCAAAGCAACCCCAAAACATCAGGGAACCTCCCGATGTTTGACTGTAGGGACCGTATTCTGTTCTTTGAATGCTCTCTTTTTTTCTCTTGTAAACTCATGTTGATGTCTTTGCCCAAAAAGCTCTACTGTTGTCTCATCTGACCAGAGAACATTCTTCCAAAATGTTTTAGGCTTTCTCAGGTAAGTTTTGGCAAACTCCAGCCTGGCTTTTTTATGTCTCGGCGTAAGAAGTGGGGTCTTCCTGGGTATCCTACCATACAGTCCCTTTTCATTCAGACGCTGATGGATAGTAGGTAACTGTGTACCTCGGACTGCAGGGCAGCTTGAACTTGTTTGGATGTTAGTCGAGGTTCTTTATCCACCATCCGCACAATCTTGCGTTGAAATCTCTGTCAATTTTTCTTTTCCGTCCATATCTAGGGAGGTTAGTCACAGTGCCATGGGCTTTAAACTTCTTGATGACACAGGAACATTCAGGTCTTTGGAGATGGACTTGTAGCCTTGAGATTGCTCATGCTTCCTCACAATTTGGTTTCTCAAGTCCTCAGACAGTTCTTTGGTCTTCTTTCTTTTCTCCATGCTCAATGTGGTACACACAAGGACACAGGACAGAGGTTGAGTCAACTTTAATCCATGTCAACTGGCTGCAAGTGTGATTTAGTTATTGCCAACACCTGTTAGGTGCCATAGGTGAGTTACAGGTGCTGTTAATTACACAAATTAGAGAAGCATCACATGATGTTTCTAACAGTGCCAATACTTTTGTCCACCCCCTTTTTTATGTTTGGTGTGGAATTAGACATTGAAGACAAATTAAATGAAGATAATAATATCAAAGAATTTGTGATTGCAATCATTTTCAGGAAGAAACTGAGTATTATCTGACAGAATTACAGGGGTGTCAATACTTTTGGCCACAACTGTATAAAAACATGTAACATGAGAAGAAGAAAAAAAGAAAGATAAGAAAAGAGAAAAAGCAAAAAGAAAAGTTATGATATCACTACCCTCTATACCCAACCCCACCCCCAACCCTTGCAAGGGGATTAATTAGTAACATTACTCTGAGGCAATGTTTCGTAAAGTCTTGAGAGTCTTTATATTGAATATAGAGATGCCATGTAGCAATCCACATGGGATCCAACCTGTTACCAAAAGCCCTGAGTTCCTCCTTTTGTTGTTACCACCTCTACTCAATCAGGGAGATCTCCAAAATCTGGGAATAATTTCATGGGCAGCTATTATAAAATGTGGTAGCAAGTCGATATTGACCTTGAGAACAGATCCTGAGAACATGTATAAAAGAGCTATCTTCAGGGCAGGCACAATTTGGGAGTTGTGTAAATGATTATATAGATAGAATATATCGTTACAGAGAGGCCGAACCCTGGGAAAGCTCAACCAGATATGTAGCATTGACCAAGTAGCACATGAGTACCTCCAGCACACATCTGAAACCTCATGGTTTATTCTATGTAATTTGACAGGTGTCTTTTACTACTGAGTAGGGATGGGCGAGTCTACTCGCTAGGACTCGTTACTCGGCGAGTAGTAAGGGACTAGCAGGACTCCGTACTCTGCGAGTTTCCCAGCGATTACTCGCACAGTAACGAGTCCAATGCAAGTCAATGGCAATCCTAGTTTTGTCAGAGTTTATTTTTTCTCACTCACTAGACTCGCTTATCACATCGCTATGTAGCTTGAATCTCCCCAAATCGTTTAAACAATCGCACCGCTTTATGGATACCCGCTGTCAGCAGCAAGTCTGAGCGAGTCTACGAATCCGAGTCCTGAATACTGTATTCAGGACTCGCGAATACAGAATCTGTTATGTTCCGACAAAGCTTCCGAGACAGCCTAGCGTGTTAGGTCAGAAAACTTGTGAAGATGGACAAGCATGTTAGCCAATCATATTCAGTAATGCCACAGCCATGTTGGTTGTGGCAGGACTATGATTGGCTTTTGTCCATCGTGATGCCTCTGTCATGTATGAGAGGCGAGGCTGTATATAAGCCTTGCCACCGCCATTTCCTCCACACTCCAGTGACGATCTGAGCCTAGTGCAGGGTGAGGTAGATGCTGGAGCAGATCATAGGGAGTGTCAGTCAGTGTAGGGAAACTTCAAGATTCCTTATATTTAACCCAAACAGCTCTTCTGAGAGCTACCAGGAGGACAGAGGAGTACTGTGTAGAGGACTGCAGGCAGGCAGGGAGGAGCAGCCTTACAGTGCACACAGGACCGACCTCATAGCTTAGGCTTGCTTCACATTAGCGTTCCCCTCCGCAGCGTTCTGCGGAGGGGATCTGCAATGTGTGCGCAGCGGCCGCCAGCTCCTATCTTTGTAATGGGAGCGCACGGTGCTGAGCTTGACAGCGCATGACCGTGCGCACCCATTCACTCCTATATGTGATCTGTGCGCAGGCGGATGCCTGCGTACAGATCACACACTCTCGTCCGCACCAGGGACGCGACATGTTGAAATAATTTCTCATTATTTTTTGTAGTTTAATATAGAAAGACACATCTATATCTATATCCCAGGTAATGATTTGGAAAAAGTAAAGTAGTTTAGGCAAGATTTCCATTTTAAAGGGCATTCATTCCTCCAAATCATGAGAGGGAAAAATTATTCCAGGCCACTGAACTTCTAAGAAATAAGTAGTTCAAATCAAGCATGAGTGTAATGCTCGCTGAGGCGACCTGCTGGGCTGCAGCTCCAATCTATACCTAGAGGAGCGTGCCTAAGACTCCAGAGCCGCATCTCTAGAGCCTCAGATGGAGAGGTTAGATCTGTGCTGGTAGGTAGCCGACAGGTGCAACTCCAGGGGATCTCAGTACTTTGACAGCTGGCTCCAGGTAGGCACAGTCTGTAGTATAGATAAGTGCAGTTGGACAGCTCGTAGGACTGGTGCAGCGAGTACAGAAACAGGGTTGGTTCAGCTAGAGCAGTAGGTACAACCGCTGGATAGATTTCGGACAGGCACAGATGGTATGGCTGCACACTTTCAATGAAGTTATAGCAGCAGGCTGGTTCAGGCTGACAGAGATGGTATTTGTGGATGTAGTGGAACTAGGAATATACACAGGTACATGAGGCATGGGACTCAGGAACAGCAAGAGTAACAGGGACCTAACAACTAGCAGTGTGTCACTAAGACCATGTTGCTCAGGCACCTCCCAAATGGGGAAGGTGCCTTTAATACCCTGAGCTTTTCTACCATAGGTTGAGAAGTACTTTCGGGTAGGGCACGCGGGCCCTTTAAAAAAGGTATTCATGTCATGCGCACTCTAAACTCGCTCTTGGGAGACCTATGTGGTTGGCGTTTGCAAGCTTCGGGAGCCAAAGCCCAGTCAGACACCACGGAACTGCCGGAGAGGTGAGTATGCTGCCACAGCCAGTCTCACTACTGTGGGAATGCCACAGCGAGCACTACAATAAGTTGCATAGATGTGGAGTCCTAAATATTTGATGGATTGATTAGTCCATTTAGAGGTGGATTCAGACTTAAGGAGGCCTATTTCAGATGGGGGGCAAAAAAATAGTGAGTAACTTTTATTTCTGTAAGTTCACTTCATAATTACTCAAAATACCCAACTTGTCAGATTCTTTTAATATAGAAGGAAGGTTATTCTGAGAGAAGATACATATATTAGGAGATCATTGGTGAACAGGGACGGTTTATGTTCAGTTCGGCCGACGTGAATCCCTTTAGCTGAAAGGTTCTGATGACGAGCATTAGCAAACTAGTCCATAACTAAAATATAGAGGAAAGGGGAGAACGGACACCCCCGCCTGGTACCATTTCTTATGTGGAAGGAGGCAGATAAACACTCATTTATTAGCACCAGAGCTGATGGATCATGATATAGTGCCATTATCGTTTTTCAGCATTTGACGAGAGCCAATATTGTCTAGAGTGGACTTTAATGTACCAGGTCAAAGGCTTTCTCAGCATCGACTGATAAAAGCCATGGGGGAGTCTTGTCCAGATGAGCCCTGGCAACTAGAGACATGGTTTTAATGCTATTGTCTTAGACCTCCCTGCCAGGGACAAAAGCAACTTGTTCCCTATGAATTAGTTTTGGCATACAGTGGGGGAAAAAAGTATTTAGTCAGCCACTAATTGTACAAGTTCTCCCAGTTAAAAAGATGAGAGGCCTGTAATTGATATCATAGGTAGACCTCAACTATGATAGACAAAATGAGAAAACAAATCCTAAAAATTACATTGTCTGATTTTAAAATAATTTTTTTCACATTTTGGTGGAAAATAAGTATTTGATCAATAACAAATGTTCATCTCAATACTTTGTCATATATCCTTTGTTGGCAATGAAAGAGGTCAAACATTTTCTGTAAGTCTTCACAAGGTTGGCACACACTGTTGCTGGTATGTTGGCCCATTCCTCCATGCAGATCTCCTCTAGAGCAGTGATGTTTTGGGGCTGGTACTAGGCAACACGGACTTTCAAACCCCTCCAAAGGTTTTCTATAGCGTTGAGATCTGAAGACTGGCTAGGCCACTCCAGAACCTTGAAATGCTTCTTATGAAACCACTCCTTTGTTGCCTGGCAGTGTGCTTGGGATCATTGTCATGCTGAAAGACCCAGCCACATTTCACCTTCAATGCTTTTGCTGATGGAAGGAGGTTTGCACTCAAAATCTCACGATACATGGCCCCATTCATTCTTTACATTCTGTACACGGATCAGCTGTTCTGGTCCATTGGCAGAGAAACAGCCCCCAAAGCATGATGTTGCCACCCTCACGCTTTACAGTAGGTATGGTGTTCTTTGGATGCAGCTCAGCATTCTTTCTCCTCCAAACATGATGAGTTGTGTTTCTACCAAACAGTTCTACTTTGGTTTCATCTGACCATATGATATTCTCCCAATACTCTTCTGGATCATCCAAATGCTCTCTAGCAAACTTCAGATGGGCCCGTACATGTACTTACTTAAGCAGGGGCACCAATTTGGCACTTCAGGATCTCCGTCCATGGCAGCATAGTGTGTTACTGATGGAATTATTGCTCCCACAGCTGATTTCTTCACACCCAGATGCTTGCCTATTGCAGATTCAGTCTTTCCAGCCTGGTTCAGGGCTACAGTTTTGTTTCTGGTGTCTTGCACCAGCTCTATGGTCTTCATCATAGTGGAGTTTGGAGTGTGACTGTTTGAGGTTGTGGGCAGGTGTCTTTTATACTGATAACAAGTGCAAACAGGTGTCAGTACTACAGGTAATGAGTGGAGGGCAGAGGAGCCTCTTAAAGACGAAGTTACAGGTCTGTGAGAGCCAGAAATCTTGCTTGTTTGTAGGTGACCAAATACTTATTTTCCACCAAAATTAAAAAAAAATTCTTTCAAAATCAGATATGATTTTCAGCATTTGTTTTCTCATTTTGTCTCTCATAGTTGAGGTCTACCTATGATTTCAATTACAGGCCTCTTTCATCTTTTTAAGTGGAAGAACTTGTGCAATTGGTGGCTGACTAAATACTTTTTTCCCCACTATACAAGGATGTAACCTGAACACTATCATTTTGGAAAATAGTTTACTATCAACATTAATTAAAGATATTGGCTGGTATTTATAACAGTCTGATAGATCTTCCCTAATTTTCCTAAGACACTGATTCATGCATGTACTAATTAAATAGGGAACTGGCAAAGCTTTGAGATGGCATTAAAGGCCCTCAACCTCAGGGGAGAACACCGTCCCCACACAGCTTGTAAAATCTGGGTGTGAACCCATCTGGCCATAGGCTTTTCCCCACTTTCAGACCCTTGATAACTTCTTTTAATACCAACTCCAAAAAAATGTCTGTAACAAAGCCACCTCCTCATCAACAGTCTCAGGGAATACCTCTCCAGATATTCCTTTGGTTATTGCAATGCCTAGGTCCTCTGAGACCCACCCCTGAGGGTGAATATATAAATTAGTATAATAGGATCTAAATTCTTCTTAATATCTCTGAAGTGGAATGAACCGAGACTCCTTTGCAGTGTTTATAGATAGAATGGGAGGTTGAGCCAGCCTAAGATATAAAGATTTAGCTAGCCACTTGCCAAATTTGTTGCCAAATTCAAAATAATTCATACAGAGTTTTTTTTGCACGTAGTGACTTCTGGTCGAGAATAGATAGGGCTTGTTGAGGAAGGGATGAAATCTCTGCCTTCAGCAAGTCATTAGAAGCAGTTTTTGTCTCTTTTTGTACCCAAAAGTATTAAAATATCTTTCAATTGTTTAGTTTGAACTCTCTTAAGTCTAGACCCATGAGCAATATAAAGTCCTAGCACCATGCATTTAAGTGCTTCCCATTTAACTGGGTCAGGAGTAGGTGTGATCTGATAAAGCTGAGCTGGTATTATTAGTATTGGCTAAGCATATTTCATCTTTTAAAAAGTTATCATAAAGTCTCCAAGTATGTCTTTACGCTCTGTCCTCTCCCCACGAAACCCCAATTCCCTGTATACTTGACAAGATCTGAACAGAGGAAAACATTAATTGACTATCCATGTTTATATATACCACAAAACATAGTATATGACAGGGTGTCTTTAGAATTAATTATACCCTACAGACAGACAACACCACGTATATGAAATAACAAAAAAAATATATGTATTTTAAAAGATAACACTCAAGTGATATTGAAGGAATCAACTCAAGTGGAAAAAAATCAAACCATGCTCCATGCACTGTCAGACACATCCTTTACACAGTACATAGCAGAGGCACACATATATAAGATTATCTCAGCATAGTAATATTTTTTTAAACACATCTAATTGTGGAAATTATTATTATTCCAAAATGTATTGATTAAAATCAACTTTAGAATTAACTTTGTTCTTGGGAAAACCCCTCTAAGGCCTCTTGCATTTTATGTACAGAAAGTTAAATGTGACCTCTATATGAAAAGAGAATGACAACAAGAAGTGCCCATGAATCGAACCTGGTGGTCTAGTGGGTGACAAGTTAGGTAAACCGAATGCTCACTCACTTCTAGGGGTTGTGCACCCCTGCACAACTCCGGTGACAGCATTGAGGTGAAGAGAAGGTAGCATGGAGTAGTTCCCAGGCCGCGGACACTCTCCGGCATTTCCTGGGTAGAGTCACAAGGTACAGTCACGTGATCGGTGGGAGGCGTGTTGATGATCGCACCATTGCAGGTCCTTTTCCTTCATACAGTGGTTACAGGTTTGTGATTAAAGGTTTGTGCTTACAAACAAATACTTAAGTGTTGTTCCCCTGTGTTCTAGTGCTCCAGGAACCGTTAATAATTTCCTTTCTAAAGGTGATATCGAGGCACTTGGAGCGTAGAAAATTAAGCATTAGGAGAGTAAAATAGTAAAAAGAGAGAATAAAGTGGAAAATTATAAAATTCTAATCCATATGAAAGATAATATTTAAAGACCACTACCTCTACTATCTGCTGTCTCTGCCTGTACCCAAAGCGCGTTTCCCCTCTGCATATTTGTCTTTAATATGGTTTAAAATATTATACTTTATAAGAACAAATTTCCCAATATCTCAGGATATCATGATAAATTAATATAACCTTTAGGTTATTTGAAGCACTAAGCAGATATGGCAGATATCGCTACGTGTAAGGGCGCCTTTAGCCAAATGTCCATGAAAAGATCATTTTACATGCTAAAACATCTACAATATCTATTGCTCTTATAAAGGATGCAAATGTATACAGTCACTCTTGAGCATCACATCACAGTTTCTGTCCTCTTCAGTGCTTAATATTTTCTGATGATATGTTAACACTCTTGTCCTTTCCTAAAAAGCACACACTTTCTACAGCAGTTCTCCTCAGACACATATGCAATGACAGTCTAGGTTCTTGAAAATCCTGGTCAGAAAGCCTAATGTAGACTATTAAGAAAGTCTCAAAATAGAATAGATATCAAGCTGTATACAGGCAGTCAATTTAACTTTTCTTTTTTTTAAACCTATACTGAGTAACACTTGGCGTTAACACCCATAAGAAAAAAAAATTTAACCCAGCATACCTATTAACTCAGCATTAACTATTTTATTTGTACCTACTTTATGTTTAATTTTAATTTTTTGTGAAAAAAAAATTATTCAAATATTACCCAGAACTCTGCAAAAGGACCGTTTTATGTCGAAAAGTTGTTTGAGTTAAGCCTTAGTGTGATTTCAATGAATAGTAACACACATGTACGCCATCTAATAGGTGAACTCTGTCTTAGAAAAATATTAGAATCTGAGAGTCTTCAGTGGTTGATATCTTTTAATGGCTAACTGGAAAGATGGTAAGAAATAGCAAGCTTTCAAGACTTTATGGTCTTTTGTTCAGGCTTATCTGAGATTCTAATATTTTTCTATCTACTGGCTTAACACAGTACAAACATTTTTTACTCTGTCTTAAAATGCACTCCTATGGCCTTAGTTTTATGTCCACCTGAATGCAGATATCATGTAATCAGATCAATCTCTTCTAAAACATTTCTTGGAAAAGTCTTATCTACTTAAACATGACAGGATATGGTGCTGGTATTTGTTGTGCATCTTCATATGGAATAGTATATTTAGTATTGCTACTTAAATTCATTCTTACTCAGTTACGAATTTTCTCCTTTGAAGGTAAAAGACTGGGTTGAAAGACTAATGAAAACCCTCAGAGATCCATCACTTCCCCTGCTTGAACTTCAGGACATCATGACAAGTGTATCTGGACGTATTCCACCAAATGTAGAAAAAGCAATAAAAAAAGAGATGGCACAATATGCCAGTAATATCACCTCTGTTTTGTGCCAGTTTCCAAGCCAACAGGTAATGTTTCAGTGTAGATGATTATGTGTATTTTTTCATTATTAAGCTGTTAGATTGATCATGACAGCAGACAAAGATGAATTCTTAGGGGGCAATTCATTAAGACTAGCATAGTGCTCGCCAGTCTTAAATAAACGCTCTCTGGAGTGCACTGACCTGATTCATTAATGTGATTGTCTGGTCATGGGCTACAAATCTGCTGTCACTCGGTGAATGCAAACTTGTGAATCCTTACATCACGCTCACTGCATTCAGTGATGATTCTCCAATTGTGTGAGCAGGGGTCTTGTTACTTAAAGTATGCAATTTGTATACTTCCGGATACATTCCGACTGGATTATATCAAGCCTCGCTCAATACAATCACATTGAGCGAATCTGCGCCCATCTAGATGTTATGTGTCCACAGTCCACTTATATGCAAATCACATACCTGCTGGCACACTCACAGTGCCAGAGCATCCTCACAATGTGCAGTGTGTGCAATGTAAGGATTCACATGTCTGCTCTCACTGTAGATGTAGTCTAAGGCTGGACAACCCTTTTAAGGGTCGATCGCAGCTTGATGAATCAGGTATGTCTGGTTTCCAGCATTCGTTATCCTCAGAAATGTACATCAGTCGGGGGTGGCGTACATTTCAGAAGTGGTGTAACTGATGATAAATTTAACAGGCAGGTATAACTATGCCCCATCCCACCCATGCCAATATTGCTGTAGCTGTCCAGAACAGCATGTAAAC
The DNA here is from genome assembly GCA_033576535.1 of Allobates femoralis. NCBI lineage: Eukaryota > Metazoa > Chordata > Amphibia > Anura > Aromobatidae > Allobates > Allobates femoralis. The sequence continues at coordinate 287,289,552 of JARQOC010000002.1, read as the reverse complement.
TTTAAATATCTAACTATTTTTACAAAACTGCCAAGTTGCACAAAAATTTTGCGACTTAAGGAGTTTGACAGAAATATACACTGAAAAATTGCATTTCCTCTTGTTATTTATAGGGGTGTCTCTGTTTGCTAAGCAGTTACTAGCAGATGATATATGCTGATATCTGGATGTGCCATTTACTTTCACTTTAAAGGGAACCTGTCACAATGAAAATGCATTCTAATCTGCATGCACCATGTTACAGAGCAGGAAGAGTAGAGCAGATTGATATATCATTTTGTGAAAGAAGACTCAGTATAATGTGTGTTTTCATCATGTAAACGTCTGTTCTTTCTGGGGTTTTCGGTCCAGTGGGCGGTCCTATCAGTGATTGACAGCTATATTTGAATGCACACTTAAAGACAGCTGTCAATCACTGATAGGACCGCCCACTGGACCCAAAATCCCAGAAAGAGCAGAAGTTTAAATGATGGAAACACAGATTATACTGAATCTTCTTTAATAAAACGATGTCTCAATCTGCTTTACTCTTCCTGCTCTATAACATGTGGCCTGCAGATTAGAATACAGTTTCAGGATGACTGGTTTCCTTTAAGTTGCTTTCTGATTATTTTTCTCCAGTGCCAGAAAAATGCTTTTCCAAAAATGTTCTATATGTACAGCAGGTGAAATAAAGATTGAACTTGTCATCAATTTTCTAAGTAAATATATTTTAAAGGTTCTATTGACATGAGTTTCTCATCAGATCTTGGTAACAACCAATCCAATCCACACACAAAGAAATCAAACTATAGATGTTCATAAATTTAGTGATTTGTAATAATGAGAAATGACTCATGGAAAAAGTATTAAACACGCTTACTGAAATAATTTGAGTCTTTGTACAAAAGCCTTTGTTAGTGATGAACCCTTCAAAACTCCTCCTTAGGTGTCATTCTGACCCATTCTCGCACACAATCTTCAAATTCTGGAGGTTTCATGGACTCCTTCTACAAACTCTGAGCTTTTAGTTCCTTCCACAAATTTTTTGTTGAATTCAGGTCAGGTGATTGGCTGTGCCATTCTAGCAATATCTCGGTACATTTGTGCATTCATCCTTCATTTCGTCATAGGAAATTTGCAAGTTCTATGCACTGAAAAACAGCCACTCACCATGATGCTCACACCTACAAACTTCACTATTGTTTGCTGGCCTCTATACATGGTGTGTATAATAGCATCCATAAAGTTTAATTTTGGTCTCATCTGACCAGACTACATTCTCCCAGTATTTCATAGGCGGCCGTCACACGGTGAGATATATTGCCCGATATCGTTTAAGCGATCTCCTTTTTGATCGCTTAAGCGATATCGGGCAAGATATCGTTGCATGTAATCAAGCGATTTACGATGGTAAATCGCTTGATCGTGACATCGCTGATCTGAGGTTCGGTTCTCAGATCTAGCGATGAACGATGCAACGATCTGCATCATCGTGGTGTTTGACACCACGATGATCCATCTCCCAGCGACCGCGCCTATGCTGGGAGATGGTAACTATGGTACACGTCGGGTAACTAAGCGACGCGCGGCGCCTAGTTACCCGATGTGTACCATAGTAACGAGCGAGATCGCTGCTCCACATCGCTGGTGAGTCTGTCTGTGTGACATCTCACCAGCGATGTGAGCGATATTGTAAGCGATTGCGCGTGCACGTGATCGCTTACAATATCGCTAAGGATATCTCACCGTGTGACGGCCGCCATAGGCTTATCTAAATGCTATTGAGAAAACTTTAAATGTGTTTGAACATGCTTTATGTTCAGCAATGGAGTCTTGTGTAGTAAGTATGCATACAGGCCCTGGAGGCTCAGTGCATTACGTATTGTTTTTCTTTGAAAATTGTACCTGGTGATTTCAGGCCTTTCTATAGCTCTGTTCTGGTTGTGGTTCTTTGATCCTGACAACTCTTTTCATAATTCTCTTCACTTATATGTTTGAAATCTTTTGGCTGGTTTATGGTGAAATTATGTTCTTTCCACTACCATGTAATGGCCCCAGCAGTGCTCATTGGAACCTTCAGTAGTTCAAAAATTTTCCTGTAATCAATGCCATCAGTATGTTTTGCAACAATAAGCTTGCAAAGGTCTTGAGACGACTCACTCATTTTAACCATCATGAATTGTTTCTTGTGTGGCACCTTAGTAATAAGACACATTAATTGAACTATCTGATATTATTTTTACTATGTAGTAGGTTTGCTTTTTAATTACTCAGAGGTTTTGGCTGATGTCATGACTTTTCTATTTTATGATTATGGCTTACAGCCAGTGAAAATCCAAAAGTAATTATCTCAGAAAATTAGAATATTATATAACACCAACTGAAAAATGTTTTTAACTAATAAATGTTAGCCTAATGAAAAGTACAGTCATATGAAAAAGTTTGGGCACCCCTCTTAATCTTACTAATTTTTTTTTTGTTTCAAATTGGGTTTTTGCAACAGCTATTTCAGTGTGATATATGTAATAACTGATGGACACAGTAATATTTCAGGATTGAAATGAGGTTTATTGCACTAACCAAAAATGTGAAATATCCAGAAGTTACCTCAGGGGAAATGGTGTATCAGTGTCCGCGCTGCTGAAATCCCAAGAAAACGATCCGGAAACCATATGTAGGTTGCATCAATCATCCATTTATTCCTTTCCTACGCGTTTCAACACTGTCCTAGTGTCTTCCTCCCTGAGGAAGACACTAGGACAGTGTTGAAACGCGTAGGAAAGGAATAAATGGATGATTGATGCAACCTACATATCGTTTCCGGATCGTTTTCTTGGGATTTCAGCAGCGCGGACACTGATACACCATTTCCCCTGAGGTAACTTCTGGATGATTCCCACGTGCATGTGGAAGGTGGAAGTCCTGCAGCAGCTGCATTTAATGCCAAATGCTTTTACACCAGTTGTGGGTCTCACAACTGTGCTAGGTGAGTGAATTCATACCCACCGCATACATTAGTGTCACTAGTGATAGGGCACTATTGCGCCTCTTGTTCCCCCCCCTATTTTTTTACTTTGAAAAATGTGAAATATGCATTATTTAAAAATTTGACATCTAGGCGATCAGCCTGTGGCATTGTTAGGTGTTATGGAAGCCCAGGTTGCTTTGATAGCAAGACTTCAGCTCATCTGCATTGTTGGGTCTGGTGTCCCTCCTCTTCCTCATGACAATTTAGGGTTTAGGTCAGGTGGGTTTGCTGGCTAATCAAGCACAGTGATAATGTGATTATTAAACCAGGTATTGATACTTTTGGCAGTGTGGACAGGTGCTAAGTCCTGCTGTAAAATGAAATTTCTATGTCCTAAAAGCTTGTCGGCAGATGAAGAGCTCTAAAATTTCCTGGTAGACAGCAGCGCTGACTTTGGTCTTGATAAAACACAGTGGAGCTACACCAGCAGATGAGATGGCTCCCCAATCCATCACTGATTGTGGAAGCTTCATACTAGACCTCAAGCAGCTTGGATTGTGTACCTCTCCACTCTTCCTCCAGACTCTGGGACCTTGATTTCCAAATGAAATACAAAATTTATTTTCATCTGAAAACAACACCTTGGACCACTGAGCAACAGTCCAGTTCTTTTTCTCCTTGGCCCAAGTAAGATGCTTCTTAGGGTATGTGCGCACGGGGGCGGGTTAGTGGCGGCGGCGGTCTGGGCGGGACCCGACAGGAAGCTCCGGAGCCGTCCACCGGCTTCCTGTCGGGTCCGTGCTGCGGGAGACGGGCGGGTGTGCGGCGGTGCACAGCGGGTTAGCGCCGGCGATTCTGCAGCGGCTGGAAGCAGCACATGATTCTGCTTGCAGCCGCTGCAGAACCGGCCACAATATAGAGCAAGCTCATTCTTTGCTAACCCGCTGGGAACCCGGCGGGTTAGCAACGGATGAGCATGTGTAAACCGCCGCTGTGTGCACAGCGGGTGTCGGTTTACATAGGTTTCTATGGTAATCCAAACGCCGGTTTGGATTAACATAAATTTGCATGAAATTTATGTAAACCGACCGGCGGTTTCCGCTGCTAATCCGGCCCTAAAACTCCCTGTGTGCACATACCCTTACATTGTTTATTGGTCATGAGTGGCTTGACACAAGGAATGTGACAGTTGTAGCCCATGTCTTGGATATGTCTGTGTGTGGTAGCTCTTGAAGCACTGTCTCCAGCAGCAGTCCACTTATTGTGAATCTTCACAAATTTTTTGAATGGCCTTTTCTTAACAATCCTTTCAAGACTGCGGTTATCCCGGTTGCTTGTGCACTTGTTCTACCACACTTTTTCCTTCCACTCAACGTTCCATTAATATGCTTAGATACAGCACTCTGAACAGCCAGTTTCTTTAGCAATGACCTTTTGTGGCTTACCTTCCTTGTCGAGTTTGTCAATGACTGCCTTCTGGACAGCTGTCAATTCAGCAGTCTTCTACATGATTGTGTAGCCTACTGAACCAGACTAAGGGACCATTTTAAATGCTTAGTAAGCCTTTGCAGATATTTGGTGTTAATTGTTCTAATTTTCTGAGAAAATGACATTTGGGTTTTCATTGGCTGTAAGCCATAATCATCAACATTAACAGCTGTCTAGCAGCAGATTTCTTCCCTCTTTCTGTAAATTAATTGGCTGAGCTGAGCACAAGTATATAGTATATGGAAGAGTCTAGAACGATGCTTGTTCAGTAAGCGGCTATCTGGTATGAGTATGGCAAATTTTAAAATGTTCCCCCAGCTTGTTGTGACACTGAGCAAAGACACATTATCAAGGCGTAGGCTTTGCCCATCCATGCATTACATTGCCTATCCCAACTATTCAGGATTGACTAGCTTTTTGCTCCAGCAGCCCCTTTATTTAAAAACTAATGTTGTGTAATGATAATGTGAGTGCTGGTTGATAACTTTTGACAGTCTTTGAAATAAGAATACTTTGTCATATTTTCTCTTTTTTGTACATTTTTCTTTTTCCCACAGATTGCAAATATATTAGACAGTCACGCAGCTACACTGAATCGCAAATCTGAACGTGAGGTTTTCTTTATGAACACACAGAGCATTGTGCAACTGGTGCAAAGGTGAGATGTTAAAAGCAGTCTTCCATGACCATGGATTTGCTTCAAAGACTTTAGAATTTTTATTGCTAACAACAAATATGACTTCACTATTTCAACATAATTATAAGCTGTATATATATTTTTTAAATGCAAATGATGTTAATAAAATAAAGTTGAAGATTTAGAATATTTTCTTTAATTGCTTAAACTCATAGAAAATAGGACATTGTATAAAATAACCATCATATAAAACATTGTAACATTTAGTCACTACCAGGGGCGTAACTAGAACTGGCAGGGCCCCATAGCAAACATTTGAACGGGGCCCCCTCCAAGACACGCCCCCAAATGACACGCCCCCTTCAAGACACACACCCTTACCGAATCGGTGTTAACAGTCTGACGCCACCCAGTTTATCGTATATACTCGTGTATAAGCCGACCCCCCTACTTTTGCCCCCAAAACCTGGGAAAACCTATTGACTCGTGTATAAGCCGAGGGTGGACCCCAGTATAGGTATAAAGCCCCCAGCAGTGTGGTATACAGGCCTCCAAGTGGTAGTATACAGCAGCCTCCCCAGTGGTAGTATACAGCAGCCTCCCCAGTGGTATATACAGGCCCCAGCAGTATATACAGCAGCCCCAGTGGTATACAGCAGCCTCCCCAGTGGTATATACAGCAGCCTCCCCAGTGGTATATACAGCAGCCCCAGTGGTATACAGCAGCTTCCCCAGTGGTATATACAGACCCCAGCAGTGTATACAGCAGCCCCAGTGGTATACAGCAGCCTCCCCAGTGGTATATACAAGCCCCAGCAGTATATACAGCAGCCCCAGTGGTATACAGCAGCCTCCCCAGTGGTATATACAGCAGCCTCCCCAGTGGTATATACAGGCCCCAGCAGTATATACAGCAGCCCCAGTGGTATACAGCAGCCTCATCAGTGGTATATACAGCAGCCCCAGTGGTATACAGCAGCCTCCCCAGTGGTATATACAGGCCCCAGCAGTATATACAGCAGCCCCAATGGTATACAGCAGCCTCCCCAGTGGTATATACAGCAGCCCCAGTGGTATACAGCAGCCTCCCCAGTGGTATATACAGGCCCCAGCAGTATATACAGCAGCCCCAGTGGTATACAGCAGCCTCCCCAGTGGGTATATACAGGGCCCCAGTGGGTATATACAGGGCCCCAGTGGGTATATACAGGCCCCAGTGGGTATATACAGGCCCCAGTGGGTATATACAGGGCCCCAGTGGGTATATACAGGGCCGCAGTTGGTATATACAGGCCCCCCACTCCTCCCTTGCTGCTGCACACCTGTAAAGGAATACATCATACTTACTTATCCCTGCCGGCTGCCACTGTCGCCGCTCTGACACTGCGCTCCTCCGGGTCTTCATGCTTCCTCCTCCGGCGCAGGCAATTACGTCATTGCCTGCGCCCGCCGGTCACAACCAGGAAGAAGCCGGATGAAGCCGGAGCGCGGTGCAGAGCGGCGAGAGCGGCAGCCGGCAGGGATAAGTAAGTATGATGTATTCCTTTACAGGTGTGCAGCAGCAAGGGAGGAGTGGGGGGCCTGTATATACCCACTGGGGCCCTGTATATACCCACTGATCGCAGCTGACCAGATAGCAGCGTAGCGGCGCTGGGTCCGGGCCCCCCACAAGCGCCGGGCCCCAAAGCGACCGCTACGTCTGCTATGCCGGTAGTTACGCCCCTGGTCACTACATGTCTTATGCAGAACTATGTCTGCACGGTTAAAAGCTGCAAAGAGATCCATTTGTCTCCTACAACTTGTTAAGCTACTGAATGCGTGTAAGCAAGAAATTATGAACAAAACAATTGATTTTAAATCAAGATTGGTTTATCAACCTTGCCTATTAAAAGTAAAAAAAAAAAGTTTTAGGACTTGTAGGGATTTCACTTCTTTGGTAGTCACCATGTCCACACAGGCTCTAAGTGAAAATGTTAAAGTTTATTAGACTTCATAAACTTTCAGCATAAGGGAAAACAAACAGCATTTCCTTCTGCAAATGAACAAACTGAAAAACAGTCCATGTGATGACACTTGTTGACCCACTCAGATAATTTCCAATATTTAGTCTTTGACAGAGAAAGAACGCTTCTAGATGTCTTTCCACCTTCACTCATAGACATCTTATGAGGCAGCTCAGCTGCCTTGTATAGGACCTGGACAGCCTGGAAAACCTGGGTAACGGAGTGGTCAGTCCCACCCTATACTTCCACCTGGACCCAAATATCCGGGCCTATTAAAAAACCTTCTCAGCATTATATTTGCTTGAACCTGTTGTCTCAGATCCTACATCACCGAGGCTAGCCACGTCTGTGACAAATACCTTCCATCTGGTACCCTAGAGTGTATACATGGGCTTAGATCCTTTTGCTTTTTGAAGCCTTTGATGCTAGTCCTAGACTTTTGACATCCAAAAATAAAACCAGAATTATAAAGTGAAAAACTATATTAAATTCCCTTATTCCATATTTGCCCGAAATGAACACCTGTCAGTTTATAAAAATAAGACACCTTTTACTTTCATAGATGTATTGATACTAGAAATAGGTCCCATGCTATTGTATTGGGAGTGTGGTGAAATGAACATCTGTGTATCCTTAGCGGTGCTAGCAGTGGACATGTGTCACAACCGTTTGCGCTTTCCAACATACCTCTTCTATGTCATCCATCTGCATTTGTGTATTGTATTTGTTGCATGATTTGACTTCTTTTACACCTGTGCACTGTCTTTTCCTAGTTGTGTGCTGTATTTTGGTATGGGGTGTTGTGTTTCTTGAGCGATGTTCACTACGTGGTGTCTCCTCTGTTTGTTGGTGTGTGTTTACACTACATAGTCTCTTGGAAGCTGTTGTGACTATAAATTAATGTGGCACATTGTTTTGTGCAGTTTGATGTGTGTGTGATTGTCCGTGTCCAAAGTGGAGCAAAAAAACTGAAAGGAAGTGAAAGGATACAATTTATTAACATGTCAAAAATAATGGCAAAGCTTCATATTTTTACATAATAGTAACAGAAAGACAATTCATAGAAATGTTATTATATTCTATTTTTATGTATTAGATAGATAGATGTAACTATGAAACTTGAAAGACATACTAATAGGATCTTTAGATTGTGAGCCCCAAAGGGACAGTGTTGCAAATGTATGTAAAGCACTATGGAATTAATAGTGCTATATAAATGAATAAATATTATTATACTGTATACATTATTATATAAATATATTATTTATGTACAGTGCCTACAAGTAGTCTTCAACCCCCTGCAGATTTAGCTGGTTGACACATGCGGAATTAACTTGGCATTGTGACATTTGGACTGTAGATCAGCCTGGAAGTGGGAAATGCACTGCAGCCAAAAAGATTTTTTAAATTTTTTTTTTTTTTTTTAAAGCGTTAAAAATTAATTCAGAGGGTCATTTATTATTCAACCCCTCAAACCACCAGCATTCTGTTTGGTCCCCCTAAAGTATTAAGAAGTAGTTCAGGCACAAAGAACAATGAGCTTCACATATGTGGATTAATTATCTCTTTTCTGACTATTTAAGACCCTCCCCAAACTTGTGAACAGCACTCATACATGGTCAACATGGGAAAGACAAAGGAGCATTCCAAGGCCATCAGAGACAAGATCGTGGAGGGTCACAAGGCTGGCAAGGGGTACAAAACCCTTTCCAAGGAGTTGGGCCTACCTGTCTCCACTGTTGGGAGCATCATCCGGAAGTGGAAGGCTTATGGAACTACTGTTAGCCTTCCACGGCCTGGACAGCCTTTGAAAGTTTCCTCCCGTGCCGAGGCCAGGCTTGTCCGAAGAGTCAAGGCTAACCCAAGGACAACAAGGAAGGAGCTCCGGGAAGATCTCATGGCAGTGGGGACATTGGTTTCAGTCAATGCCATAAGTAACGTACTCCACCGCAATGGTCTCCGTTCCAGACGAGCCCGTAAGGTACCTTTACTTTCAAAGCGTCATGTCAAGGCTCGTCTACAGTTTGCTCATGATCACTTGGAGGACTCTGAGACAGACTGGTTCAAGGTTCTATGGTCTGATGAGACCAAGATCGAGATCTTTGGTGCCAACCACACACGTGACGTTTGGAGACTGGATGGCACTGCATACGACCCCAAGAATACCATCCCTACAGTCAAGCATGGTGGTGGCAGCATCATGCTGTGGGGCTCTTTCTCAGCCAAGGGGCCTGGCCATCTGGTCCGCATCCATGGGAAGATGGAAAGCACGGCCTACCTGGAGATTTTGGCCAAGAACCTCCGCTCCTCCATCAAGGATCTTAAGATGGGTCATAATTTCATCTTCCAACAAGACAACGACCCAAAGCACACAGCCAAGAAAACCAAGGCCTGGTTCAAAAGGGAAAAAATCAAGGTGATGGAGTGGCCTAGTCAGTCTCCTGACCTTAACCCAATTGAAAACTTGTGGAAGGAGCTCAAGATTAAAGTCCACATGAGACACCCAAAGAACCTAGATAACTTGGAGAAGATCTGCATGGAGGAGTGGGCCAAGATAACTCCAGAGACCTGTGCCGACCTGATCAGGTCTTTATAAAAGACGATTATTAGCTGTAATTGCTAACAAGGGTTATTCCACAAAATATTAAACCTAGGGGTTGAATAAAAATTGACCCACACTTTTATGTTTAAAATGTATTAAAATTCAACTGAGCAACATAACTTTTTGGTTTGTAAGATTTATGCTTCTGTTAATAAATCCTACTCTCGTTTGCAGTTTGAAGGCTCTAACTTATTTGCATCTTATCAAACCACCTAAATCTGCAGGGGGTTGAAGACTACTTGCAGGCACTGTATATATGGTTAAACTATGTAAGTATGTATCTATAATGTCTCCTCAATCTATATGTGTCTATACTATATATCTATCATCTATGTTTAGCATATTAACAAACTAATATATGTATGTGTTTAGCTATGATGTACCGTGTTTCCCCGAAAGTAAGACAGGGTCTTACATTCTTTTTGTGGCCAAAAGTGGCCCCCTGTCTTACTTTCGGGGGGGGCCTTACATTGGAGGCCCCACCATCCATCCATCCACACACTGCAGCCATCCATCCACACATTCCCACACATACAGACAGACACATGCATACACATATATACACATATATACACACCATACACACCACACACACCACACACACACATAGCACCGCTTCTTACCGGGTCCGGTGTGGGGTCCCTGATGGTCCTGTGCCGTCCTCTGTGCTCCGGTCCGGTCCCCGAGATGATCCGCTGCCGTCCGCCATGTTCCGGTGCCGGTCCTAGGCTCCATGGTCCCTGCTCTTCGGAGTTCAGGCCTATCTCCGCCCAGGTCATAGTGTGGGCCAATCAGCATAGCGGCGCTCAAGCAAGCGTCATCGGGCGCTTGCCTCTGACGTCAGCGCCGCTATGCTGATTGGCCCACACTATGACCTGGGCGGAGCTAGGCCTGAATTCCGGAAGAGCAGGGACCATGGAGCTAGGACCGGCACCGGAACATGGCGGACGGCAGCGGATCATCTCGGGGACCGGACCGGAGCACAGAGGACGGCACAGGACCATCAGGGACCCACACCGGACCCGGTAAGAAGCGGTGCTATGTGTGTGTGTGGTGTGTGGTGTGTATGGTGTGTATATATGTGTATATATGTGTCTGTACGTGTGTATATATGTATGTAAATCTCCCCACCGTGTTTCCCCGATAGTAAGACCCCCCCTCCCCCTACCTGCCTTACATTCGGGGTGTCTTACTATCGGGGAAACACGGTATATATGTACTAAAAATATAGAATTAACTATATAAAGTATATAATATCTATCATATATCTATGTATAATATATGTCTAAAATCTACAATTTTTGTAAGGTATAAATGGAATATATATGAATATATATCTATGTAGTGATGTCTCTATCTATATGGATTAGAGCCAGAGGAGAAGATATGGTGAACAGCCATCCCACCCATCTCTTCAGCTGCTCACAAAAAACCCAACCCAGTGAAAAGACAAATAAGTCTCTTAGCATCTTTAACACTGTAGTTACAAATATGGGTTTCCATCACCAACTGTTTAAAAGTTGATGATACATATCTCCCCTGTGATGACTATATATATATATATATATATATATATATATATATATATTTACAACAAATTTAATGGTGCAAAATATGTTATCTATATATATCATATAACAATGTGTATGTTCTACTATGTATTTATTTATGTATATACTGTGAGGTAGTGACCCGTGGAACCCGCTTGCAGCATAATGGAATGACATCACTGACTCATTTTTTAAAGTATATCATACCGTAGTTTATTTCACGCCATAAACTACAGGTAACACCCACCATACGCTTTACACTTCACATAACATAAATTACACCGTATGAACATGTGATATTACATCTTATATACATTATATATTTTACACTTTAGAATCACTTTATTCCTCCATATTCATCAGAACCTCAAGGTGTCACTCACCGACCCTTGCAGACCTCAGCTTGGTTCTAATGATGGCTACTACCGTCTAGCACCCTGACAGGGATCTTTCCTGATCCTACTGTAGGGATCCTCAACCTACCCTAGGAAGTCTCAACCCACACCACCAGTAAAGGTACCTTTACACGCCGCTACAGAAGGTAGAAAACAACCGGGTGTCTCACGTGCACGAGCACGTAGCAACGGTTGTAAACGGTACCCGATACCGCCTTTACACGCCGCTACAAGATGCTCTACAGAAGGTTTAATCTATCTCTGGAGGCACCGCGGGTGCTCAAGTTACCTTCTGTAGAGCACCTTACCTCATTTACACGCCGCTACAGAAGGTAATATGGGAGGACCTGGAGCAGCAGGGACAATACATAGGCATGCCAGAATTGTGGATTACGAGACGCTTGTACGATGATTGGACAATGCAATAGCATCATGATTGGCCAGCCAGCGCAGGAAGGCTGGCTAATACATGACGCTATTGCAATTGTGTAGTGTGACTGGTCAGCTCCTTAAATATGCCGCCCTATGCAGCGACAACCAATCATAACGCAGGAGCTTCCACCAATGATCGCTGAAGGGGGGTGTTTTCCTGAGGCTGTGTCACGCCCCAGGGAGTTAACTAGGTGGCGAAAAAAACCTTTACCTTACCTTATTTAGATGCCGCTACCATCGGGTTGAAATCAACCTGTTTTAGAGCACTGCTCTGAAACAGGTGCCGAAAGTGACGGGTGGCAACGAGCTAGTTTACACGCCGCTACCTCGGGTTGATTTGACGGTGCAAGATACATTTGTCTCCGAAACCCGGTTGTTTTCTACCTTCTGTAGCGGCGTGTAAAGGTACCTTTACGCTTATCAACGAGACCCTGCTCGACATACTAGTCAGCCCCACGTTACATCACACATCATACATGGCACTTTTACATAAGCCATCAACACATCATACATGGCACTTTTACATAAGCCATCACATATCTATTGTATCACCCAGGGTAGTTTTCCATACACCCTTATGACACACACTTATCAACGGGACCATATCACGACTATCACAGTCAGTCCCAAAGTCGGCTGTGACCGCCTGGCCCTTGAGCCGTACTCGGTCTCTCACACTGCACATCTGACCACCTGGCCCTTGAGCCGTCCTCGGTCTCATCACTCAAATGACCGTCTGGCCCTTGAGCCATTTTCGGTCCTGGACACTGGCTGGCATGCACACATCAGGTGTCACCGGCATGGAGCTGGCAGGCTCCCTTCACTTCCCCATCGGGGACGGATCATTTCCAGCACATCCTCACATGGCAGTGGTCTGGACTGCTCTGATTCCCATTGTTTTCTCTCACACTCAGACAACTGGCAGGCTCTTATCGTGGCTGCCAAACCCACCTGACACACCCACCTGGGCTGCTAGTGATCAGCACACACAGCTCTCACACAGCCGCTCATCTACTCCGTCTAGATGTTAACCCACTGTGTACTGGACAGGTTGACAGCACTCACACACAGGAAAACCGGCTAATGTGAACAGAGACCTGTGCTGATAACCTGTGTGAAGCACGCGGCCATGGGTCACATCACCACAATACATACATAGAAATGTATCTAATATGTATCTATAGATATGTATGTATCTAAGGCACAATAATATGTGTTCAAAAAGTAAATCACTGTTGATGTGACATAATACTATGTACATGTTATTGAGATTACTAAAGACCTAAATTAATTTAAAACCTTTTTATAAACTACATTTTTAGTGAACACTTTATCACGACAATGTAACAACTGTCCTTGTAGTGGTGTATCTAAAACCTTGACTTTGACATGGGAGCGTTGCTTGACTCTGGAGAAAGCAACATATAGATGCCCATGGCCAAACGCTGGTTGAGGTAGATAAGTACCCACTCGATTTAGGGTCTGTCCTTGTGCCTTGTTAATTGTCATTGTGAAAGCTGGCTTAACAGGAAACTGTTGTCTTCGTAGTTTGAATGGTAAACCAGCTTCAGATGGACACAAATCAATGCGTGGGATAAAAGCAAAGTCTCCTTCAGCTGATCCTGTGATGACTTTTGCCTGTATGATATGGATATGGATTTAAGGCTTTTACAATGAGCCAAGTTCCGTTACATAATCCTTTTTTTGTATTCAGGTTTCGCAGTAGCATGACGATTGTTCCTATTTTTAGTTGTAGGCGATGTGGTGGCATTCCAGATGGTGTCAGAAAATGTAAAAATTTGACTGGGTAGTGTTCAGTTTCATGAGCATCATCTGCTTCCACAGAATCATCACTTGTATATAAGACATATTGGCCACTCAATCGGTCCATAATTTGAGAATTTCAACATCTTCATTTTTTGGACACAGTATTGCATGTGATGCAGCAAACAAAACACTTTCAGTGTCATTGACATTAATATGAATGTTTGTGCCAAATATGTCTGATTAAACAGGCAGAGGACAGCATGTCTGGAGGAATTTCAATAACAACCTCTCCAAGATTGTATTTGTTTGAGAGCTGACCATTGCCTAGTTTAAGTAACCAAGTGCTGTATTCTGGAACCCTGGATCTCATGTTGAATAGTGGGAGTCTTGTGAAGAGTTTCCAGAGTTGACAATATTTAAGACAACAATCCACAATTTCATTTCTGGTGGCATGCGTAAGTACAGGAAGGCATCGGTGGAAATCTCCTCCATGTATGAAAACTTTACCACCAAAGGGAACATTATTTTTGTCTTCAACATGTATTGTCATGACATCACGTAGAAGTCTGTCAATGACATTCATAGAATGGTTTTGTGCCATTCAATGGCACTGAAAGCCAACAGTTGCTCAGGATTAAGAGTTTTTTTCATCTCAGTAGCTGTAGCTAATTTATAGTCTTTATCATAGTCTTCTTGAGGCTGGCGTATGTTTGTTGCATGGCGTGGTAAATTAAAATCCAAATAAGACTTGCCATGTATTAGCACATCTTGAACATCTTTCATAGCATAGCTTTCACAGTTGATACACAGTTCATTGTTGTTGTGATATCGGTGACAGTAGTCTTGTATGAAATGTTGTTTAAATTCCTTCCACAATTCTACTGGATTTGTAGGTGTTCCAAAAATACAGATGTAAGCAAACATCTCCCGAAGTTGTGCAGGCATGTTCATAACAGTGGCATCCAGTATAGTATTTCTCCAGACACTATCATCTATAAATAATCCAAGTGCTAAGGCAGCATCTTGAAAGGTTTCATGTGTAATACCATGGACAGATTTAAGGTCCTGAAAACTTGTTGCTCCTTTTACATGTAATAAGAACAAACGTAAATAATAGTGTTCTTGGTCTTTCACACTAACTAACTTTCACACTAACACATTCTTCCTATTTCAGTGTGGCCTTTTTTCTTTCTGTGTTTCCATATGCCATGTTTCCAAATGTAGTGTTCTGGAATGTCTCTGTAATAATATTGATGTGCATTAGGGACGATCTTATTAAGGTTAAAGTATGACATGAGTGTTGAATTTTGAAGTAGTTTTTGTTGTATGTTGTCAATGGGCTCATCTTGATGAAAATATAGTGCCTGAGAGGTAGGTAGATGTACTGCAAGGTGAATAATTGCATGAGATTGTCTATGCATAGGGAAAGCAAAGATTCTCCACAGGGACCGTGAATCATGTTTTCCAAAAACAATGTTGTGGAGCTAAGGGTATGTTCTCAGGAATTTCAGCCCACACAATATTGTCTATCTCTTCTTCAGTTCTGATTTTGGAATTTTTGTCAAGTATGATTAAAATATGTGCATGTGGCAGGCCACACTGTTGAAACTCAATGACATGCATGATAGCACAAACGTATCCAAATAAACCATTGTTGATGTCAGATAACAGGGATTTAAATTTAATTTTAAAGACCTGTGTAGCTAAGTCTGGGTGATGTTCCACCCATTGCCACTGTTGTAAATTGTCAGTAATTTCCCTCCACTTTGGGTTACAGGTCATGGTGACAAAGAGATCAGGGCGACCATATTTGGTAACAATAGCCATAGCATCCTGATACCACTGCTGCATATTTCATGCACTGCCTTCGAAGGATGATGGTAAAATGACAGTTTTTCCAATGGGGATGCCCTTTTCAATAGATTTGTTGACTAAATGTTGTTGTAGCAAGCAATAATTTTCTACTTTTAGATCTTTTTAATGTATTTGAATGTAATGTAGTCTATTAGCTTCGATTTTGACATATGTATCAACCAAATATTGTTGTGTTAGTTTACCTCCATTTAATAGTGGATTGAAATCCTTTCTTACTGATAAAACATAGCTGTAAAACTGAAGTTGGGTAACCCTTCGTTTACTATCTCCTTGGTGTTTTAGAGCGTCATGCTAGCCTTGTTCTCCATAAGGGAAAAAGATGGGATACATCAGAGTATCTAAATTACTATGCAGAATACTGATTCTTTGTGTTTTTGAAGCCAGAGGGTTTTGTGGATCAGGTTTTAAATGAATTAAGATGTCTCTATGGAAGGGAGGCTCACCATCATCATTCTGAAAGACAACTGCCACTTCACTCACAGTTGGTGTATTGTATCGTCTAGGATCTTGAGTCCGATGTTATTTAATAGCCATTGTGATGTTTGACATGACAGTTCCATTTTGTAGAACTTTGATCGTCTCTTGTTCTTCCACATCATGTAGCATTCTATAGGCAGCAGTGAAAGGATTTTGTGTTTGCATTAGCTCAGCATTAATGGTCATTAAAGTAGGATGACATTTTTCATTTTCTTTACATTGCAGTCGTTCATTAGCGTGGATGGTATCTAGTATGTAAAGTTGTGCAAATTTAGGTGGTTCTTCATCAGCTGCATGCAGTGTGCCTGTGCGATGATAGATCTGTCCATGAATTTGAAAACAGTATGGGCCTTATCCAGGAGGTGGTGAAACACTTGCTCCCATGGACGAAAAGCAAAAGAACTGTTGATAGAGCGAATATTGTTCATAATAATTTTTGCTGTATTCATGTTCTCCTGTCATCAACATTGTCAACGCATGGGGATACTGTATTATGGGTAAATGTACTTTACCCTTCTGACAGCACTGGGTAAACTTTTTATCCAGAGGCATCTCATTTGCAAAATGCAAAGCTTGGCAATATTCACATACATGGGTCATGTCACCGCAGCGGTGTTCTTTAATACTATTTCATCTTGAGTAAAATATTGTTGTTGTTGTAGTAGTAGTAGTGGAGTACTTAAAGAGGACCTGTCACCCCCCCCTGCTGCATGGCAATGTAAATTCAGCACTGAATGCAGCATGTCTGCTAAATTCAGGGAAGGGGTCCCCCATGTGTCTGTGTGCTTTTGTGTACCCCAAGATATAGCCTTAGTAAAACTCACTGTTAGAAGCCATGAGGGCATTCCCTGGTGCAAGAGCCAGCTCGATTGACGGGGGCCATTCCCTCCCCCTCTGCCTCTCTGTGCTGCTTCTGCTGTGCTTGCTCTGCCCTCCTCCTCTCTGTCACTCATCCTGCCTCACACAGCATGCAAATCATTTGTCCTGACGTCAGCTCCAGATTCCTGCCCTGCTGTCTGAACAAAGCATAAACAGCACATAAACCGCATTGCGCATGTGTGCTGGACACCTAACAGAGCGGCGCGGGTGTACTTGCGTCACCCGCTCCTGGAAATTACGCGAATCGCATCATTTCATGACCGCACAGCGTCCTGTAAACAAGGGAGTGCAAGGTGTCAGCGCTCAGATAACAACCAGGACACCGCTCAGAAGATAATTACCTCTAAGTTTTATTTGTTCAGTGTAGGATTCCAGACTTCCACAACGCGTTTCAGCGATAAGTGCGCCTTTCTCAAGTGAATCACTTTAGAAAGGCGCACTTATCGCTGAAACGCGTTGTGGAAGTCTGGAATCCTACACTGAACAAATAAAACTTAGAGGTAATTATCTGCTGAGCGGTGTCCTGGTTGTTATCTGAGCGCTGACACCTTATACTTTCTTATGCACGGCCTGCGCCTTCCCTCCGGGAAGCGCGTTATTGAGCAGCTCGGCTCCAGGAACTCGCTCGCATTAATCCACCATCCCTGACCTGTGGCTCGCTAGTCATCTGCTTGCACGATCGAGGATCGCAACACAGCCCTCACGTGTCGGATCCCTCCGACCCGGAGGCCGTGCGAGTTGTTCCTCGCTCGTCAGCTAGTTGTGCGGCTCGGCACAACTGAACCAGGTGAGCACCGGGTGATATTAATCTACCTCACCTTATAATACTATAGCAGTGTGGCGCAACCTGTTTTCTTTTATGTAAACAAGGGAGGGCCTGCCTAGAAAATGAATAGTAGATCACGCTCATTAAGGCGTGATCTACTGACAAACAGGGAAAAGAACATACACGCCCTAAGAGATAAAGAATAAAGCCCCTGCTAATTATAATCACTAATAAGTAAGCATTAAAACGTTTTTATCCACTTTCACAGGATGCTTTTAAGAGTCAAAAGGAGTGTGGGATTAGTGATAATATGCTGCAGGGACATGTTTTGCTAGCTTAGGAGGCGTTTTGGAGGTGACAGGATCCCTTTAAATAGTTAAATATTCATCTGTTTAGATGGTTGGACATTACTTCCAATGCACACTGAACAAACATCAATAGATTGTTTTCAGTTCATAGGCTAGCATTGTTCTTGGCAGCAGCACATGTCATATTTCCACAGGACTGGTGATAGTGAGAATCTATTCACAGGACCTGTTCCAGCAGCTATGTCTGTAATCTGTTGCCGCTGGGCAGGAGCCCTATGGAACGCCTCTTTCCTGACGGCATCCCCAGCTCTTCTTAGTGATTTAGTTTTGATTGCTAAATCATTGTAGCATGATGCACATACAGTATTTCTGTGCTTGTCTGGCTAATCAAAACAAGGTATGTGGATGCTGACAGGGAGAAGGCAGTGTGCAGGGCTCCCATCTAATGGCCACAGATTATGGACATTAGCACTGGGCCAGGTCCTGCTAATCGATTTTCACCAAATCAACACTGCATGATGTGCTGCCAAGAACGATCAATGTTTACCCCTTCTTGTCTTTGACAATTTCATTTCAATTTTGTGTTTTCGTTTTCTATTTACCTCCCTAGAGTCACAACTTTTAATTTTTATGTCCACATAGAGGGTTTGTTTTTTCTGGGATAAGTTGTTCGTTTGAGTGATACCATTTAATTTACCACAAAGTGTACTTGAAAATGGAAAAAAATGTTCTAAGTGGGGAGAAATTGTGCAAACGTAATTCACATTTTTTTTTGGGAAGTCTTTTTGTAGTGTAAATTTAGGGGTAAATATGAGCTCACAATATGATTTTCCTCATCAGTATGGTTACAATGAAACCAGATATGTCCAATTTTTTTTTTATTATTATTATTATTTTAGTGGTCAAAAAATCAAAAGTTGAAAAAAAATATTTTTGGGGGTTGTGTCACCATTTTCTGACAACCATAACCCGAACTGTAAAGTTTTGGAGTCCGTACTGAACACCTAGTGTTCGAGAACGGACCCTGATCATTGACTTCACTGAGACGTCCGTGTTACTAATCGGGTTTGGCTGGGGGGCTCACCAAAATTTAGCCATGTCAAATATCCATTGCACCTAGCAGGAGGCTGCCAGCTCCACTGGGAGGCAACACAGGTGTCTGAATACCGGTGCTCAATCACCTGCAACCTAAGCATGGGGTCGGTTGTGGCACCTACGACCAGCCATGGAGACTGGAGGTATTTATAGACGCAAGGTTACCAACAGGGCATCAGTCACACAGGTCTATGTGAGGCAGTGTGCAGAGCTCAGCCTATTGGTCATGCCCAGCTGTTAGACAAGGCGGGTCGCTATGCACCAAATACATGCATCACATGTGACAGACTTGACATGGCTAAATTTTGGTGAGTTTTTTTGAAGTTTTATATCCTACTTCGGTGATTTTGGCTGGGGGGCTGTCAAAATTAATAAAATAGTGATTAATGATCAGCGTAATTACTTACTGGGGACTGCGCGCTTGTACTTTTGGGGCCGCTCATTTACTTCCTGGTTATTCACTGCATGGTAGATTCTAGAATGTATGAGCTGTTTCCAGGTTACTGCACTTACTCCAACAGCCAATCGGACATGCCCACTCTCTGTATATCCAGTAATTCCTTGGCACACAAAAGAGGAATTCACATGTATTTTGCTTTTGAGGTACAGTTTTATTGCTCACTCGAAAAAAGCCAAAAAACCTTTAAACAACGTTTCAACCCTTATTCGGGTCTTTTTCACAGTGGTGTTGTCTATAATGAAAACACATACAGAATAAAATAACACATCATTAACCATGAGTAACAAAATAGCATTTAATTAGTTTAGACAGTGATAATAAACTGTACTTACATATATAAGATGGCCGCCGGGGGTGACAGTCGCATGTAAGGAGGCTCCAGGCACTTGGACACCATCCATCGCATCCAAGCACGCTTGTCCTCCCCTACACGTCCACCCTCAACGCTGTCACCCCCGAGCACTCCACCTATCATCGGGACCCCAGAGTTTCACCAGCGGCCGCCCAGATCGGGAGCCGGCAGCCGGGCCTAGTCGGTCCTCCCCAGGCCTACCACCCTGGCCCTGCCGGCGGTTTGGCTAACCACCCCCACCTGGCTCCCCTCGCCTGAGGCCCCGCCGCTCTCCTCCACTCACCCGGAGGCACCAGCACCATGGAAGCCGGCCTCCTCCAGCGGCGCCCGGCTCCCGCCCGACGCCACCTTGAATCGGAGGTCCCGCGGCCCCCTCGCCACCCAGCTGACGGCTCGTCCCTCCTGCCCGCGGCGGGATACCTGCTCCGCTCCTGTGACCCTCGTGAGTGCAGCGGTGGCCGTGCGCTCTGCCGTCGGGACCCGCACTTCCGGCCTGATCCCCAGCTTGCAGCGGCAGCACGGCCCTGGTGCCCTGGACGGCTGACCGCACCTCCCGCACCAATCAACCACCCTCCTCAGAGACGGGAGCACCAGCGCTCCTGCAGCACCACCGCCAGACAAGTGAGGAGATAGAGGGGTCCCCCACCGGGACACCCACTGACTGCACCAGCACCCAGCTGCAAAGGACCCCAGGCCACTCCTGGCCCCCGCTCCTGGTCCATGTCAGCTGCACCTGGGTCCTTGACTGCTGTCCTGGCCCCGGCTGCTTTCTGGCCCCTGACTCCACCTGGGCCCTGTCTCCATTTGGCCCCTGACTGCACCCAGCCCTGCGGCTGAAACCTACCCTTCTGGCTGCGCCTGACCCCCCCCTGGCTGCACCTGTCCCCCCCCCCCCCGGCTGCGCTTGACCCTTCTGGCTACGCTTGACCCTCCTGGCTGCGCCTGACCCTCCTGGCTGCGCCTGACCCTCCTGGCTACACTTGACCCTCCTGGCTACGCTTGACCCTCCTGGCTACGCTCAGCTCCTGGCTGCCACCGACCCCCGCCTGCCTTAGACTCTCCTGGCTAACCTGGATCCCCTGGCTCCACCATCCTGCCCCACCTGCATCGTATCAACGCCAGCTGCACTATCCCATCATCCGACTGCATCACCTCTCCACCCAGCTGCGCCATTTCATCACCCGGCTGCGCCATCTCATCACCCGGCTGCGCCATCTCATCACCCGGCTCCATCATCTCATCACCCGGCTCCATCATCTCATCTCCGGCTCCATCAACTCATCTCCAGCTTCACCACTCCATCCATAGACTGCATCTCATCTGTAACCATGGCAGCACACCCCCCCCCATGGCTGTACCCCGCCCCGGCTGTACCCCATCCCTGGCTTTTTCTGTGTCCCTGGCTGCACCACTTCTCTAACTGTCTTCCGCCCCGGCTACACCTAACCCCTGATATTCAAATCCCTGACCCTACCCCATTCCGGGCCACACCCCACCACCCGACTGTACCTGACCCCTGGCCACACCTTACCATGTGCCGTGCGGCACCCCCAGCTGCACCCCATCCTCCACTACACCCTAGCCCTGTCTGCACCCCTTCCCCATCCACGCACCTCCCCTGCCTCATCCCACCCCTGTGATCTCTTACCGCCTAAACCGCTACCCACAATGTTTCCCCTCCTCTTCACCCTCACCCCCATCCTACTCCACTTCCTTCTAACCCGGAACATCCCTCCACCCACCAAGGCCATAGTGATCTCTCCATCCTTCCTACCCTTCCACCTCACCCCCTCCTCCGAACTGTTCCTCCACACCCAGTCCCCCTTCTCCACACACGCACGCCCCCCCAACGCAAACTCTCCTGCTCCCACCTCCTTACCCTTTCGCTGCTGCTCCTACTTGCAGGCGACATATCCCCCAATCCGGGTCCCCCCCACCACATCCCTCCACCCACTCTCAACTCCACACACCCATCCCCCACCACAAACGTCCGCAACCCCCACAACCTTATACCCATTCACCCAACCCCACTCCCCCTGGCTGGAGCACTCTGGAATGCCCGCTCAGTGTGCAACAAACTCTCTTATATCCACGACCTCTTCATCACCAATAAATTCAAATTTCTCGGCCTCACCGAAACTTGGCTCACCCCGACCGACACAGCCTCCCCTGCTGCACTCTCCTACATCGGACTCACGCTTTCCCACACACCACGCCCTAATAGCACACGTGACGGTGATGTGGGTATACTCTTGTCCGACAGCTGCTCCTTCACCCCAACTACACCGCCTCCCTCCACCTCCTTCCCTTCCTTCGAACTGAGTTCTGTTCGCATTTTCTCCCCCTGCAACCTCCAGCTCGCGGTCATCTACCGTCCCCCGCAGACAATCCTGGCTCACCTCTCTCACAAAAGAACTATGCCGAACGTCCAGGGTCGCCGAACGGAGATGGAAGAAATCCCACTCCGCGGCCCACCTCACCATGTACAAGCAATCCCTCTCCAACTTCAAGGATGCAGTCACCGCCGCAAAGCAAACCTATTTCTCTTCTTTAATCAACACACTGTCCCGAAACCCCAAACAACTATTCAAAACCTTCAACTCCCTACTCCGTCCCCCGACACCTCCTCCTTCCACCCTCATCTCCGCCGACGACTTCGCCACCTTCTTCAAACAAAAGATTGACAAAATTAGAGAAAGCTTTGGCCCAACGTCCCCCCAACCCACCCCCATTACCGCCCAACCCTCCTTGACCAAAGGAAGCTTCTCCAGTGTGACTGAAGCCCAGCTCTCCGCCCTCCTGTCACGATCTCACCTCACTACCTGCACCCTCGACCCACTCCCCTCCCATCTCATCCCAAACCTCACCGCTGTCCTCATCCCTGCCCTAACCCACCTCTTCAACCTATCACTCACTACTGGCATCTTTCCCTCATCCTTCAAACACGCCTTAATCTCACCCACCCTCCCTCGACCCTTCATCAGTCGCCAACTACCACCCAATATCTCTTCTCCCTTTCGCATCCAAACTACTTGAACAACACGTACACTCCGAACTGTCCTCCTACCTATCCTCCTGCTCCCTCTTCGACCGCCTACAATCCGGTTTCCGACCTCACCACTTTACCAAAACAGCCCTTAGTAAAGTCACCAATGACCTACTGACCGCAAAGAATAAAAAACACTACTCTGTCCTCCTCCTCCTCGACCTATCCGCTGCCTTCGACACAGTTGACCACTCCCTCCTACTCCAAATCCTCAAATCCCTTGGTATCACCGACCTCGCCCTCAACTGGATCTCCTCATATCTTACGGACCGCACCTTCAGCGTCACCCCCTCCCACACCTCTTCCTCGTCCTACCCCCTTACTGTCGGCGTCCCCCAGGGATCGGTACTGGGATCGCTACTTTTCTCCATCTACACCCTTGGCCTAGGTCAACTCATTGAGTCCCATGGCCTCCAGTACCATCTCTAAGCTGATGACACCCAGATCTACCTCTCCGGGCCCGACATCACCTCCCTCCTGTCTAAAATTCCCCAATGCCTGACCGCCATCTTATCTTTCTTCTCTGCTCGCTTCCTCAAGTTGAACATGGACAAAACAGAGTTCATTGTCTTCCCCCCCAGCCGCCCTCCCCCTCTACCAGACCTGTCAATCCTAGTCAATGACTGCTCCCTCTTCCCAGTCCCTCATGCAAAGTGCCTCGGGGTCACCCTAGACTCCTCCCTCTCCTTCAAGCCCCACATCCAAGCCCTCACCACCTCCTGCCGACTCCAGCTCAAGAACATTTCACGTATCCGCCCGTTTCTTGATCATGACATTGCCAAAACCCTCATCCACACCCTCATCATCTCCCGCCTTGACTACTGCAACCTACTACTCACCGGCCTCCCTGCCTCTTCCCTTGCACCCCTCCGCTCTATCCTAAACTCAGCTGCCCGTCTAAACCACCTGCCTCCTCGCTACTCCCCTATCTCCCCTCTCCGCATGGCACTTCACTGGCTCCCCACCCCCAAAGATCTCGCTTTAAAATCCTAACCCTGGCTTACAAAGCCATCAACAACCTGTCCCCCCCTTACATCTCCGACATGGTCTCCCAATACCAACCCGAACGCAACCTACGCTCCTCACAAGAACTCCTCCTCTCCTCCCCCCTCATCTGATCCTCCCACAACCGCATACAAGCCTTCTCCCGCACCTCCCCTAAACTCTGGAACTCTCTCCCCCAGCACGTCAGACACTCGCCTACCCTTAGGAGCTTCAAAAAGAACCTGAAAACTCATCTATTCCAACAAGCCTACAACCTACGATGAAACCCAGCGCCGCTCCACCACACGCTTGGCGCTTCCCCTCCTATCGTGTCCTTCCCACCCTTGTAGACTGTGAGCCCTCGTGGACAGGGCCCTCTACCATCGTGTATCGGCAAGCCTTGATTGTTCATATGTACTGTACCTGTTTTTGTTACCCCTATTTCTTATGTAAAGCGCCATGGAACCAATGGCGCTATATAAATAAATAATAATAATAATAATAATACTTGATATATTTACGTTCAGGCATATTAGATTTATTTACCAGTTTATAGTACACACATGATACAGCATGTTATATTGAAAACAAAATAGATATGACCGGTGGTCAAGTCGATACCATCAGATTCAATATATTATATATTATCCCTATAATATATTTTGCCAATTTTTTTAAAGTTTAAATACCTAGGTGGAAGTATCCGAATGGTTTGGCAAGTGAGCTCAAGTGAATACGGATTGCGTTCCTTGAGATGACCTATGGGGAAACCCTATGTATTTTTGATAATGCAGATACAAACCGCCACAGGTATATAGAGGAAAAATTGAAAAAAATGAGAAACATTGAGTAATGAAAGGAGAAAGGGAGAAAATTTGAATGAATAATAATAAGTATATTAATGAGAAATGAAAAAGGAAGAAGTGGAATACCAGTAATAAGGAAAGTTGTACTATGAACCCTCTATATAGTATAGCCCACATTACATGTAATGATCCAAGAATAATTGTTATTTACCTTTGTAGCTTATAGATTCCAATGTGTAGAGCAGTGAATAATCAAATGTATACCATATATGCAGGCACATAGGAAATGGTTCTTATTCCCTGTATGACAATAAACACGTGAATTATACTATCACATATATGTGATCTATGTGAGATATAGCATTAGTACAATAAGTCCAAGAACCATCCTTGTTGCCTAGTTATGTGCGTCAGGATACTAGACTAGGAGTCTGGGAAGAAAGAATGTGGTACAATGAGGTTAGTGTGTTAAATATTACATAAGATCAATAGTATAATGTTATGAACACCAATACCTTTATATTGATGGCAGCAAAGAAAGATTGGCTAGGAGATCTGGAGATCAACAGAAGCAATATTTAGGGATTGATGCATGACCAAGAATGGTCAGGTAGCTAAGAAAGAGATGTAATGTAATATTTACCCCCTCCTATGGCTGTTTGCGTCTGCAGGACCGTGGTGTATGTGCACAGGCCGCGCTATATCGGGGCCTTCGATGCTCGCATGTTACTAAAGGGAACACCTTCACACATCTCAAATCTGGCAAAGTGTTACATAAAAGGTTTTTGCGAGTTATCCTATGTTGTTTATTTGATTAAATGCCCGTGCGGTCTTGGAGGGCCAGCTTCAGAGGCAGCTTCAGAGGCAGTGGACCAATGCCGCACTCTTTAGGATTTGCCTAAAATGGGGCAATACATTGGCATTTAACAAATTGCAGACAAGGCTGGCAACAGCTTTGTTCTTATTCATTCTGATTTTCTCCCTTTCTCCTTTCTTTACTCAATGTTTCTAATGTTTCTATTTTGTCGATTTTTTTCAATTTTTTCTCTATATACCTGTTGCGGTTTGTATCTGCATTATCAATAATACATAGAGTTTCTCATAGGTCACCTGTAGGAACGCAATCCTCATTCACTTGAGCTCACTTGCCAAACCATTCGGATACTTCCACCTAGGTATTTACATTTATGTACTATAAACTGGTATATAAATCTAATATGCCTGAATGTAAATACATTACCGTATATACTTGTGTATAAGCCGACCACCCTACTTTTGCCCCCAAAACCTGGGAAAACCTATTGACTCGTGTATAAGCCGAGGGTGGACCCCAGCACAGGTATACAGCCCCCAGCAGTGTGGTATACAGGCCCCCTCAGTGGTATACAGCAGCCTCCCCAGTGGTAGTATACAGCAGCCTCCTCAGTGGTAGTATACAGCAGCCTCCCCAGTGGTATATACAGCAGCCCCAGAGCGGTATACAGCAGCCCCAGAGCTGTATACAGCAGCCCCAGAGCTGTATACAGCAGCCCCAGAGGTATACAGCAGCCCCAGAGGGGTATACAGCAGCCCCAGAGGTATACAGCAGCCCCATAGGTATACAGCAGCCCCAGAGGTATACAGCAGCCCCAGAGGTATACAGCAGCCCCAGAGGTGTATATAGCAGCCCCAGAGGGGTATACAGCAGCCCCAGAGGGGTATACAGCAGCCCCAGTGGTAGTATACAGCAGCCCCAGCAGCCCCAGAGGTATATACAGCAGCCCCAGGGGGGTATACAGCAGCCCCAGAGGTGTATACAGCAGCCCCAGGGGTGGTATACAGCAGCCCCAGCAGCCCCAGAGGTATATACAGCAGCCCCAGTGTATACAGCAGCCCCAGTGGTATATAGGGCCCCAGCTGTGTATACAGCAGCCCCAGCTGTATACAGCGGTACCCAGTGGTATACAGCCCCCCCCCCCCCGTGGTATACAGGGCCCCCCCTTGCTTGTGGCAGACCTGTAAAAGAAGATATCATTATACTTATCGTGTCGCCGCCGCCGCTCTGTCACCGTCACCACGCTCCTCCAGGTCTTCAAGCTTCCTTCACCGGCGCACAGACAATGACGTAATTTCCTGTGCGCCGGTGAAGGAAGCATGAAGACCCGGAATAGCGCGGTGACGGTGACACATCGGCGGCGGCGACACGATAAGTATAATGATATCTTCTTTTACTGGTCTGCCACAAGCAAGGGGGGGCCCTGTATACCACGGGAGGGGGGGGCAGTATACCACTGGGTACCGTATATGGACTCGTGTATAAGCCGAGGGGGGACTTTTCAGCACATTAACTCAGGTTAATGATGTGTTACAGTGCTGTGCAAATTAATTGGGACAAAGCATTTTTTAAGTAAAATCGTAAGTTGGGGTTACCAGTCAGTGATTCAAACCAGTTTTAACTGCTTTGAACAGATGTGAGTGTACAACCTTGAGTAACAAAATGTGGTTTGACTGGTTTTAGTCAGAAAATAACAGCTAGCTGCCCCCTCAGCTTCAGTTGAGAGCTTGTTTCTGTGAGGAGTGGTTTAGTGTACCTTTTTCTCTGTGTGATTTGTGCCTGTAAAAATTCATGTTACTCGACGGAAGAGGTCTAGAATTATTACTCTTAATTACGGTAACATACAAGTCTGACTGTAAAGGTACCATCACACGCCACAATCTCGCCTGGGAATCTGAAAGGCGAAGCGTCGCCCCATTGAAATCGCCCTGAAATTACCTCACGGTTATGGCGTCTGATTGGGCGATTTTGCGGCGATAAATCGCCCTTCGGCCATCGCCTAATTCCTGAACAGTGCTCAGTAATCAGGCGCAATCGGCAAGGTGATAATTTTGTGTTTTGGCATGTGACAGGGTGATAGTGATGGAAAGAGTGTTTACTGTGATTTCCTGTAGGTGTGCCTCAGCATGCTGTAGTCCACGCCCCATCTGAGATGATTGATGTGGGCTACTGTGTTCCCATTGGCTGTCGTTGACACCGCGCCATATTTGAAGAGCTGTCCGTTCAGCACCACACACATCTTCAGCTACACAACCGTTCCGCAAAGTCAGTGCAATTACGCGTGCCATTGAATAGCGCAAGCTATGTTGTCCGCATGTATTAAGTTGCGCTGTGTGGAGTATAGTGCCACACATGACAGCTCAGATGTTGGACTACACATCGTCGATGGGTGCCAGGGGCCACGCACTACAATCACCCTACATGTTAATAAAGCAGAGAAGTTGAAGCTAACCAGAGTAGACTGAGTTACTAAAAAGAAAAATAGAAGTAGGATCGGCACCGGTCTACCGTGTACGGAGACGCTCAATAAAAGACACAGCAGTCAGGTCTTTGAGAGAGAATCACATCCTTTATTAGAAGGGCAAGGTTATATACCATAATCAGGGGTTCCTAACAATAGAGTAACACGTAACAGGGTAATACGTGCCAAGATAGCGGGCCATATCTATAACAAAAATGTAAGAAATGCATTATGAACAGTTCTATACCTATCAACACCTTCATCAAGAACTGCGTTACAAACAGTTCTGAATCTATTGATACATTCATAATAGACATCTGGCGGCTGCTCTTATGCTCATGTGGCCACAGACCGGTGACCCCATGACTATTCTTCTTATGCGGGAAGACAAGGTGGGAAATGTTTTTCTATGCTCCCATACCTTTGTGACTGCATATTTTTTTATGTTCCCAGCCTTCAACTATTGCCACGTACCATTTCTGCTAAGTGTATATAAAGTTCAGAGTGAATAAACATGATGAACTGAATGGCTCTGAAAAGAGACGAGAGGGCTGCCAATGTACAGTACGTACAAAGCATCAGATAACTTCTTCAACAACTCCCCTCTTTTTATGATTCTATTCTTCATCTGTCCCTGCCTGTCTCCAGGTCCGCAGAGCTGTCCTTTACTTCACAATACACTAGGCCTCCCCTACGTATATTATGGGGTGTGACCATTCAGACAGACCCTGTTGCCGGCCCTGACTTTCCCTGTGCCCCCCTTAACCCTTAAACACTAATGTAATGATATAAGGGCTATACTGAGGGGAGGTATAGATAACTTCTTTAACAGTGTGTGAATTAGATGACACAGATGCTCTGTGATTGGATGGTTACCACATAAAAAGTGCTAATGACCAAGCTATGGCACGCTTGCTGCCCAGAGTCATTAAGTAAGTACTGATGTTCACACATGATTTGTGATATGGCTGTGTATAGGAGCCACAATTGTCGATACGAGCGTGTATTTGTGCAAACCCTGATAGACAATGGCATCATGTATTAGTCAAACTTCCAGAGCAGGCTGACCAATCGTAACGCTGTTGTGTTGTCCAATGAGGTGTATGGGGTGCGGTGTAAACCAATGTGGCACGCGTATCTCCTCCCCCGCACTGAACATGTACGCCCACATTGCCTTTGAGATTGTGGCGTGTGAAGCGAGATGGAATTAGGCTAGATTGGTTCCACTGTAGGTGAGGAAATTTCTGGAGCGACACGTCGCCTTATGTTCAGGGCGCAATTGCGGTGTGTGATGCCGCCATCAGCGATCTGAGGCGACCACGAAAAACGTGAGCGCGTATGTTAGATCGCCATACATCGCCAGCCGAGATTGCAGCATGTGACTGTACTTAAGAGAAATCGCTTCCACCGTCGGTATTGTAAAATCTACCGTTTCAAGAATAATTCGCACACACAATGAAACTGGATCGTTTTCTCCAAAAAGAATAGGGAAATGTTGAAGAAAAAGGAAAACGACACCAAGAACTGATAAAACACTTATCAGAAATATTTCAAACCAGAGAACACGAGTGTTTTATTGCCCCAGTGACTAGCCCCCTGAAGCCACCGATGTGAAACATGTGTCGGGGCTACTGGACCGGTATCCTGAGGTGGTGGACGCTCATTTAGGTTCATGGGTAAGCAGTTATTCTGATTGTGCTTTCTTTTTTGCACCTTACGCGGCCGTCACACGCACAGATATCTTGCCCGATATCGTTTAAGCGATTCTCCTTTTTTGATCGCTTTAAGCGATATCGGGCAAGAAATCGTTGCATGTAATCAAGCATTTACTGTAAATCGCTTGATCGTGACATCGCTGATCTGAGTTTCGGTTCCTCAGATCTAGCGATGAACGATGCAACGATCTGCATCATCGTGTGTATGACACACGATGATCCATCTCCCAGTCGTCGCCTATCGGAGAGTAACTATGTAAACTCGGGTAAACTAATGCACGACGCGCCCTAGTTACCCGATGTGTACCATAGTAACGAGCGAGATCGCTGCTCCACATCGCTGGTGAGTCTGTCTGTGTGACATCTCACCAGCGATGTGAGCGATATTGTAAGCGATTGCGCGTGCACGTGATCGCTTACAATATCGCTAAAGATATCTGTGCGTGTGACGGCCGCCTTACTCTGACTTTAGGGCTGTGTACACCCAAAGGGGATATACCTAAGCTATTAGCCTGGGTGAGTCTGCACTTTAGCACATTGCACCTTGTTGATTAAAATCCTGTGAACCATCTCTATTGTCCTCCATTCTCTTGGTTACCAGTCATCAGTCTCTCTCCCTCCATTCCTCCTTGTTGATAAGTTACCTGTGTGTACTTTACTCCATGTTTGATGTATCCACTGTAAGGAATAAAACGTGTTTTTCTTGCATATAACACTGGTGTGGACATTGAAGTGGTGTCTATTCACTGGGGCAATAGAACACTCGTGTTCTCTGGTTTGAAATATGTGTCTGAGTAGTCTGCCCTAATATAAGATGGTTACGCCCAGTCCTGTTTTCGTTTTCACTTATCAGAAATAGTAAAATTAATGCAAGAAAAACTTGCTTTGTCCCAATTAATTTGCACAGCACTGTATTTTATTCTGTATGAATTTTCATTATAGACAACACCACTGTAAAAAAGACCCGAATAAGGGTTGAAACGTTGTGTAAAGGTATTTTTGGCTTTTTTCGAGTGAGCAATAAAACTGTACCTCAAAAGCAAAATACATGTGAATTCCTCTTTTGTGTGCCAAGGTATTACTGAAAATATTGAGATACTTTACCTTTGAGCACCACTACAGTGAGCCACACTTCACTCTCCTGAATGCCCACTCTCTGTGACAGCATCTGTGATTGGCTGTTGTGCCCCTCACCCATTGTGCCAACGTCTGTGATTGGTTGCCATAGGCAACGAACCTGACATCATAGTAGTGTAAAAATAAATATATAATTAAAAAAAAATTACAAAGAGCTTAGTTGTATTTTTGATTTTCAGCGCAGAAAACGGACAGCTACAGGTTGTGACCCTGAGCGGTCTGGTGACCTTGCAACCTTTGGATGAAGCAGAGCTGAGTATGCTTTGTGCGACATTTGTTGTGGGTTATCGTCAGATTGTATGTGTAAATCTGGGTCACACACACAGATATCTGAGCAGATATTTTTCACAGATCTCTGGTTGCAGTGAAATCATGGACACATGGTTCCATTTTGTGGCTGTGTACAAATGGAGCAATGTGTCCATGATTTCACTGCAACCAGAGATCTGTGAACAATATCTGCACAAATATCTGTGTGTGTGACCCAGCCTTAGGTTAATAAGTTTGCAAAATGAGGGTTGTCTGTGTGATTTATTTCACAAAAAGGATTTTCTCTGAGATTTATTTCAAATAAAGGATTTTTCCCTGTGTATTGTGTTTTTTAAATATTTGCTCACAGAATTGATAAAGGGCGGGTCTCAGAGAGATTTAAACAAATCTGGGCCTAATGACTAGCGGTCAATACTCAGTTGTCATTTACACCTTCTTTCACTCCGATGTTACCGCACCAGGGCATCGGGAGGAGCCGCGTTCAGTGCCAGGAATTAGCACTTCTAATGAATACGTCAATTTCTGTGGCTGCTGCGTGATGCTATTTTTTAGCCTGGCTGACAGCGCGGTCCAAAGAATCACAGTGGGGATTGCGCTGTTTTACGCTGGCATCAGAGGTCCCGTGATGTGATTACGGGACTTTGATGCGTTGCCATGACAGCCTGGGGTCCTGTGAGGACCCCGAATGATGTCATGACACTTCCTGTGGATGAAAGGCGAACCCCTGACATCCACAGAAAGTGATAATTTCTCCTGCCTCAGCATGACTGTGAACAAGAGAAGCGATCGGACAGTGTAGTGCTGAGGTGCTCTAAGGAGCAGTGTAAAATAAAGAAAAAAAGATAAAAAAGTTTTTAAATCAGAAAAATAAACAAAATCAAATCGCCCTTTGCTGCATTGAAAATGAAACTATTAAAGCAAAATTACACATATTTAGTATCGCTGCTTTCAGAAATGTCCGATCTATCAAAATATAAAATCATTTACCGTAATCAGATCTGTTAACAGTGTAATGGAAAAAAAAATTACATACGCCAAAATTAAATTTTTTTAGTCGCCGCAACATTGCAATAAAATGCAGGCGAACAAAGCATCAAATCTACCCAAAAACGTCAGCTCAAGCTGCAAAAAAATAAGCCATCACTCAGCCCGAGATCTCGAAAAATGAGAACTCCATGGGCTGCAGAAATTGGTGCCAAAAGTGCAATTCTTTTACTTTAACATCTTCTTTTACCTTAAGGCTGGTTTCACACTGCAGTTTTTCCCCTGATCAGGTTTGATCAGGTTTGTGTGTCAAAACCAGGAGTGTCTCCAAAACTCAGAACAGGTGTCAATCTTTCAATTATAGTTTTTCTCTGCAAGTTCCTCTACTGGTTCCTCTCATGGTTTTGACACACAAAACCTGATCGAACCTGATCAGGGAAAAAACGAGTGAAACCAGCCTTAGGCTGGCTTCACACCACGACGCAGTCCGGTCCGGGTCTGTCAGGCATGAACCTGACAGCCCCAGACCGGATCAGCACACCGAACCGGAGGGCCAAATGTGCCCTCCGGTCCTGTGTGCAGCCGAATGGCTGTAATTGCAGCCACAGCTGCTGATTTTTCAATATTGCGGCTAGCATGGAGCTAGCCGCGGTCCTGAAACAACAGCGGTGTGCAGCCGTCGGTATCCGGTTCCCGTATTCGCCCGGACCGGGACAATCCGGCCCCATAGGCTCCCATGTTAGTGAGAACCGGATTGCCCCGGATCCGGGACAATCCGGGCAAATCCGGGATACGGCATCTTGGGGAGATTTTTCTCCCCGGGCACAAACGTTGCAAGCAACGTTTTTGTGTACGGTGAGAAGAATCCGATTTCTCCCGGATTCCACCGCAGAGATGAAAGAGGATGGCAGAGAGCTGCCATCCGGCTCCATCCGGCCCCATAGACTACTATGGGGCCAAAAACCGGTCCGGGGCTGTCTGGTTTACATTGGACAGCCCCAGACCGGACTGCGCCGTGGTGTGAAGCCAGCCTTAGATTTTCAGATTTTTTTTTATCACCATCTATCTACAAACTCGTATTGAACCGAGGCATCATACTGATGTTAGTTTTAACATATAGTGAACATGGAGAATAAAAATCCCAAAAAACAAACGTATAATTGCAATATCACCGCACCTGAAATTTCCTGTTTTCCATTACTTTATATGGTAAAATAAATTATTTTATTCAGAAGTACAACTTGTCGAGCAAAAAAAAACAAGTCCTCATTTATCTATATTGACAGAAAAATAAAAAAGTTATGGCTCTTGGAAGAAGGGAAGAGAAAAATGGAAAATGAGAAAGTGCCCGGGGGTGAAGGAGTTAAAGTTTGGGTTCGGGCTTCGGACTCAAGTTAGGGTCACGTCCAGTCTCAAACTATGACTTAAAAAATAAAAAATCAGCGGGTTCACCCATCACTGGCTATAACGTTTTAATTTTTCAGTCGATGGAGCTATGTGATGGCTTATTTTTTGTGGAGTAAGACTGTTTTTATTGATACGATTTTGGCAAAGATATGATGTTTTTATCGCTTGCTAGGTTTCAAGGGAGTTCTATAATGACAAGTATTGAGGTCTTTAATAGCCCCCAGCTGTCATAGCAACCCACCCATGATCATGTTGCTGGTGCGCCGATGAGCTCCTAGAATGTGCTTCCTCATGTCGCAACGTTGTTGATGCCACTGTTAGAGTTCGAAAGTGGCATTTAAAAGGTTAACCTTTGCAGACTGTGCTTTGTGTCACCCGCGATTGTTAATTGTAACAGACAGCCGATTACCTGGCGAGTATGAAGTGAGTTCAGTCGGTGTGCTCGCTCCAAATAGCTGTAGACATGTATGACTGATGTTGTGAATGGGTTAAGTAATCTTAAAATTAATTTCCACTGACTAATAAGTCTTCTGCAGTGTGATATTTCCCTCTTTCTCCATAGAACGTATGCATAATGATTTGAGTGTGGGGAAAAGAGGCTCATAAGTGGAGCAATTTTAAGGCGTCCAATATTTTTTTTCTTATACTATTGATTTATGCAGAGTTTGCTGAAATAACAATAACTAGAGCTGTGTCACCTGTATTCTGAGGTTTAATCTACGCCATAAGTAGTGCAGCACAATCTAGCCATATGCCATGTTTTTCTATAATGGCAAAACTCTTTTATGGGTTTTCCAGTACTTATCTATTGATTCCCTAACCTAAAAATAGTTAATCAATAATGGAATAGTAGGGTTCATGTGTTGGACGACCATCAATACATTAGTAGTTGCCTAAAAATTGGACATTACTATCAAAGTACTGGACATCCCTTTTTTTTTTATAAAATCAGGTTAATTTCTATTTAATTGAATTTAAAAAATAAAAATGATTCATTATACAAGGCTAGAAAATCCACAAAATATAAGTGAAGAGACAAAACATAAATCAATACTCCAGTATCAACACATTAGAAAGGTCATAACCTCTTTCCCACTATACGGTATAACATTGGTGCAGATGATCAGCAATAGCATACAATGACATTTGTTACTACGAATGCATTTTATCCAATTAAGAATTCAACATTCTACAAGGCGTCCTACCAGTATGAATGTCCCTGAGACATCACGAGGGCGACTTATATCCAACCTTAATTATAATTATCTATGTCTTAGGCGGCCGTCACACGCACAGATATCTTGCCCGATATCGCTTAAGCGATCTCCTTTTTGATCGCTTAAGCGATATCGGGCTTAAAATCGATGCATGTAATCAAGCGATTCACGATGTGAAATCGCTTGATCGTGACATCGCTGATCTGAGGTCCGGTTCTCAGATCTAGCGATGATCGATTTCACGATCTCCTTCATCGTGGTGTATAACACCACGATGAGCGATCTCCCAGCGGCAGAGGCTATGCTGGGAGATGGTAACTATGGTACACGTCGGGTAACTAAGCGACGCGCGGCGCCTAGTTACCCGATGTGTACCATAGTTACCAGCGAGATCGCGGCTCCGCATCGCTGGTGAGTCTGTCTGTGTGACAGCTCACCAGCGATGTGAGCGATATTGTAAGCGAATGCGCGTGCACGTGATCGCTTACAATATCGTTATAGATATCTGTGCGTGTGACGGCCGCCTAATGCACATTCCTGGCATAATACACTCGAAGGGAGTCACGGGGTCTCCAACCATGCCTCCCAAATCCTATAGAATTTATTAAGATAATTCCTCTTTATATTGACACCCCTTTATAAACTTATTATGTTATTTAGTTAGTTCCCCAATGGTCAGGTGAGCGGCATCCAACCAGTGATAAGCTAACAACTTTCTCCCCTGGTAAAGGACTCTATATATACCAACAGCTGCCGGCAGCTCTGGATTCACCCCCTCATCATGTAATCCCATAATGCACACATATGGATCTCGCCCAATCTGTACCCCATATGCCTTTTCCTTAAGATCCAGGTTGGATTTCCAGAGGAATTCTATATTACCACATGCCCATATCATGTGGATCAAATCCGCATTCTCTAGCCCGTGTCTGGGGCATATACTGTATGCTCACACTCCTATGGTGTGTAGTAGCTATGGTGTGTTGTACACTCTGTGCAGTAAACATATTTGAGACAGCCTTTGACTTTCAGACACAGACAATCTAGGTATCAGAGCCAGAATCATTTCCCACTGCTCATCTGCAAATGGCCCACAGTCTCTCTCCCTCACACCCCAGACACGAAGCGGATCTTTGCTTATCCATTTATTTACCATGTTCTTAAATAGCATAGGTACCACTTCTTTAGAGCAGACAGATGTAAGTAGATTGGTAATAATATGATTATGCTCAATATTAATAGGTGTACTCTGCATTTGGGATTCCATGGACATACCTTTTTAATTCGATTTTATGAAGTGTGGTAATCTTTGACTTTAAGGCATCAGTTTTTCCACTCTGTATCCGCAATATAATGTAGTTGAGGATGCATTTTAGAATGGATTTTTCTTTTGTGTGTTACTCAATGTTCTCCATAGCAACAGTCTTAAGGTACCGTCACATGCTTCAACGTTGAAATAATGTCAGCAACGATCTCGGGTGCGCGCGGTCGTTGCCGACATCGTTGATGAGATATCACACGTCTAGATCTCGTGGACAACCCAGCAACGATGTTGTGAGCAAACACTGCGAGCGATCCCTGCTCACTGCTGTGAATGGGCGAAGTCGGCCCTGACATCGCTATTGCGGTGTCACACCGAACGATGCCGCAGGTTGCTGGAGTTGAAGTTGACAGGTTTTCCTGCATGCAGGAAAACCTGTCAACCCCGACTTGAACAGTTATCGTTGTTGAATTGTGTGTTTACACGCAACGATGCAATAATGATGTCGTTTCAACATCGTTCCTGACGTCACTTTTGAACAATGTCGGGAACGAAGTTGAAACGTGTAACAGGCATTTAAGGCCGACATCATTTCAACGTTGATGTGTGTGACAGTACCTTTACACATTGTCAGACATCACTGTTTTTTAAGTTGACTATAATGACTTCATCATATTTCCTAAATTAATTCTCTCTATATGTTTTTCAGATATCGAAGTGGCATTCGTGGTCACATGAAAGCCGTTGTCATGGATTTGCTTCGTCAATATTTGAAAGTTGAAACTCAGTTCCAGCACGGTATGTTTTACAATTACCTTTTCCCCCGTAAGAGAACAAAACTCTATTGTTTTTCTTTAACTTTCTTTTATTATAATTTTTGAAAATGTCTCTTTTTTTTCTATCCATAACAGTGCTTCTAAGAGCTGTTAAGCCCCCCCCCCACAAAAAAAAAAATAAACCCACCTGTAGATAGCTGTTGGTTCTCTCCCCCATACACTGGAGTGCATGACTTGGCTGTGCACTTCTTCATCCTCTGTGAGAGCTCCTCTACCTGACTCTTCCCCCTCCGAGTAGTGGCTCTCGCTTTTTCGGTAGTCTAAAATCAGTCATTGTGGATCCTTCTCTCCTCTTATATCATCTAGACCAGGGGTCCCCAAATCCAGGCCTCGAGGACCGCCAACAGTGCATGTTTTCAGGACCTCCTTAGTATTGCACAGGGGTTGGAATCATTACCTGTGCATTTGATCACATTAACACCTGTGCAATACTAAGGAAATCCTGAAATCCTGCACTATAGGTGGCCCTCGAGGCCTGGAGTTGGTGACCTCTGATCTAGACTGTTAGGCTCCATTGACTTTAGTCTGATGTGTATATGACACGCCCCTCCAGGGTCTTAGGATGCTCGGAACCGGGCTTCTTTGAGGCTTCATCACGGGATCACAGGGACTGAGGCCTGGCTCCGTAACCCTGGCAGTGTCATTAAAAGTTCGGTGTGAGTGGTTCTCTCTCTTAGGTAACGGTATCTGGCATGGAGGGTTAATTCTGGTAGGGATAACTGGACCTGGGATATTTGTTAATTTTACGTGACACCACCCGCTGGTTGTGGCTATAGATAGACACTGCTGCTCAACAGTTCTCCTAGGGGCTGATGGTTGGGAGGCAGCAATGTCCTTAAGCCCTCTGCGGGTAGGGCTGACCCCTACGGCTGGAAACACACTATCCTACTTACATGCGAGTCTCTCCGACGAGACTCGAAGCAGTGACCCTGAACGGCCTCTTCCTCTCTGAATGGGAGTGTAATGCTGCACAAAAACACAAGCAGCTGACACTCCCGTCCAGAGAGGGAGAAAGCCGTTCAGGGTCACTAATCCGAGTCTCGTTTAAGAGACTCGCATGTAAGCAGGATAGTGTATTTCCAGCCTAAGGCAGCTTAAGGTACCTGAGTGAGTTGGTAGTTGTGTTTCTGGTGCTTTTGACGCATTAGAAAGTTCACAGACACAGCAGGTTGCAGTCTTCAGTTCTTTTACTCAAAGTCTTTTTGCAATAGCCCGCTGAGCACTGGGTTCACGGAGGCAGGGATCCAGCTACTCCCGGGTTGGAATATGACACATAACTGGCACCCCTTCTCTGTCCTTTCTCAGCCTCTGTACACTGTACTTGCCTCGCTCGTCCTGCCTTGCGCCTCGCCACACAGAGCTCTGAGCCAGTGACTGTGGGCTTTTCTTAGGGGATTAGCCTGCAGTGTGTCCCCTTAGCCCTATGGTTGCCACCTTTTCAGCAGATGTGCGTAGTTGTCGACCGTGTCACTGTGGAAGTGTCACACAGTCTCCGGTTTGCTAGTTGAGCCTGGTCTGGGTTTTCCACTAGTGTTGGGGTTCCCGATGCCCCTGTTCTTCGGCTTAGTACCTCCACTGCCTTGCGCTTGACAATGAATACGAGTCTCACGAGTGGAATGGTTACTGCCTGTGCCTCTGGGACTCTCTGTCTTCCTCTGAACCACTTAGGCTGGTTTCACACTGCAGTTTTTTCCCTGATCAGGTTCGATCAGGTTTGTGTGCCAAAACCAGGAGAGGAACCAGGAGAGGAACTTGCAGAGAAAAACTATAATTGAAAGATTGACACCTCTTCTAAGTTTTGGAAACACTCCTGGTTTTGGCACACGAACAAGATCGAACCTGATCAGGGAAAGGTGTTGTTTCTGCTCCTCAGTCTGGCCTTAGGACGAGCTCCCACTTGGTCCAGTCCTCTGGACACTTAAGTTCTTTCTTTTCGTGACAGACTTTCTTGCTCCAGCTTCCCTCCAACTCGACTCTAGCTTCTTCACTCTCCTTCACTCTCCTTTTCCTCTCTCTGCAGCAGCTCTCTTCTCTGCTGTTCAACTGCCTCTCCTACGCTCTAGATCTTTCCCACTCTTCTTATACCCTCTGTCACGTGTCCCATATCATCTACGTGTGTTATTCCTGTCCTCACTCCTTCCCAAGTGTTCCCTCTAACTACTTCCTTTACCACCCAACCCAACTACAATAGTTCCTAGTATGATCTGGGTGTCCCGGTACCGGTCCGTGCCCCTCTTACCCGTAAGTGGGATACTACACCCTAACAGGGGTGCAGTACCTCTGTGGTGCCTGGATCTGCAGGGGCGCCACATATGGGCACCTTTTGGGTGGCATGATCAGCAATGTGTTCCCTAGTTGTCAGTAAGGCATAGTTGAGGGTGGGGGCAGTTTTTCATGGAAGTGTTTGTAGGCTGCACAGTCCTTTTATGGCTCCAGCAATCTAGTTTACAGTGCTGTGCAAATTAATTGGGACAAAGCATTTTTTTTTTTTTCAGAAAATTTCTTTATTCAAGTTTTTTATCATAACAAAGTAAACTGACAATTATCAGCAGAATTCCAATAATAACATCAAGTGCGTTAATCGCATACATATAGACACGGGTTGCTGTTACTCCTTTCAAGCAACATAAGGCGAGAGAAAAAGCTTTAAAACCATCTAAAGATTTAAGTAGAGAATGATAGAAGAAGAGAGAGTAGAAGTGTGAGAATAGCAAAGAGAAGCAGAGAAGAGAGAAAAGAGAAGTGAAGAGAAAAAGGGAGAAGGGAGGGGGAGGGAGGGGAAGAGAAGGGAGGGGGGGAGTCCACCGCACCCACCAGAATACAACCAAGAGGCTCGTAGAAATCATTTTATGATAAGGGAGAACCGTCTCGGAAAAGCCACCAAGGAGTCCACAGTCTCTGGTGCTTCTCCCAGGTTTCATGGTCTCGTGCCATCAGGCCCTCCATACGGCATAATCTGTCCATCTCAATCACCCATTCTCCGAGAGAGGGATAACTGTGGACTTCCAATGTCTTGGTATTAGAACCCTCGCCGCCATAAGGCAAAAGCGGAAAAGACTGCGTTTGACCAAGGCGAGCGGTTCCGGAATGAGAGACAGGAGTGCGATCTGAGGAAGTGTGGGGTAGCGAGTGCCAGTGATAGACTCACATGCCGAGAAGATTGAATGCCAATAAGCCTGGATGAGCCTACAACGCCACCAGATGTGAAGCATAGTCCCAGGCTCCTCTCTGCACCTCCAGCACAGCTCCGAAACCGAAGGGAACATTGTGTGCAGCAGAGTGGGACATCTATACCACCTAGTCAAAATTTTATAATTTGTCTCCTGAAAGCTGCAGGATATCGACATCTTGTGGGTCAACAAGCAAATTTTGGTTCATTCGGATTCAGTGAAGGTAGTTCTCAAGTCCGTCTGCCATGCAGTAAAGAATCGAGGGACAAAGGGCGGCCCGACCTCTCCTATCACCGCATACAGGAGAGAAATAGCGTGAGCAGGGGCGTCGGGCAAGAGCAGTAGTGACTCAAATCTCGAGGGGTCCCCCCTACTTAGGGATCGGATGAATGTTCTCAGCTGGGAAATCTCCAACCAGGACCCCAGTCCGAACCCTCCGCCCCCCGTCGTCGTCTCCCCCTTTAGCCATTCCTTGACCTGAAACATGTCAGGGTCAGTGTCCGCATTCCATTTCAAGAAGGTCGATCTCCCAACTGTCGGGGGAAAGTCTGGGTTATTGAAGAGGGGACCTAAAATTGATGGGTAGGCAATGTCACAGACTCTACTCCGCCACACATCCCAAACGTTCAGTACCACTTGTGTGAGAGGGAGGAACATTGTGTCTGGAGGGCGGTTATGCTTTCGCAACCATGGCACCCAGCGCAGCGAGGTGGGCGAAGCCAAATTCTCAATTGTCACCCATTGTTTACTATTTGAATTGAATCTCCAGTCTAAGATCCTCGACAAAAGCGTCGCATGATAGTAGCGCTGGAAGTCAGGGAGCCCTGTCCCGCCCCTTCGCTTTGGCTCAGTCAGGGTCGATAAGCAAATCCGAGGTCTCCTGGCGCCCCAAATAAATTTACGTATAGCATTATTTAACTGACAAAAGAACTGTGGTGGGATATCAGTGGGAGCAGTTTGGAATAGATACAAAAATCTAGGCAGGATATCCATCTTGATAACATTAATGCGTCCAAACCAGGATAGCTGTGTGCCACAGAGTCTTTTCAGGTCGCGTAATGTAGCTTGTAAAAGTGGGGCGTAGTTAAGGGTATAAAGATCCTTAGGGTCTTTGGGTATAGTGATGCCTAAGTACCTCAAGCCTCTGTCAACCCATCGAAAAGAGAAGGAAGACCGAAGCTGATGGACCAAGGCATCCGATAGAGTAAGATTCATTACCTCTGTCTTGGAGTAATTTACTTTGAAATTTGACACG
The DNA here is from genome assembly GCA_033576535.1 of Allobates femoralis. Classification (NCBI taxonomy): domain Eukaryota; kingdom Metazoa; phylum Chordata; class Amphibia; order Anura; family Aromobatidae; genus Allobates; species Allobates femoralis. The sequence goes on along the minus strand of JARQOC010000002.1, from coordinate 287,248,153 downwards.
TCGCCAAATCTCATGAACTCTCGTATGATAACCGGGAAGGCGACCTGGGGGTTCGAGATGTAAATCAATAGGTCGTCAGCATAGAGGGCCAGTTTAAAATGGGCTCCCTGGATCCGTACACCCTCAATATCTGTAGATCTCCTGAGGGCACAGGCCAAGTGCTCCATTGCAATGGCGTATAGCATAGGTGACAGGGGACAACCCTGCCGTGTGCCATTGGAGATCCCAAAGGCAGGGGAGAGGAGTCCATTGACTCTAAGCTGCGCAGTGGGACCACGGTACAGCGCTCGGATTTTCCACACAATGACCGGGCACAGGCCCAACTGCTTTAGAGAGGCAAAGAGAAAATCCCATCCTAAGCGGTCAAATGCCTTTTCGGCATCGACCGAGAGAAGGCATGCGGGGATGTTGTGGCTTTGAATCTGGGCCGCAATAAGTAAAGTCTTGATGGTGTTATCTCTTGCCTCTCGATGCATGATAAATCCAGTTTGGTCATTGTGAATAGAAGCCGGTAACAGAGGTCCCAGTCTTGAGGCCAAGATTTTTGCAAAGATCTTGACATCTAGATTCAAGAGGGAGATGGGTCGATAACTGGCGCAAGAGAGGGAGTCCTTACCCGGCTTCGGAATCACTGTAATTGTAGCTGCTAAAGTCTGAGGAGCAAAGGGGCAGGAGTCGGAGATAGAGTTGAAGAGGGCTGTTAATTGTGGTGCTAAGTCATGCACAAACAATTTATAGAAGTTTGCCGAAAAACCATCAGGGACAAAGCATTTTTTAAGTAAAATCATAAGTTGGGGTTACCAGTCAGTGATTCAAACCAGTGTGGGGCAGCGCCTGGATTGCAAGTCAGGAAACTCGTGGAGCCCGGTAGTAGTTCAAACAGGACCCGGTGTTTATTGCTGATACACACAGCGGTGGCACAGTCTGCCGGAATCCGGGTCGCAGCCGGGTACACAAGACACAGTTCATATAACGTACCCGGGTCCTTCAGGCCAAAGGCCTCCGTTATGGGTCACCCCGAGTTCCCCCAGCCCTCCTGGGCTAGGCCGTGTTAGACTAGCACACGGCCTCTTGGAACTCTAGACCTCTCCTGTCTATATCTCTGCTGCTGCTGCAGCTAAGACACAAATCTCTGTACAGGGAACCCCGCCCTGCCTCCTGACCAGGCTTTTAACTTCGTGTCTACTTCCGGGACCTTGCAAGACCCGGAGCGGAGGGAGCGGACCGTCCCTTTCTCTCACACCCTATACCGGGCTCAATACGTGACAGTGCGCATTATGGGGGAGACATAGCGCCCCTCGCATATGATCCCCCGCACTGTCTCACACACCCCCCCTCGGTTCAAACTTGTGGGGTTGAACCCCAGCCAACATACAGGGTGCCCGGGACAGGGCATCCGCATTACCCTGCAACTTGCCAGCCCGATGCTCCACCGTAAAATTGAAGTTTTGGAGGGACAGGAACCACCGGGTGACCCGAGTGTTCCGTTCTTTGGCGTTTCGCATCCAGACCAGGGGAGCGTGATCCGTAATCAACCGGAACTGTCGCCCAAGCAAATAATAACGTAGGGACTCCAAGGCCCATTTAACAGCCAAGCACTCCTTCTCCACTACGCTATAATTCTTTTCTGCCGGTGACAGTTTCCGGCTCAAGTAAGTGACCGGATGTTCTTCTCCGTCCACTTCCTGCGACAGCACAGCCCCCAGCCCCACCTCCGAGGCGTCTGTTTGTACAACGAAGGCGTGTTTGAAGTTAGGACTGATGAGGACGGGCTGTCCGCACAAGGCCAACTTCATGGACTGGAAGGCTGTCTCTGCTTGGGGATTCCAACGCACCAACGCAGTTTTCTTCCCTTTGAACAGGTCGGACAGGGCCGCCGTTCGCCCAGCAAAGTTGGGTATGAAATGTCGGTAGTACCCAACTATGCCGAGGAACGCCCTCACCTGTTTGGTAGACACCGGTCGGGGCCAATTTTGAATGGCCTCGATTTTGTTAATTTGGGGTTGATAACCCCTCGCCCAATCACATAGCCCAGGTACTGGGCCTCCTCGAGCCCCATGGCACATTTTTTTGGATTTGTCGTCAGGCCGGCGGCCCTGAGCGAATCTACCACGGCCTGTACCTGGGATAAGTGAGTATGCCAATCAGGACTAAAGATGATGATATCATCTAGGTAGGCGGACGCGTACTTCCGATGGGGTTCTAACACTATGTCCATGAGCCGCTGGAATGTGGCCGGAGCTCCATGCAACCCAAAAGGCAACACGACATAGTGATAGAGGCCTTCCGGAGTAACAAAGGCGGTTTTTTTCCTTGGCCGACTTTGTCAGCGGCACTTGCCAGTAGCCTTTTGTCAGATCGAGCGTCGTGAAGTACTGGGCTTGCCCCAGTCTTTCGATCAGCTCGTCCATCCGGGGCACGGGATATAAATCAAACTTAGATACTTCATTCAGCTTCCGGAAATTGTTGCAGAACCGCAGCGATCCGTCCGGTTTTGGAATGAGCACAATGGGACTAGCCCACTCGCTCCGGGATTCTTCTATCACCCCTAACTTAAGCATGTGTTTCACTTCGGCCGCGATGGCTTGCCGTCGGGCCTCGGGTACCCGGTACGGTTTCACCCGCACTTTTACCCGGGGCTCAGTGACAATGTCATGTTGAATGACCGAAGTACGCCCTGGCAGGTCAGAAAACACATCGGGATTCTGCTGTACCAATTTGTGAGCTTCCCGTCGTTGGGCCTTAGTGAGGGTGTCACTTATTTGTACGCCTTCGGTATCCCTGGTGGCCGAAGGGGAAGGGTCCCCGGGTGCATCGGATGCCTCCATGATCAGGCACTCCCGGTCTTTCCACGCCTTAAGCAGGTTAACGTGGTATAGCTGCACGGGTTTCCTTTTCCCGGGCTGGTATACCTTGTAATTCACCTCCCCTACTTTTTCCCGGATTTCATATGGCCCTTGCCATTTGGCCAATAACTTGCTTTCCGTAGTGGGCACTAAGACCAATACCCGGTCCCCCACCTCAAAGGTCCTAACGGTGGCCCGTGTATTATACGTGCGGCTTTGAGCTCCTTGGGCATCCATCAGGTGCTCTTTCACGATAGGCCGGACCGCCGAGATCCGGTCCTGCATTTTCTCCACGTGGTCTATTACGCTCCTATAGGGAGTGGGTTCCTGTTCCCACGTCTCTTTGGCGACATCCAAGAGCCCTCTAGGATGTCGGCCGTACAACAGTTCAAGGGGGGAAAACCCCGTAGACGACTGTGGTACCTCCCGGATGGCGAACATTAGATAGGGTAATAGCATATCCCAATCCTTTCCATCCTTGGCCACCACCTTTTTGAGCATGGACTTCAGGGTTTTGTTAAACCACTCGACTAACCCGTCGGTCTGGGGATGGTACACCGAGGTGCGCAGCTGTTTTATGTTGAGCAATTCACACAGTTCCCGGGTCACTTTGGACATAAAAGGAGTCCCCTGATCTGTGAGGATTTCCTTAGGTAGTCCTAGGCGACAGATCATGGCAAACAGCTCCCGGGCAATCAGTTTCGCCGTGGGGTGGCGTAACGGGATCGCCTCCGGGTACCGGGTGGCGTAGTCGACAACCACGAGTATGTGTTGGTGGCCTCATGCTGATTTCACTATAGGCCCCACCAAATCCATTGCGATCCGTTCAAAAGGTTCCTCTATAACTGGTAGGGGTACCAATGGACTACGGAAGGTGGCAATGGGTGTGGTCAGCTGACATTCCGGGCAGGAGTCACAGTACCTCTGGACATCCGCATACACGCCCGGCCAGAAGAACCTCCGCAAGATGCGTTCTTGCGTTTTTTTAGCTCCAAGGTGGCCCCCTAGCAGGTGGGAGTGGGCCATCTCTAGGACCGCCCGGCGGTGTGGCTTCGGTACTACCAGTTGGTCCACAACCTCATCCCGGATTTTGTCCACCCTATAGAGTAACTCTTGGTTAAGCACCATGCGTGGAAATACGTTCTCTGCCCCCAGATGCTGAGCTACCCCTTTATTTCGGTTACCCTTTCTCGGGCCCGGGTCAGTGTGGGATCCTGTAGCTGGGATGTCCCAAACGCTCCCCGGGATACTTCCAACTCTGGAAGCGGTGGGGTCTCCTCGACCTCCCCTGCCAATACGTCTAGCGGGAACCTATCGGGGTGACACTCTAGCGCTATGTTGGCGACCCCTACGGCAGGTGTCCCGGTCTCAGGGTCGTCGGGCTCAGCACCCGGATTCCCTGGCCTCAGAGAAGGGTTACTCCTCCTTCCCCATAAGGAACAAAACAACGGTAAGTCTCTTCCCAGCACCGTCCCGTAGGGTAGAGATTTTACCACTCCGACCACGTGAGTCACCTCTCCACAGGGAGTGGATAGAGTCATTTCCGTGGTCGGATACTCGCGTAGGTCCCCGTGAATACACCGGACCCCGACCAATCCCCCAGTGAGTTGCAACACGGGGATTAAGGACGCACGAACCAGCGTCACCAAACTGCCAGAATCCAAGAGAGCTTCTGCTCTGTGTCCATTAACGAGCACCGGGCACAGATGTGGTGCCGTTAGGGGAACCACTACATCTGCGGTGAACACGGGGCTGGCATACATCGAGAGCCGACGTGTGAACCCGCAGTCCATGGGTTCCACTGTTAGTGGGCAGTAGGCAGCCACATGTCCCGGTCCTTTGCACCGCCAGCACCACGTAGCGGTGGCAGCGCCGGGTCGGAAGCTCCTTCTCGGGGAGCCTGGTTTCCTGCCAGCCCCATTCTGGGGTATCCTCTCAGCGGGTACGTTTTTAGGAGAGTCCCCTATAGATGAACGAATACCTCTACCCGGCTCCGGAGGCCGGCGTAACTGCCGCAGTGGGGCAGAGTCCCGTATGAACTCCTGGGTGGCTGTATATCGCTCTATCAAGCTAACCACCTGGTCCAAGGTACCCGGGTCCCCTTGCCCCACCCAACGCTGTATCGCAACCGGCAGAGTCCGAACCAGCCGGTCGACCACCACCCTTTCCACCATCTGTCCCGGAGTTAAGCTCTCAGGCTGGAGCCACCGTTTCACCAACTGCAATAAGTCATACGCCTGGGAGCGAGCCGGCTTGGACTCCACATAGGACCAGGAAAACACCCGTTGAGCTCGAACATAAGTATTGACCCCCAGTCTCGCAAGGATCTCACCTTTGAGCTTCCCGTAGTCCTGGGCATCCTCCCAACTGAGGTCGGTGTAGGCCTTCTGGGCGTCGCCGATCAAGAATGGCGCGACGACTTCCGCCCACTGAGCCGGCGGGAGGCCTTCTCGCTCTGCAGTGCGCTCGTAGACGGTGAGGAAGGCTTCTACGTCGTCCTCTGGACTCAGCTTCCGCGGGGCCGACCGGACCCGGTCCCGGGCCTCACGCCGTTCCGGGGAAGGCACTGCTGGCGGGTCTCGTAGGGCCACGATGTGCTGCAGGAGCAGTTCATTCGTCTTCTGCTGTTGCTCCTGCTGCTCTTGCTGCCGCTGCTGGGTAAGTACCAGCTGCCTTAGGATTTCCTCCATATCAGCGGCAGGCCTGAACTGTAGCGTGGCCGGCTTAAGTATGGACATACAGTGCCGGGCACCCCGCTAGAGACTGGCGGCTATTCTGACTGCTGCTCCTCTCACTTAGCTGCCGCTCATTGGCCTCATGAAACAGTCACATCACCGGGCCGGCCCGCTGCCTGCATTCTCCACCATATGTGGGCAGCGCCTGGATTGCAAGTCAGGAAACACGTGGAGCCGGTAGTAGTTCAAACAGGACCCGGTGTTTATTGCTGATACACACAGCGGTGGCACAGTCTGACGGAATCCGGGTCGCAGCCGGGTACACAAGACACAGTTCATATAACGTATCCGGGTCCTTCAGGCCAAAGGCCTCCGTTATGGGTCACCCCGAGTTCCCCCAGCCCTCCTGGGCTAGGCCGTGTTAGACTAGCACACGGCCTCTTGGAACTCTAGACCTCTCCTGTCTATATCTCTGCTGCTGCTGCAGCTAAGGCACAAATCTCTGTACAGGGAACCCCACCCTGCCTCCTGACCAGGCTTTTAACTTCGTGTCTACTTCCGGGACCTTGCAAGACCCGGAGCGGAGGGAGCGGACCGTCCCTTTCTCTCACACCTTATACCGGGCTCAATACGTGACAGTGCGCATTCTGGGGGAGACATAGCGCCCCTCGCATATGACCCCCCGCACTGTCTCACACCAGTTTTACCTGCTTTGAACAGGTGTGAGTGTACAACCTTGAGTAACAAAATGTGGTTTGACTGGTTTTAGTCAGAAAATAACAGCTAGCTGCCCCCTCAGCTTCAGTTGAGAGCTTGTTTCTATGAGGAGTGGTTTAGTGTACTTTTTCTCTCAGTGTGATTCGTGCCTGTAAAAATTGATGTTATTCCACGGAAGAGGTCTAGAATTATTACTCTTAATGAACATACAAGTCTGACTGTAAGCGAAATCGCTTCCACCGTTGGTATTGGAAAATCTACCGTTTCAAGAATAATTCGCACACAATGAAACTGGATCGTTTTCTCCAAAACGAAAAGGGAAATGTGGAAGCAAAAGGAAAACGACACCAAGAACTGATAAAACACTTATCAGAAATAGTAAAACGAATGCAAGAAAAACTTGCTTTGTCCCAATTAATTTGCACAGCACTGTACCAACATAACTAAATCAATTTGTGCTCATTGTAATGTATCGGGTACAGAAGATAAAAGGATAATTGAGAGCTATTTTTAATTTAGACTTCTGGTACACATGGCGAGGCCAGACGTCATCTTTCTCTGTCTGTTGAGACATCAATAGGAAAATTTAACGAGGACCTGTCACCAAACCAGGCATGGTGATATAATTACAGCACTGGATGCAGCACATCTGCAGCATGCAGACAAGGGGTCCCCCAGCACTTGAGCAGCCCTGTACCCCGAGATAATACAGTTAGAAAACTTACATGCTACAGCCACTAAGGAGGTGGCTAGGGGCTGCAGCCAAGGGCAGATTCACACCCCCTGCATGTGTAATCTGCCCACCGCTGCCAATCATTCTCCCTCTTCAGCAGCATTTAAACAGAGTTTTTTTTTCTCTCCCAGAAAGTCAGTTTAGCCCCGCCTCCTGAGGGGCAGAGCCAAACAGCAAGTTCTGGAAAAAAAACAAAACTCTGTTTTAATGCTGCTGAAGAGGGAGAGAATGATTGGCAGCGGTGGGCAGATTACACATGCAGGGGGTGTGAATCTGCCCTTGGCTGCAGCCCCTAGCCACCTCCTTAGTGGCTGGAGCATGTAAGTTTTCTAAGTGTATTTTCTCGGGGTACAGGGCTGCTCAAGTGCTGGGGGACCCCTTGTCTGCATGCTGCAGACATGCTGCATCCAGTGCTGTAATTAGATCACCATGCCTGGTTTGGTGACAGGTCCTCTTTAAGAAGCCTTGCTCTGGGAGTTTGATCATAAAAAATAGTATTTTGCTGCCATCTTCTGTTGAAGTCTGGTAATGACTGAGAACTATTGTACAGGCTATGATCATGGCCAAAAGTGTTGTTTTTCAAAAGTTTGCTACTTCATTATTTTTAGATCTTTAATCAGATGTTTTCAGTACAATAAGGGTAAGTGAACACGGTTACAATAGCCTGTATTCTGGACTCAGCGTATTTTCTTTTCTACTGTCCGGAGCGGGAGATTACTGATGCAGCACTTATTTTTGTGTTCTCCAGCTCAGAACACTAGAGTCTCAGCAAGAATAAATTGACATGCTGCGAAGTTTACACAGCGTTATAAAGAAGCTCAGTGGGCATGGGATTTCTATGAATCCCACCACTGTATAACACAGCGAAAACACACTGTATCCAAAACGCTGCTGACCCCCCTGATCGTGAGCACTTACGCTTTTATTGACAAATACATCAAGTTTAAGTAAAGACACCATACATGTTCAAAAGTATATTGTCCAGTACTGCAATTCTTCCATAAAAAAAGAACTTTATTGGGTTCAATTAATTAAAAACAGCACATTAAAAATATCAACATTGTCCAAGGGCCATGTTGGCCCCCACCTTGCACGTTTCGGAAACAGATCCTTGCTCATAAGCATACAGGTATATACTAAGCACACATTAAATGGCAAAACAAATCCGATTCACAAGTGTATTCAGTTAGATTCAAGCAGCATGATATATCTATTCCAAACTTCATGAGGCCAGACCAAGTCCATTTGTGCAAAAATGTACAGAAAAACTGTACACACAACATATACAGACAATAATTAAATGTCGAGCAAAAGAAAGCGTAAAAGAATGATCATATATAAACAATCATATACAAGGAACTATGTGAAAAATGTATATATACAAATAGAATCATAATTTGTATGCATATACATATAGACAACATCAGTCATGGCACATCCTCTTATAGATATTATGTTCAATAGTGTTATTTTTATATTTAAAAGATTAACATTAATAAATAATAATGGACATATGTATCTTTATTAAAGTTTTTAACATCCTATTTGCTCTTTTTTATTTTGTATTTTATATTTTTATTTCATATTCATTTTGGATTTTTTAACTTATTGTTTCCCAGCGATATTTCCAACTCTATTCATAACACGTGGCCATTTCTGTTTTCCATTTTTTGATTTGTTTTTCATTTGTCTGTAATAAATGTTATGTATTTATTGTGAAAGTATTTTTTTTTTTAGTCTTTGTGCTGAAACCAGTGATGAGTGAGTATGCTCGCCACTGCTCCATACTTGATCAAGCACCAGTTTGTTCATTACTCGAAGAGTGTCGTGGGTGCTCGAGTTCCTGTCCTGCACGTTTTGTGGCTGTGGGTGGATGAACACTTGGCCACCTTCTCCATCTGGTCACCCCACTGCCTCTTCTTGCCTTTGTTGTGGATCCCTCACCCTATACACTACTGTCCTTGCTCTGTATATCACCTTCCCAGGTTGGGTGAGGGACTTCATCGTCCACCACCTCATCTTCCACTTCCGCACTATAAAACTCATGACTTTGACCTAACAACATCACTTGGTAACTGTGTCTTCTGGTAAAATTCTCAAGTTTCCCATTGCTTTCCATTATACTCATTACTCTAATTGAGCCTCTTCGAGTGTCTGACCTGGTCGATTCGAGTATCGAGCACTGGGGCATATTTTGCTGCTTGCTAATAACTAGCTGAAACCAATGTTAGCAGGAGTTGTTGATGACATATATTGGCAATTAATAGGAGATTGGTGGTATCAGACACCTGGCACCTCCACGTATCAACTGAAAACAGTAAGGGCGTACTCTAGATGTAAACATGTGGAACAGAGCAAGAGAGCACAGCTGTATTTAATGTGTAGTGGTTGCTGTGAAGCCGTCAGTGAGGGCTTCTGATCATTATGAAGATGCTTAGTGCACCTTGGAATGCTCAGCTGCAGAAATGACACGCGGCATCATACACAAAAGGGGGACATTTGAATTGAAGAGCCGGGAATGTGCTGGGAAATCTATTATCACGCCCAGCAGGATGTGATACCAGCATCGAGGGGGAGATTGAGCCCTGGAGACTTCCAATTTGGACTACCTGGAGTAGTCTGGATGACTCATTAGCATATGAAAATGTAAGTGACAAAATGATTTTGCCCAACCATTATAGGACAGTTTTAGCTTAGACGAGGGTGGTTAGGGATGGACTAGGAAGCTGCAGGGAGGACAGGTAGTGGTAGGTTTTGGGGCAAAAGCGAGCCAACAGGTTCTCTTTAAATGCTACTATCCATCTATCCCAGTCACATTTTAAAGTGTGCAGTTCCAGGCATCAGTAAGTGACCAGTAGTCTGCTGTAGGCCATGATGGCTGGACAGATTTCTGTCTGAGATGATTTATTGAATCCTGTTTGGATCAGGGGGTTCGACCAGAAGACCCAGGAGGTCCCTTCAACTCTGCCGTTCTTGGATTCTATGTTCGACCTCCTGTGAAACCCATTACTATGTTTCCAACATTTAAAAGAAACATGTTTGGTATTGCCATGTCAGTAAAAGTCTTACTTATCAAAATATAAAATTATTTATTAATTATAGAAAAAAATAAATTCCAGAATTATGTTTTTTCTTTGTCACTGCATGATGTAAAAATGTATGTAATAATGTGCAATCAAAACCTCATACATGCCCCAAAATGTTATCAAGAAATAAGTTGCATGTCTAAGAGAATGGAGACATAAGCCAACTTTTTTCTCTACTAAAATTAAAAAAAAACAAAAAAACAAACCAACAGATAACACTACAATGTGGCATATTGAGGAGGCAGGATTATTAGGGCCACTTTACACACACCAACTTATCTGTCCAACTTCTGAACAATCTCTGGTTGCAGTGAAATCATGGACACATTGCTCCATTTTGTGGCTGTGTAAATGAACAATGTGTCCATGATTTCACTGCAACCAGTAAGTTGTTCCGAAGTTGGACAGATAAGTTGGTGTGTGTAAAGTGGCCCTAAGAACTGCTACAAACAAACACAATGTGAATGCGACAAACTATTCATAGGGCTCTAGTAACCTCTGTAAAATGTTCAATCATTTATTCCCTAATTATATTTGCAAATTGGTGGGCTTCATGTATTAAAAGTGTACTTGAAGAAAAATTAGGTTTTTACCTTAAGGCCGGGCTTCACACCACGGTTTTCAGGTCCGGGGCTGTCCGGTGTGAACCGGACAGCCCCGAATCCAAATTTTGCCCCCATGTATCAGTATAGGACCAGATGGCTGTTATTTGCCATCCGGTTTGGGGCTTTTCCATGAGGATCTGGTTTTATCCGATTTTTGCATCGGACACAAAACCGGAGCCTGCAGCATTTTTTGTGTCCAATGCAAAAATTGGACAAAACCGGATCCTCCCGGATCCGGCGTCCATAGCATGGGAGTCTATAGGCGCCGGATCGGCAGAAAATTGTCCAGGCCCTGGCCCCCTTGTGCTGAAAGAGCGGCGGCGGTTAAAAGCTGCCTCTGCCGCTGAATTTCAGTACCTGGAGAGCTCCACGGCTGAAATTTCAGCACCACGGCCAGCTCTTCTGCAGGTGCATTTGCTGGACTGCGCCAGCAATGAAGCCGGCAAAAAGCAGGATCAGAGGGCAGATTTGTCCTCTGGTTCTGCTTGTTCGGGGCTGTCAGTTGTGCCTGGTGCATCCTGCAAAACACCAGACACAACCTGACAGTGAATAACCATGGTGTGAAGCAAGCCTAAGGGGTAATGCCTATGCTTGCATGTTTTATATATTTTTTAAATTCTGCCACAGGCTAGGGTCACACTTAAAAATCAAATTGCGTTCACCGCACCCGATTTTTCTAACGAGTGCCATATTTTGTCCACCCTTTTTTTATGTTTGGTGTGAAATTATATCCAATTTGGCTTTAGGACAATTCTTTTTGTGTTTTTTCATTGAAGACAAATTAAATGAAGATAATAATACCAAAGAATTTGTGATTGCAATCATTTTCAGGAAAAAACTGAGTATTATCTGACAGAATTGCAGTTGGACTTTTGTCCACAACTGTATGTGAGTGTCCGAGTTTTTCTCAGCTAACTTCAGTGTGGTATCCGTGTGACATTCGTATGGTGTCCAAGTGCAATATAGATAGATTGAATAGAATAGACAGATAGGATACATAGAATAGCTAGATCAGCTTACTAGCCTCCCGCTGTTACTTCCAGGGCCACCTATTAAGCTAAATGCATATTCACTGCACTGTCAGACAAACAGCTAATCAGAGGAGCTCACACTCTGTGAGAGCCTATGTGATTGGCTGTTGTAGTCAGAGTGGATTTCCTCTATCTGGTTAGGGATCCTGCTTGGTTGCCATACACATTAGAAAACAGAAGACCAGGATCATTGGAGGGTTTTAAGTGGGAGTAATAAAGATGGAGTTCCTACATGTGTCTGGGTATTTTTTTCTAATAAATAATTTTTTCTCTGTGTGGTGTCTTTTTTTAACCATATATTGGCGATTCTTAATGGCTGGGTCTAATTTGGCCTGATATTAAGAATCTCGGGTTTAATACCAGCAGGTAAAATAAAACTGGTATTAACCCGTTTATTACCCAGCATGCCACCCGCCACCAGAGCCGCTGGAAGAGCCAGGTAAGGCGTCTGGAAATGGCGCTAATTATAAATGCACAATCTTCAGGGGCGTCTATGGGCTGCTATTCTTTTGCATAGGGGGCCTATAACAATGGGCCCTCACCCCGCTGAGAATACCAGCCCTCAGCTGCCTAGTTTTACCATGACTGCCAATTAAAAATAGGGCGAAGCCTGCACATTTTTTTTTTGCCAGCCAAGGAAAAATTAAGCAGCTGAGGGTGGCAGCTCGCAGCTATCGGCCATCATCTGGCTGGACTTAAAAATGCTGTGAACCCCCACACATTTTTTTTATTATTATTTATTTATTTAACAACCTATAACGTTCGGTTTGTTGCCATACACTAATGTGTATGGCAACCAAGCAGAATCACTGTCCAGATTGAGGAAATCCACTCTGACTATAACAGCCAATCACAGAGGCTCTCACAGTGTGTGAACTCCTCTGATTGTCTGTTGGTTTGATAGTGCAGTGAATATGCAGTTAGCTTAATAGGTGGCCCTGGAAGTAGCAGTGGGAGGCAGGTAAGAATGATCTGTCTATTCTATCTATCCTGTCTACTTTATTCTAACTTTTTTCTGCTGGAGAATCACCATGCTAAAATCGCTCTCCCCTACACTGTCCCTGTTCTGTCAGTGTGCTGTCCCTCATTTTGCTGGAACCATTGACTTGCATTGGCGAGTCTTGCACAAGAATCTCATACTGTCGCAGCATGCTGCAACTTTTTTCTCATCCAGATTCTGGATTAGAAAAAGACTGAAGACACACGGTAATCTGTTCTGACTCATTCATTAACATTGGTCTGAGTACAATGCAACTCTTTGACACCTTTCACTCTCTCCTCAGTCCTAAAGTGCAGGTCCCTATCACTGACCTCTGTTCTGATGATCTGGCTTCTTACTTCATAGAGAAAATAAAGAACATCCATCAGGAAATCAACTCCCAACCTCAAATCACTCACTCTCCACATTTGACCCAGTCACAGAAGAAGAAGTCTCCAGGCTCCTCTCTTCCTCTCGTCCCACCACATGCACCGCTGACCCTCATCCCCTCACACCTACGCCAGGCCTTCTCTCCGGTGGTCACCACTCGCCTAACCAAAATCTTCAATCTCTCCCTCTCTTGTGGCATCTTCCCCTCCTCCTTCAAACACTCTATCATTACTCCATTATTAAAGAAAACTTCTCTTGACCCATCCTGCACAAACAACTACAGACCAGTCTCCAATCTCCCCTTCATCTCTAAACTCCTGGAGCGCCTGGTCTACTCCCGCCTCACGCATTACCTCTCCACTCACTCTCTTCTAGACCCATTACAGTCGGGTTTCCGCCCCCTACATTCTACAGAAACTGCTCTCACCAAAGTGACCAATGATCTTCTGACAGCAAAACGTAATGATGACCACTCTCTGCTTATTCTTCTTGATCTCTCTGCAGCCTTTGACACTGTTGACCATCATCTCCTACTCTCTATGCTGCACTCCATCGGCATCAAGGACACGGCTCTCTCCTAGTTCTCTTCTTATCTTTCTGACTGCTCTTTCAGTGTATCATTTGCTGGCTCCACTTCCTCCCCTCTTCCTCTCACTATTGGGGTCCCTCAGGCTTCAGTCCTTAGACCTCTTCTCTTCTCTCTCTACACGGCCCTGATTGGACAGACCATCAACAGATTTGGCTTTCAGTGCCCTCTTTATGCAGATGACACACAACTATACACTTCTTCCCTTGACCTTACTCCCGCTCTAATAAAAAACAACAATGACTGTCTAACCGCAGTTTCCAATATCATGTCCGCTCTCGCTCTGAAACTCAACCTTTCCAAAACTGAACTTCTTCTTCTCCCGCCCTCCACTAACCTCCCTAAATATGACATCTCTCTCGGTGTGTGGCACCACGATAATGCCTAGTCAGCAGGCTCGCTGTCTGGGTGTTATGTTTGACTCTGATCTTTCCTTCACGACATATATACAAACTCTCGCCCATTATTGCTGCTTCACCTGAAGAACATCTCTAGAATTCCCCCCTTTCTCACCTTGGAAACCACTAAAACCCTCACTGTGGCCCTGATTCACTCCCCCCTTGACTATTGTAATTCTCTTTTTTTTTTTGAATCATCATTTTTATTGGTTTTTAGTCAAATAAACAGATGTACAAAATTCAGAGAATCATATCATAAAATTAATTTGTCCATTCAAGAAAACTGTTCAAGCAAGACATAACAGATATAAACGTCCAACAGTTGTAATTTGCATCCCCTGACTCCCTCCCACCCCCAATCTCAAGACTAAATCGTATTCAAGATTTAACAAAAATCGAAATGATAAGTGAAAACTGTAGTTTATTGTTAGCAGTGTACCAAAAGTTATTGCATCTCCTGCGCCTGACACCTCAACCTACCTAATGTTCCTCCCAGCTCTTCTAATGCATACCATGTTGATGCTCGGAAGGGTAGCATGAAATTTTGTATTTCCACAACTGTGAATTCGCTTTCTATAAAGCGTTTCCATTTGATAAAGAATTTTTTGGCTAACTTACTTGGATTACGGAGTGTATCTAGAGCTTCGAGTGTCAGTGTGTGGCGTAATGTATTTTTTACGTGAGACAAGTCTGGGGGTCTGTCATTAAGCCAGTGCTGTAGCAAGAGTCTCTTTGCTACTAGAGCAATGTAATGCCATAAAATACAAGGTTGTCTTCCAGCATTGGAAAGTGGGTGATAGTGAAAAAGCCAACGTATTGGATCTAACTCTCCTGAGTCTCCACAGATCTTCCTAGCCCATGTATTGACTGCTCTCCAATAATTCTGGGACTCTGGGCATGACCACAGGCCGTGTTCCAGATCAGTCATGTGTGACTTACACTTTGGGCAATGAACCCATCTCTCCTGATTAGCTTTAGATGGAGGTATATTGAAGCCCTGAATGGTTCCGTGCATGATCCTAAATTGGGAATCTTTCCATTTCTCATTAATAACATGGCGTCTTACCATACCCCATCCTTCCAGAATCTTCTGCGGAAGTTCCGGGTCTCTGTAATGTTTACGCCATTTGTTAAAAACCCCTCTCTTTCTCTGTGGTCTCAGAATCCTTTTTAATTTGGTGTACAATGAAGTAATGGATACCTCAGTATTGTTTATAGATATCAGTTCAGACCACAGAAAATTCTCAACCTCCCCAGTGATGTCACATAAGTGTGAAAGCAGATAAAATTTCAATTGGCGATATTGTATAGCATGGAACTGGGGTAGATTGTAGGTATTCAAGACCTCTGACTCGGTCATCCACCTCTTTTCTTCTAGATTCATAAGGTCTCCCAACGTGTTAATTCCCTTATCTTTCCAGGTTTGGAATAAAGAGTTTTCTCGTCCCAATGGGAATGACGGGCATCTCCATGGGTTCAGTAATTTCGAAACCCTCCAT
Organism: Allobates femoralis; assembly: GCA_033576535.1. Lineage (NCBI taxonomy): Eukaryota > Metazoa > Chordata > Amphibia > Anura > Aromobatidae > Allobates > Allobates femoralis. The sequence continues at coordinate 287,232,608 of JARQOC010000002.1, read as the reverse complement.
GCTAATTTGAATTTCTTCCTAACCTCCTTCCATGTAATAATCGTATCTTTATAGATCACCGTATTTTTCAAAGTGTGGGGCAGACAAGTCAGTGGCGAGTGTAGTAAGGCTGCTAGATCCCAGGGTTTGGCCCACTCCCCCTCCAAAAGGACATCTGAGAATTTGTTAGTGTTTCTGATCCAATCAAGAACATTACGGAGTATACACGCTAAATTATATCCCCTAACATCTGGGAGCTGTAATCCTCCCTCCTGTTTGGATTGGATCAAAGTTGCGTATGCCAAACGGGGTCTCTTTCCTCCCCATAAAAATTTAGAGAAGGACCTGTTCAGTCTCTTTATGTCAATATGTCTCAACAGCATGGGGATAGTTTGTAGGGGGTAAAGCAATCTTGCAAAGCTAACCATTTTCAATAAGTGGCAGCGTCCCAACAGAGAGAGTGGCAATGTTGCCCAGCCTGTCAATTCTTGCTCTATCTTCTGAATGATTGGTAGAAAATTAAGTTTATATGTCTGTCCAGGTGATCTGGCTAGATGTATACCCAAATATTTGATACTATCCCTCATTACTGATAGGCCGCAAAGATTTTTTTTTCCCCCTTGAATCCCATCCCCAGTTTTTATAAACAAAATTTCACATTTGCTTTTATTCAGGGAAAATCCAGTTTGTTTGCCCATCATCTCTATGTCTGACAAAATATTTGGGAGGTCTTGTTCCGGATTTTGAACATATAAAATGATGTCATCCGCGAACAATGAGAGTTTTATCTCTTTGGTGCCCACCTTAAAACCCGTGTAGGAATTGCATTCCTCCAAATATAGTGCCAGAGGCTCTATCGCTAAATTAAAGAGTAGGGGGGACAACGGGCATCCCTGTCTAGTCCCCTTCTGAAGGGTAAAGGTGTCGGACAGGAAGCCCGGTATGCTCACGCAAGCTTTAGGATTACTATAGAGAGTCTGTATGTATTGCCGAAAGGGACCCGTCAAACCTATAGTATCTAAGACTCTTCCCAGCCATGACCACCTGACATTATCGAATGCTTTTTCAGCGTCTAAGGTGATCATGGCTGGGCTGCCTCCCCCCCGATTGGCCTGCTTCCCCAAAATATCCATCAAAAGCATTGCTTTTCGGATATTAGTGGTCGTCGATCTTCCTTTGATGAATCCTGCCTGGTGTGTAGATATTAATTTGGGCAGGACCATTGCCAATCTGTCAGCCAAAATTTTAGATAGTAATTTCAGATCCTGATTAATTAATGAAATCGGTCTGTAGCTAGCTGGATCAGTGGGGATCTTGCCTGGTTTAGGGATCAATTTAATGTAGGCCAAGTTCATCCTATCAGGGATAGGTGACCCCGTAGTATCCCGTTATAGAGATCGCAGAGAACCGGGGTGATACTCTCCCTCATAGCCTTGAAGAAGGCGCCATTATAGCCATCTGGCCCTGGGGCCTTACTTGGATTTAAATTTTTAATAGCCTCTTCAATTTCTCCAGTTGTAATTGGGTTGTTTAGAATTTGTAGATCATCCTGGGAGACAGATGGCAATTTGATCCTGCTTAACCAGGGAGGGTTCTCTGGGTCGCTATTCATTTTCTCTGTATATAGAGAAGCATAAAACCCGCCCAGAGTTTTCACAATATTCTTAGGGTCCTTCCATATATTACCCTGTCTATCTTTTATCGATTGAATAGGGGAAGAGGTGTACCCCCCTCGAGCCAGTCTTGCCAACAGTCTTCCTGCTTTATCTCCGAATTTATGTAGTTCTAACTCTAATCTATTTTTAAATATATTCTCCCGTTTTCCTGCCCACTCATCAAATTCTTTTTTAGCTTGCAGCCATTTCTCTCTGTCGGGAATCTCCATTGTGTTTTTGTATTGTAGGTAAGCAGATCTCACTTTCCGACTGGTTTCTATAAATTTTTCTTTAGCTCTTTTTTTGATCCCCATGCTGTAGGCCATTATGTGTCCTCTCATGACTGCCTTTGCGGTCTCCCAGAATAAGCTCGGGTCAGATCTATGGTCCAAATTATCAACGGTATAGTGTGTCCACCACTCCCCAAGTAGTTTGGTGAAGTTTTCTTCTTTAGTATATGTGTCAGGAAACCTCCAAAGATAGTCGGTTCCTTTCTCATAATTGTCTTTGATCTCTAAGACCATTGGGCTATGATCAGAGATCACCATATCTTCAATTTTGACGTCAATCATTCTTTGTAATATCTTGGAGGACCCAAAAAACATATCTGTTCTGGACCATGATCCATGGGGATGAGAGAAGTGGGTGAATTCTCTACCCAAAGGGTTAGTTAGTCTCCAAGTATCTGATAGGCCTACCAGCTTAGTCAAGGATTCCAAGGTGCTGTCAACCCTTGGGTCCCCTCTGTCTTGACTACCACCATGCATATGTGTCGAGGAACGTCTATCTTCTTCCACTCTCATCACTGTATTGAAGTCACCTCCCACTATTTTATTAACTCCTATTTCCTGGAGTAAGGTATTCTGTAATTGTTGGAAGAAAGGTCTTTGATTTGCATTGGGGGCATATACATTAAAAACATTAAAGACATCATTTTGTATTTGAATCGTCATCTGAAACAGTCGTCCCTCATTATCACTTGTAGTGGAAATGATTGAGTATGCCAGTGACCTGTGGATTAAGACCATGACTCCCGCCTTCCTCTCCACCGCACTTGACCCGAGGACCTCCCCCACCCATAGTTTTTTTAAGACGGAAGAAATCCTCCGAGGCCAGGTGGGTCTCCTGGAGTAGAGCAATATCTATGTGTAGTTTTTTAAGATGGCGCAGAACCATCATGCACTTTGCTGGGGAGCGCAACCCCTTGACATTCCAGGAGGCCCACCTAACCATCAGAGTCCTCCCCGTACGGGGTCCTCAATTTTTTTTTTACCAACTGCCATACACAAATTGTATAATGAGATGTAAACCAAGGTGCGCATAATAAGCTACAGGAGATGCACACTGCGGTCTTAGAGATATTTCCCAATCTGTTGTCTTTGTTTTTCCCTTCCCCCTCCCTCCCAACCACACCTACTCCATTCATCTTTCCAAGTGTATCACTTCGCTTCTTCCCTCTGGTGCAACCGACAAATGTATCCCCGCCCCGCCCCAGCTTCCAACCCGGCCTATTAAACATTTAAGTATAAAAACAGTATAGTAATGGTAATCTCCAACCTTTCGCTCCCTGGGACCTCGCTTACCCTATCTACTCCCAGAGTTGTAGTCCCCTCCACAGCAGAAGTAAGGTGGGACCAAAGCCCACAACTTGTATAAAAAACATTACCAACATATTAAAGGCATCCTTAGCTATCAACCATGACAGTAAATATGTAAGTCTCCAACACCCTCCCAATTTCTTACCACTCCGCTCACGTCTCAATGAAGATTTCTCTGTGCAGACGTCAACTCGTCCCTTATAATAGGAAATCTTATTGACATTCGAGATTGGAGATTTGAGAAAAGAGAGGAGTGGGAAAGAAATACACAAAGTGGTGAAGCAAATCACATAAGCACAACTCTCCCATTTCACCTATATAACTCCCCTTCATTCACGTTGTCAGAGAAACCATGAGAGCGTCGCCCGAACAAAAATAATCACAGTTCCATTTCAGCATTCTCTTCCTCTCTCCTCATCTCTTCTTCTGCCAACGTGGACCTGTCTGTCTCTGTTGTCGTGGAGTTTCTGAAGGTGGCTTTCTCCCCGCTCCTTCACTTAACAGGGAGTTGGATCTCAGTCTATATGTTCTTACAGAGTCTCTATCAGTCTCGGGCTCCAAATCAAAAGCAGAACTAGATTTCGTCTGGGATCCAGTATCATGCTGGGGTGATGTCGGTGTTTCCGCTGCTCTTGGGGAACACATGTTGTCACGGATCGCTGTCATTGCTTCTTCGGGGTCAGTGAAGGTCAGCATGACACCCTCTCTAGACCTGAATCTCAATATCGCTGGAAAGTTCAACTGGAACCGAACATTCCTTCTATGAAGTAGCGAGCATGCTTCACTAAAAGATCTCCTGCGACGCGTGACCTCTATAGAGTAATCCGCGAACACCAGCGCTCTATGTCCCTGTAACAATAATGGGTGCTTTTTGGCCTTATAGGCGCGCAGGATCTCTTCCTTGTCACGGTGATTGAGGAATTTCGCTATAGCGTGCCTCGACTTAGTAGCCTGTTTGGATGGCGAGGCGGCGGTGCCCGAAGTAGCCAACCTCTCTTGTGGCTCCCTCATCTGGCCAATTCTGTGGGTGCGCTCCGTTTTACATCTATGGGTTAGCCCCAAGGCCTTGGGTAGATCCACCTCAAAGATTTCCACTAGTTGGTTAGCTGGAATAGATTCAGGGAGTCCCACTATTTTAAGATTGCTCCTTCGTGCTCTGTTTTCAATGTCCTCTAGTTTTGTATGAGCATACTCAGAGTGTTGTTGCAAAGACATTATCTGCTCCTCCAGCTCTTGTATTCTATCCTCCGCTGCACTCAGTCTTGATTCAGCTTCTGTGAGTTGCTGATCATGTGCCTCAACTTTGGTATGCATGTCTTTAGTTGTGGCTGCTACCATCTCAGCCATTGCAGTTTTGAAGTCATCAGCAAGATGGATGGCTAGTTCTTTTGCCAATGCCTTGTAATCAAAATGTGGGGCTCCCCATCTACCCTCCATGTCCTCTCTCCAGTCTCTCGGGCCCTGTTGCTCTCCTGTGCTCTCTGTGACTGCTTGGGGACTGCTCTGGGGTTGTTTGCTCATGGCGGCTGCTGCATTTTGCAAATGTTCTGGGGATATGTCCTGCAGGGTCCCTGCGGCTTTCTTAGCAGTACCCGTCTCCTTCCTTACTTCAGTCTCCCCATCTCTGGACCCGGGCTTCCTCGCTACTTCACCATCTAGTAGCGCTGTCTCCTTACTGAGCCCGCTATGTCCGCCCTGCCCGCCATTACCGGTCTCCTCGTGCAGGCTCGCGGGTTTCTCTGTCTCCCGGTTCCTCGTCACATACCGGTCCATCGTGGACATGGTGGATGCTCCCGGGGTCTCCGCAGTCACCGCTCGATTTATGGATGCCCAGGGTCAGGTTTGAGGCCGATGTCGGCGGATTGCCGGGACGGGGAGCGGAGCAGCCCTTAGATGCGGCTGCACATGGAGGCGCCGGAACCGGAAGTGTAATTCTCTTTTAATTGGCCTCCCCCACATTAGATTCTCCACTCCATAGCTAACCGTTACTCAGACGCTTTTGCTCTATGCCAGTCATTGCACTGGCTGCCTATACACTATAGGATCCAATTTAAACTGCTTGTGCTCACCCAGAATGCTCTTCACAGTACAGCACCTCTTTACCTCTCTACCCTCATCTCTGTCTATCACCCCACCCATTCTCTTCACTCTGGAAGTGACTTTAGACTCACTTTTACATTAATCCGAACCTCCCACTCCTGGCTCCAAGACTTCTCACGAGCTGCACCAGTTCTCTGGAATGCTCTACCCCAAGAAATTAGGTGTATT